>JAWNLW010000321.1:2752500-3098058 GCA_035042075.1 Drosophila macrospina | reverse complement strand
AATATAAATATAAATATAAATATAAATATAAATATAAATATAAATATAAATATAAATATAAATATAAATATAAATATAAATATAAATATAAATATAAATATAAATATAAATATAAATATAAATATAAATATAAATATAAATATAAATATAAATATAAATATAAATATAAATATAAATATAAATATAAATATAAATATAAATATAAATATAAATATAAATATAAATATAAATATAAATATAAATATAAATATAAATATAAATATAAATATAAATATAAATATAAATATAAATATAAATATAAATATAAATATAAATATAAATATAAATATAAATATAAATATAAATATAAATATAAATATAAATATAAATATAAATATAAATATAAATATAAATATAAATATAAATATAAATATAAATATAAATATAAATATAAATATAAATATAAATATAAATATAAATATAAATATAAATATAAATATAAATATAAATATAAATATAAATATAAATATAAATATAAATATAAATATAAATATAAATATAAATATAAATATAAATATAAATATAAATATAAATATAAATATAAATATAAATATAAATATAAATATAAATATAAATATAAATATAAATATAAATATAAATATAAATATAAATATAAATATAAATATAAATATAAATATAAATATAAATATAAATATAAATATAAATATAAATATAAATATAAATATAAATATAAATATAAATATAAATATAAATATAAATATAAATATAAATATAAATATAAATATAAATATAAATATAAATATAAATATAAATATAAATATAAATATAAATATAAATATAAATATAAATATAAATATAAATATAAATATAAATATAAATATAAATATAAATATAAATATAAATATAAATATAAATATAAATATAAATATAAATATAAATATAAATATAAATATAAATATAATATAAATATAAATATAAATATAAATATAAATATAAATATAAATATAAATATAAATATAAATATAAATATAAATACAAATATAAATATAAATATAATATAAAATATAAATATAAATATAAATATAAATATAAATATAAATATAAATATAAATATAAATATAAATATAAATATAAATATAAATATAAATATAAATATAAATATAAATATAAATATAAATATAAATATAAATATAAATATAAATATAAATATAAATATAAATATAAATATAAATATAAATATAAATATAAATATAAATATAAATATAAATATAAATATAAATATAAATATAAATATAAATATAAATATAAATATAAATATAAATATAAATATAAATATAAATATAAATATAAATATAAATATAAATATAAATATAAATATAAATATAAATATAAATATAAATATAAATATAAATATAAATATAAATATAAATATAAATATAAATATAAATATAAATATAAATATAAATATAAATATAAATATAAATATAAATATAAATATAAATATAAATATAAATATAAATATAAATATAAATATAAATATAAATATAAATATAAATATAAATATAAATATAAATATAAATATAAATATAAATATAAATATAAATATAAATATAAATATAAATATAAATATAAATATAAATATAAATATAAATATAAATATAAATATAAATATAAATATAAATATAAATATAAATATAAATATAAATATAAATATAAATATAAATATAAATATAAATATAAATATAAATATAAATATAAATATAAATATAAATATAAATATAAATATAAAATATAAATATAAATATAAATATAAATATAAATATAAATATAAATATAAATATAAATATAAATATAAATATAAATATAAATATAAATATAAATATAAATATAAATATAAATATAAATATAAATATAAATATAAATATAAATATAAATATAAATATAAATATAAATATAAATATAAATATAAATATAAATATAAATATAAATATAAATATAAATATAAATATAAATATAAATATAAATATAAATATAAATATAAATATAAATATAAATATAAATATAAATATAAATATAAATATAAATATAAATATAAATATAAATATAAATATAAATATAAATATAAATATAAATATAAATATAAATATAAATATAAATATAAATATAAATATAAATATAAATATAAATATAAATATAAATATAAATATAAATATAAATATAAATATAAATATAAATATAAATATAAATATAAATATAAATATAAATATAAATATAAATATAAATATAAATATAAATATAAATATAAATATAAATATAAATATAAATATAAATATAAATATAAATATAAATATAAATATAAATATAAATATAAATATAAATATAAATATAAATATAAATATAAATATAAATATAAATATAAATATAAATATAAAATATAAATATAAATATAAATATAAATATAAATATAAATATAAATATAAATATAAATATAAATATAAATATAAATATAAATATAAATATAAATATAAATATAAATATAAATATAAATATAAATATAAATATAAATATAAATATAAATATAAATATAAATATAAATATAAATATAAATATAAATATAAATATAAATATAAATATAAATATAAATATAAATATAAATATAAATATAAATATAAATATAAATATAAATATAAATATAAATATAAATATAAATATAAATATAAATATAAATATAAATATAAATATAAATATAAATATAAATATAAATATAAATATAAATATAAATATAAATATAAATATAAATATAAATATAAATATAAATATAAATATAAATATAAATATAAATATAAATATAAATATAAATATAAATATAAATATAAATATAAATATAAATATAAATATAAATATAAATATAAATATAAATATAAATATAAATATAAGTATAAGTATAAATATTAGAAGTCAGTCGGCTGTCAGCAGCGAGATTTGAACTCGCGTCCTTGCAGCGTGAGTTGTTGTTGTTGTTCTAACTAAAGCAATTGTTAGCCGCTGCAGCTTCCATGAACCTGGTGATCATTTATTTCTTAATATCTTCTACATTTATGCTCCGATCGTGATCGGAGAACGCACAAGGACATCCTCTGTGTGTGCCAAATGAAGTCTGAAATCTGTAGCTTTAGAAATTCGTTTTTTTCGATTTGTTGTCACCAAATTTTTTAACTCTTATATAACTCTTATAGTCTCTGAGATCTATATGTTCGTGCGGACGGACAGACTGACGGACATGGCTATATCGTCTCGGCTGTTGATGCTGATAAAGAATGTATATACTTTATAGGATCTGCCACGCCTCCTTCTGCCTGTTACGCCACTTCACTTTCGTCAAACTTAGAATACTGTGTATTTTTTAAGTACAGAGTCTAAATATAAATATCAATTTATAATCTCTCTAAATAGAAAGCTTAGTGAACTAATGTTAATTCAAGATATAGGCAAAATATTATAAACTAACTGTAGCTGAGAATCCTTTATTCTTTTTCTTATGTGGAAGTATTCATCCATTGATAATTCCCATTTAATATTTAACATTTGTTCTTATTACTTACAATTTAAATGTGAAAATTTTTAAAAAGAAATTTTTACAAAAGAAACTGCATTGTCGAATGAATCAACTTCTTTTTTTTCTTTCTTTTTACATAAAATAAATTCATTTGTGTATTTTAATAATTATGTATATTTCTAAATACATAAATTTTATGATTGTTTTTGCCTCTGGTTCAATCCGTTGGCATGTACGTAAACATAATTTCATGGCTACTGGAAAAGATAGCGTAAGGATTAGAAGTCAGAGTAAAATCTAATGTTTGTAACAATTTTGCACAAAGTTCCGACAGATTTAAGAGGCGACGGTTGGCTACGATCTCGACTATATCGTAATCCGACGCAATGAGCTGGGCTAGGTGGCTATCAGTTGTTGGTTGCAAGCTGCTTGTTGCTGGTTGCAAGTTGGATATTGCTAACAGTTGTGCACGTCTGCCGTCGTGGGGGACACCGTCGAAGGGCGCGCTCCACAAGTGGCTTCCCACAGACGGCTCAACATTCACCCGACATTTTCGTAGGACATCGCTGGGCGGTCCGTGCTCATGGCGGCTGTGCTTGCCGCTGAACCAAAGATCGTTGGCGGGTGATGCTGCTGTGACTGTTGCTGTTGTTGCTGGTGGGGATGCTGCTGCTGTTGATGTGGATTATGGGCGTGATGTTGTTGCGCTGGCGGTTGCTCATTGCGTAACTGTGCAAGCGGAAACATTATGTTGTGGGCCATCTGCGGATGATGCAAATGCTGCTCATTGGGCGGCGGTGGAGGCTGCTGATGGGGAGCATGTTGCTGCTGGTGGGCGGCTTCGAGCTTTCTTTGCTCGCTTTGCTGTTGATGAACCTTTTCAGCACTTTCTTCATACTTTTTCTGCAGCTGGAACAGCGGCAGCTGCTGAGGTGCGTGAAGCGGAACGGGGTCCACCTGTGACTGCGGCGATGGCTCCTTGTCAGCCTTCTCATACTTCTTCTGTAACTGGTACATACTATGAGAAAGATGCGCCGCAGCTGTGCCGCTGCTGTTATTGCTGTTCTGCTTCGATGCTGAAGACGTGGATGCTGACGACTTCTCCGCTTTGACGGGTGATTTTTTTTGATACTTCTTTAAGATTTGCATCAGCTCTGACTTCACGTCCAACCGTATCTCCTCCGGAACCCGTTTGATCTCTTCATATAGCGATAGCAAAAAAAGCTTGTCCGGATCACGTTGCTTGCGCTTTTTACTCTTCTTGGGAAACGCATCTTGCATAAACTGCAGCAGTTTCTCTTCGAATGGTGTTTCTCGTTGTAATGCGGCATTTGTATGTTGACGCCGCAACAGATGCGGATGCAGACCACCATGAAATGCTGGATGTTGTGGCATTCCCGGATGCGGCTGTGTGCCGTTGCCGTTACCATGTTCTCCACCGCTGCCATTATGCGACTGCAATTGGGTCACACTCTGACCCTGGTAGGAGCCGCCATTTGAGGAACCAGGAGCATCGTTTGTCTCGCCATCGTTTGTATGATGATCCTGTGGCTGTTGGCCACTATGAGACTGCTGATCTTTTGGATGCTGCATATGCTGCTGCTGCTGGCCCGCAGCAGCCGTAAGGATGGCATCGCAGAAGTGTTCCGGCACGTAGTCGAAGCCAGTCATAAAGTTTTCCGGCTTTAGTTCCCCGTTCATCTCCTCGTAAAAGTATTCTGTGCCTACAATGTCAATGATATCATTGTCCTCCTGATTAAGCTCAATACCCGGAGGCGGCGATCCTCCAGATAACTGACAACGCTTCAGCTCAGCCAGTTTCTTTCTTGTCGTCAATCGCATATCGCGCCAGCACTGAAATTGATTTTGATACAAATTCGAAAATGTGTTCTATCCGAATTTACGTACCTTTTTCCACTGTATAATGGTCTTTTTGGGTCCAATGGTGTTTAACGCCGCTTGAATCTTCTCCCAATACCATTCCTTTTCCTTCTTGCCCTCCATGTATTTTGTCTCGCGCAACAATGTTATAAGCATCTTCTTTTGCGGCTTTGTGACTCGATCCTTAAACGAAATTGATGATTTAAAAATATTTCTAAGCAATTAACAACTGAATTTAAAAACAGACAATCGTTCATCTTCAAATTGATCAGACTACATACGCACTATGAGAACAGCTGTTATTTAAAAGAGCAATGACAACACTGGCAAAACTGATAGATAAACACTGTTCCTACATTTAATTGTATCGGGATGAAAATTTCAATTTCATTTTATATTACATTTGGGGAACTTGATTTACAATTTTTCCAAATACTTTGAACAATTGGCGCTTTCAATATCACATTAATTGATTTAACAAATCGTTTAGAGATTGTTTGTCCTTACTACATTTTTGAATTGAGTTAGGACATTGATGCCGGTACTACAATTATGACATTTCTTAACTGCCAATTGGGAACAACTGGTTATGATTAGATGCACTTGTTGGGATAATGGATAACAAATATAAAGCAACTGCTTTATGCGAGGGTCCCGAAGTAACCTCCACCTGTCTTGCCAGACAGAAGAACGTATGCAAGTTATAGAATTTGTACCACACACGCACAATCGCACATACATCGACACTGTGCAGAAGCAAGCGATTTGATTCGAGATTTTAATTAAGAATCCATTAATTGAACTATGTGATATTACCATGTTGACGAGCTTCTTTAGGAATCTGCGTTGGGATGAAATGTTGAATGTTTTATTTTCGCCCTCGATGTGTTTTTAAAAATCCAATTTAGCACTTTTGTTTAATTTTTCACAGCAGCACTCCTCCAACATTGTCGTAGTCGCAGCTCTGTCGCTTGTTTCACTGTGTGTGTGCGTGTTGTTGCTGTCTGTGTTGTGTGCTTGTGCATGTGTGGGTTTGCGCGGTGCGTTCGTCTCATCGACGGTCTCACCAAACGTTCTGTCTCTCTCTCTCTAGTGCGCATGCAACTTACAGCCAACGACTGTCAGTGTCGTTCTCTTTGTCGCTGTGACCAAACGTCAGTTTGACGTTTGTACAAGCTAACCAGCCCTGTTGGAAATTTACCACTCACCCCTTATAAACGATAACAGTCCATTCTGTTAAATTTGAAATGTGTGGGAAAAATTCTATTTGAAATGCATGTGTTTCGAATATAAATATAAATGATTTTGAATGAGAATTGCATTTTTTAATTTTTGATAAATTCTATTCTCAGTTTCAAATCTAATGCATCTAAAACTAAATAGAATTCTACATTTTCTGAATGGATTTAGTACTCAATCCATACGAGAAAAATGTATTTAAACCCATCTCATCTCATTTTGACGTTAAGAAAAAAATACGACTTTAACATAAATATAAATATAAAAATGTATATTTGAATTTGTAATGCCTTATAGTAATACACTTAACGTCTAGCATTTGAACGACCGACCGTACGTGAAATAGTAGAAACGCCCTCCAAGAACTGAGTACGAAACAGTACATTGGCGTGATTGAAGAGGCCATCTTTTAGGGAAACGATAAGAAATTGTGAACTTCGAAAATGTTGTTTTAGCATACTTCCAATGTTTTGAGTATGCGACATGTCCAGCGCGGCATCCACCTCGTCGAGTATATAAAGCGGAGCTGGTGAGAACTTAAGCATGGCCAAGACGAGTGATAGTGCCACCAACGACTTTTGACCACCCGACAGTTCGCCTAGGCTTTCCTTAAAGACGCCATTAAAGCCCACCTTTATCTCGAGCCCACTCAGGATGCCATTTGTCTTGACAGGATTGAGTAATGCTTGGGCCCCGGGCAACAGGGTGCTAAATATGCTGCTGAAGTTTTCGTTGACCGCTTCCCAGGCCCGCTTGACCTGGTCCTGTTCCTCTTCGTCCATTTTGACAATAATCTTCTTTATTTTCTCCTTATCCAAAGCGACAATTTGTCGACGCCGCACTGTCTCATTGTAATTCTCTTCTTCGCGTTCCAGCGTCTGCATGGCATTCATGTTAAGTGTTCGCTCCATTTTTTCCTTCTTCTCCTGCATTTTCACAAGTTTATTGCCGGCCTCAACAGGATCCTCTTTGCTGTAGTCGTAGCGTGTATTTTTCATACCAAAACAGTTCTTCTCCGCCGAAATCCAAGTATACTTAATTTCAAGAGCATCCATCCGTTTCTTGGCATCTTTGGCTTCTCCACTTATTTTGTTCTTTTCGTTTTCTTTCTTCTTCACCTCCAGTTCAAGCTCCTGATTTTGCTTGAGTAATTTTTCCTTATTTGCTAAAAGCATACGCATTTCTTTATTCTGCCCATTTAAGTTGTCCTTTTGAGTTTTGATTGCGCTCTCTAGTTCAGCTACCTCTGTAGCTGCACTCGAGCTGTTTTGCTGCAAGGCATCCAGCTCGGCCTTATATTTTTCGAGATTATCTACCATCTGTTGATGCTGTTGCTTGGCCAAATCAATGCTTTTCTGTAGCTCATTGATTTCCAGTTGCAACGTCTCAAACTCCTGTTCCCTTTTTTTCCAGTTAACACGAGATTTCTCGGCACGTTGCTTGGCTGCCTTCATTTCATTGCTGACCGCCTTGAGTTCGCGCTCTCGATAGCCTTTGGCATCGGATAACTTTGCCTCAACATCTCTGACTTTGGCCTGCGAGATCTTTTCCTTTTCGCGGGCCTCACTGTTCTGCTGTTCTAATGTCTTTACTTTTTCTTTCATTTCCTCGATTTCAGCCTGGTTTTGCTGAAAAGCTGTGTGTGCCAAGCGGTTTTTGCACATAGAAAGCTCGTGTTGACGCAACTCAAGAGCCTCCGTTAATTTGTTATGCGTACGAGCAACATTTTCAATTGAACTGAAAGAAAAACGACAAAGAATCATTCTTATTACCGCGCTAACTAAACAAACAACCATTTCTATACTTACTTTAAATGCTCTTCAACTTGTTTCAATTCAGTCATCTTAGCTTTGACTTCTTTCTCCGAAATCCTGATGCTATTTAATTCTTCAAGTATATTCGCCCCTTTAGGAGCAGATCCACCTGACAACGTGCCATTCGAATCGACCACGTCGCCTTCAAGAGTTACACAGCGGCCTCCAATGTTCTTATCCGCGCTTAACTAATAAGATTCAGTGCTTAACAAATTTATGCACATATTATTTTTCGAGGTATGCTTACGCCCTTGGCAACATCCAAATCTTTGCAGATTAATGTATTCCCAAACACAAACTTCATGACTGGATCAAAATAACTATCATATCCAATGAGCGACAATGCAGAGTCCACATTTTCACGGCCATACTACGAGGAGAATGATGAATAACATAATGTTGAATTGCAAATTTAATGAATTGTGCTTACGGTAGACTTCGCATACTCTATAATTTTTGGGTTAAGAGGGTATGACTTGATCTTGTTGATGGGTATCAATGTGACACGTCGCTGCAAATTGCCTTTCTGTAAAATCTTCTTGCTTGTTACATCATCATCAGTGACGAAGCTATATAACTTATAATTAGAGTAAATTCACAAGATATAGTTAAGGCTTTGATAAAACGTTAATTGAGTACTTACGTGGCCACCCGCTGCCATCATGAGGGCCATGGAGTTTCGCATATCGTTGACCTGAAACAATTTGCCTACCATTCCACGCACCTTGTGCCGTTCGAAATTCGGCTCAGGATCTTGATATTGTAATTCGAAGCGTGCTCCGCTGCGACGGTCGAGCTCACGTTTGAGTTCTCGCACCTGATTATGTAATTCTTGTCTGCGCTCTTTCAAATTCTCGAACTGACCACCCTCATATTTGAGGCCCTGCAACTGACATTCCAAACTCTTAATCTCTGCTTCTAGCTGATCGTGCAGTCCCTTATCTTTTATGTAGGCTGCGTCGTTGGTTTGCGTTTCGCCCTGCTTCTGATGAAGGAGGCTGCGAGTGTGACGCAACTCCATATCTGACGTTTTAATTGTAGTCTGTGCCTCGCTAAGCTGTTGCTTGGCCGCTGTCGACGAAGTTCAATATTAGCTTATGAAGTCACAAACAGGACTGTTTAGGAAACTCACAAATTAACTGTTCCTGAAGTGTACTGGCCTGGCCATCCTCGTTGGTAGAAAGACCCTGCGATACGGCCTCGAATTTTCGCTGGGCATCTTCATAGGCCTTTGCATCCGTTGCATCAGCATCTTTTAGGCTCTGGAACTCCCCTTGTACCTTTGACATAGCTTGCTGTTTCTTTAACAGAGCCGACTCATCTTCCGAAATGTTTTTATTTGCCATACGAATCTTCTTCTCATCCTGCTCAATTGTACCCTTTGCGGCCTTTAGACTTCCAGATGCTGTTGCTTCAACGGCCCGCTTAGCAGTGAGCTGTTCCTCAAGCGCCTTGAGAGTGCCACCCATTTCAGCATCTATCTTATGTTGTATGTCCTTCACCTTGACTTCGATACATTCGACTTCCTCCAGGTTCTGGGCGTGCTTCCCACGGCAAGTAGCAATGCGGTTCTCTATCTTTTGTTCGCTAACTTCCACTGACTGCAAAGCGTCACAAAGCTTTAAATATCTGGCTGATATGTGAATATGGGTGAGGAACTCAATATCGCGACAAGTTTTCAAATATTCCTGGTAGGCAGCACGCTCTTTTCGCAATTTATCCAGCTTTGGAAGTACTTCCTCCTCCAGAAGAGCCGAAGTTTCGCGCACCTTGCCTTCCTTCTTTTCAATCAAAGTTTTGGTCGCATCGCGCTTTGTCTTATACAGGCTGGTGCCTGCTGCCTCCTCCACCATCGACAAAACCTGTCATATCACATAAGCTTACACAAACACGTAGAAAACGACTATAAAATATATTTTTGCGTACCTCTTTGGGCTTCATGTTCAGCACTTGCTGAATCTTGCCCTGCATGATTAGAAAATTCGGATTGTTGACGTTTAGCTGCATGGAGCAGAAAAAGTCTTGCACCTTTTTGTTCTGTACCAGCTTTCCATTAATGAGGAACTTATTTTTGCCGCCAACAACAACTTGACGCGTCACGGATATTTCGCGACACTTCTCATACCCCGGCGGGCATTGTTGTGCATTTGTATTGTCAAATACAATTGTTACCGTTGCCTTCGATATTCCCGCCTGGCCATTCTTAAACACCAAATCCTGCAATGCGGATGCACGCACCTAAAACCCACATAAAAATACTTATTACTTGGATCGGGTCCTTCAATTACTCTAAATTACTTACATTCTGCAAATTACTGATGCCCAACACAAAACATATCGAGTCCAAGATGTTTGATTTTCCAGATCCATTTAAGCCAGTGATCGCTGTAAACTCTGGATCAAAACCTTCAATCTCTGTTCGCTTACCATAGGACTTGAATCCATCAAGCACCAACTTCTTAACATACATTTTGCACCTTTAACTCATTCTTTCCAATGCATAAAATGAAATTGAAGACCGCTTGTGCCGCCGTTTTTTCTGAATTGTGATGCCAACGCTAGGGATGATAAAATACAAAATCGAAACATATCGATATGTTAAGCGGAGGAATGTTAAATTTCAGTACATATCGGTAATCAACATATTCTCCAATTGGCAAATACCTGAAATGATATGTCGATTTAGCGGTTAATTCCAATTAAAAATGTTGGCAATTTAATGTTTTTGACAGCCGTTTTGAATTTGTGTTTTTCGAACAACGAGGATTGCTCAATTATTTTTCAACACACCCGCAAAACCCACGCAGCACCAAATAAAACTAAATTTGCAATACATAAAGTTAATTATTCCATTTATTCACATGATTCTCGAAGTAGACGAAAGACATGTAAATATTTTCAAGTTGTACAAAATATCTAATCCAATTTGAAAAGCAGCAGAAATATTAACGGTATGACTTCTGGTAACGAGCACGGGCACCTGGACCGCCGAACTTTTTGGGCTCGCAGCGGCGTGGATCGCCAACCAGCAGGGTTCTGTCGTATTGGACCAGAATGTCCTTGATTTCCTTCTTGGAGGCCTCATCGACGTCTACAATGAAACAATATAATTATAGATAGTCTTAATAGCTCTCGCAGAAAATGAGAAAACATGAACGGTCTTGTATAATAGTGTTGATGTAGCCTCAAATAGCAACTGCAACGTTAATTGCTCAGGTCGCTCTCTTTGATTGCCACATTCACTTATTCTTCCTTGCACTTGTCTTTCATTGGAAATGACAAAAGATCCCAATGAAAATCTGGTAGAAGGTACTGCTTTTTTATGTTTACAACTTGTATAATCAATAGTTTTTATGTTTTTGCCGCATCACCCAATCTGTGCTAAAGTTTTGCATGCAGTTTGGTTGGTATATGCTCATAATGGCTGTTTCTCTAGCCCTCTCAATTTAAAAATTGCGAGAAAGTCTTTGATCTTTCAAGCAATAACCTTATTGGGCAATCAAGCAGAATGTATTCAAATACTTACATTTCTGATAGAAGGCAACCAGGGCCTTGGAAATTGCCTGACGAATGGCGTAGATCTGAGCTACATGACCACCACCGCTAACGCGCACACGGATGTCGACTCCGGCAAATTTCTCCTGTAAGATGGAAATTTATAAGTTAGTTAAAATTCGTTCACTCGACTCAACATTAGTAACTAATTATTGGAGGCGCTTGGCAAACAACAACAAATGCATTGCTTACGCAGAGATCAGAAACAATTGTATTCTCATTGGTCTTCAAGTTCGGGATAAATGTTATCATCATTTAATGGCTTATCATTATACAGTGGGTCTACACTGTATAACTGCAAAACCGTACTCACCTTGCCGAGCAACAAGAGGGGCTCCTGCAATTTGTATTGCAGCACTTTGGGCTCAATCTGGTCAAGAGGGCGTCCGTTTACCCTCAGGAGACCGCTGCCACGCTTGCAGTAAGCAACGGCAGTGGCGGTTTTCTGCAAACAAAATCGCACAATGGAATATAATTTTGGTACAACAAAAATCACCACACAAATAAACATAACCTCAGCAAACGTCGCGCGAACGAGCGTCGGTTAATGTCTGTCGGCGGTTGTTAGACACGTGCCATAATTTTTATATCTTTTAAAATTCAATTTTTACACACACCTTACGTCCGAAGACTTGAACGGCCTGCACGGGTTCTCTGCGCTATAAGAATTAAATATTTGCAACATTTTAGTTCAGCACAATTCACATAATTTTCACAACCACAATACCTTTTGCTGCATTTTGCTCCGCGAGTTGAGTAGAAAAGAGCGGAAGTCTTGAATTTTACACTGAACTGTAATGCGCAGTTCGTATTTTGACTCATAGATGGCGTATTCGCTTCAATACAACACTACCTAACTGAGACAACCCTATTCCTATTTCGATAATTTGCGATTGTAGAAAGTAAATGTTATTCACATTTTCAAAATTTAATTTTTTTGTTTCTTTTTGCTATACGAATAAAATTGTGTAAATTATTTGTTTTCAAAATTGTATTTTTTTTTTAATTTTAATATTATTGTAAATTTCTGTGTACTACACATATACATTTCATTTCAATTTACTTAAAAATAAACATAATCATTAAGTTCAAAATCGTTTGTTGTTGATTAATTTAATTGAACATGTGCTGAACAATGCATACACTCGTTCAGTTGAACTAAAACTTTTTGGTTTTATTTATTTTGTAGCGCTTAGAAGATTTCAAATAAAGAACGATAAACATTTTTTTTGATTAAGTGCATTAAAACAATTAGTAACGGAGTCGCGTTATTGTGTGCGTTATTCAAGATATCGATATTTGTAGCACTACAACGTTATTGGCACATAACAACGATATATCAGTGATTTATCGATATATATTCCAACTCTACGCGACACAGCTCGTATTCTTCTTCATTGTAAAGAAAAAAAATCATATATGAACAAGGTTCTTTTCTTGAAAAGTGTTCGTAGCATATATACATATACATAAGTTGATTTTAATCACGTTTTTAAAATGGTTGTCTGCGCAATGCAAGGCTTTGCAACGGAACAACAGTTGGATGGCTGCAGTACTATGAATTCAGCACAAACTTCACACATCAAAGGCGCTGGAATTGTCGATAATGGAAATGGCGCTGAGGAAGATCGTGAGGAGGGCGAAATTGTCGATGAATACGAAATGATCATATCCTCCGAAGATGAAGAATTTAAACTGCGTGCGCGTATACATCAGCTGGAGGATAAAAGCAAAGATATTGAAAAGATGGATATCCTGTCCGCCAATCTGGCTGATCAATACAGTAAGTATTGTTACATATTTAAACTAAAGCCACACGTTCTTGATTTATGAATGCGTATGTGTTATGCACACATGCATAGGTACTTACACTCATCAGTGCAAGAGTGTGTGTGAGTGTGTGTAGTTGCTCTAACAAGGTCACTTGTCTTTTGAATTCCCTTCGGAATTCTTTGAGTCGAATCCATGTTCCATTTTCCGAACATAATATTTAATTGTATAATAAGTATTTATTTATGTGACTTGTCGGGAGGAGGCGTCGCCTTATTTTCATATTGATATGCCAATAATTTAAGCTCTTTGTAGTCTTGTGGTAATTGTATTAGACTGATAAGCTAATCTATATTTCTTATAGATTATCAAAGGCCAAATAGAATCGACAGATATACACAATATCAGCATTTCTCACCAATCAGTGTACTCTCGGATGTGTCTAGCCTATCGGGGGAGGAGTTGGAACCGCCCAAAAAGTACCGTAAGCATAAAACGAAGCGTATGGAGGGCAAGAAGCATGGCGCCTTGCTTAGGCGGAATCCGTTTGCACATCGCTCCCAGCGGCAAGAACAGCCCAATCGGAAAAAGAGGCGTCATGAGAACCACTATAATCATAATTTCCAGCAGCAACAATCAGCAATTCTGCTTGACTCGCTCGACAGCGTGACAGAAGATGAGATCGGGGAATATGACATAAATGTGGAGAACGAGAACGATGAATATGAGGAGCTGGAGCAGCTAAAACTGAGTCGAAATAAACTGCGCATGGCCCTGGCTCGTACTGGAAACTATGACATCAAGCCAAAGCACAGTTTGAAAGAGCGACTTCAGTATCGCATGCGCAAATCGCCCAGCCCTAATCCAATTCCAAATCCAAATCAGGTCAAGCAGAAGGAAGACCTGCAGCCACACTCATTTGAGGGCTTCAGTCAGCATCGTAACAAAGATGAGGAGCATGGGGAGCAACATCAGCAGTTACCGCAGGTTGACGAGCCGCCGGAACTTAAGCTGCGAATCATAGCACTCAAATCAGCCATATTGAAGAAGCATATGGCGCGTAAGAAGCGTGATGCGGAGCGGGCCTACTCGCCCACAGATATGATTAACCGCGTACATCAGCCGACGATCAGCAACGACTGTGACGACATTGATGACCTCATGGAGATTAGTCCCGCGGCGTCGCCAGAGCGCACAGCATACAGTCCGAAAGCGGCAAACTTTGAGGAGCCAGTCGATATGGATCTGGCCCAGACGGACAGCGATGAGGATAGACAGAAGTGGCCACACAATTGGCAGTCTACGGTCAACAGTGACGAAAGCTGGCGGTGTTTCTTACCGAATTTGCTTCCACCCGTTTCCATGCCCATCGTAATCGATGATGACGAGGAGCAGCAAGGGTATCATCAAAAGCAGGAACAGTATGACTTTGATGATGATGACGATGAGGTACCGCCGCCACCACCTTCATTTCACATTCCACATATGCAGGTGGAGGACGATGATGCCAGGGACGCGCTGCATTTAAGTGAACAGCATTCACACCATGGTTCTCTCACCGACATACAATCGATTTCAATGGACAATTCACAAACTCAAGCGCAGACGTCTTGCACATTCAAAGTTGAATCCAGCGATGATGAGGCGGGCGCTCTGCGTGCCATGTTACTTTCTAAACTGAAACCAACAGCTCCTTCGACTGCAAAACGAGCAAAGTCCTCTGCTTCCAGTCAACAGAAAGTCGATGCACACGACTCCGACGATCCAGACAAACTGCGTCTGCTTTTGCTTTCAAGCATTGCGTCCAAGAAAAAGAGTTGCCCTGAGGAAGTCATTGACGATAGTCCGGAGTTACTCAAGAAGGCAGTGCGTCGGTTCCAGGTGTCTTCTATGCAGTCCCCTGAAGCATCATTGGAGGATTCAAATAGACATGAGTTACCGGTAGAACCCGCCAAGGAACCTGTTGCCAGTTTGCAGCATTTGTTGCCAATATCATTACCAACATCTGTGCCTCAGCCTCCATCTACGCCTTTGTCTGCACCTGCACCAGAGCAAGTACCACCGCCACAGCCACAGCTACCAGAGGAAGTTAGTGAAGTTGCATCCACTTCTATACTCCACTCGACAACACTAGTTACCCATTCAATGTCGACAGACATTATTAAGATTGTGAAACCCAACAAGGTAATTAACAAAAAGACCGCACCCAAGCGCAAGATTTCAAAAGTGGCTCAATCGGCTCCACCTATAAAGCGCCCGACAACTCTGCTGGTAAAGGAGCCAGTGGCTCCGCTGCACTTTCAGAATGGTAGCAGCTCAACGCGGCTGATAACAACAATCGACCCGGCGAGCATCAAGGTGAACAAGCTGGTCATAACCCTTGCCGAATCCTCGGCTGGGAGTGACGATGAGCTGGAGCTGAGAAAATGCTACGCTTACAGCAGCTACACAAACTATGCCGACAATCCGAGTCCACTCAGCCAGACATTGGATAGCGCCAGCAATTCCACCACTCGATCAAATACGCCCAACTCGGAAATTCTCGACTCGTCGTCGGCTCCCAGCAATTCCAATTTGCGACGCACCGTGATAAATGAGTACTTTGAGAAGAAGCTTGATGATTTCCTAAAGCAGGCGCGATCTAAAGTGGCAACACCTTCACCCTTGGCCTTCACCAAATCCACTCTGAATGCGGAAACCACAGAAAAGATAAAGCCACCATCAAACTCCGCACAAAAACCACTTGCTGTGAAGCAAAGCAGCAAAGCAAAGCCAACGCCTGTGGTATGTACTTATGCCTTTGTCGCTTGTCACCTGCTCCTCTGCAGCTTAAGGAAAGGTTCCTTTATTATCTCTTAGTAAATCCCTACTACCTCTACAATTAATCGAACTAATCTAAACTTATCCCGTTAGGCTGTGCGACACTTGCCTGTGGCATCGCAGAAGGAATACCTTCGTCTAATCGAACGCATGCAGTTGCTTGAAAATAAGAAAATTGTTGGAACTACTAAAGACGCTTCAACATCGATCACTGCCAACCCAAAGAACAATGCAACCCGATCGATCGTCGAAGTCAAGCCTGCAGTCGGGTCGAAAGAGGTCAAGAAGACGGCTGCAGCAAGGATGGGTAGCAACAAAAGCAGTAATGCAACAGAAACAACAGCAAACGGACAAACAGTGGCAAAGAAGACGTCGGTGGAAACTAGCAAAGCTATCAGTTTGACAACCACATCAGCAACGGCAAAGACTACGCAGAAGATGCCATCGAAGGAAAGCCGCTTGAAGGCATTTGAAAGTTCATTTCATAAAATTGGGTATATATGCGTGTTCATTTGAGATCAGTGTATCTGTGTTGCGGTTTATGTTAGAGTTACTCATGCTCTGTGCTCATTTTACAGTGGCAGCATGATTACGAACCTGGAAAAGTCGATACGTTTGGTGGAGGAGGCGAGAATGTCAAAAGTTGCGCGACTGCGTTACTCACACCGCTTTGAGGAGCTGTTTTCAGAGATGCAGACTGTCAAGCAGGCTATGAAGCTGGAGGAGGCGAAGCTTTCGCGGATACAACCTGAAATACAGGCCAGCCATGAGATCATCATATCGCTTAAGCAGAAGCGCAACAAATTGCGAGTCGCTGCCATGGATCTGGGCAATGGCCTCCAGGGCCCTGACTACAGGTACTACATCAACTACAAGTACAACAATCACAACCAGAACAGCAGCAGCAACATCAGTATGATCTGGTTGCTGTGGACAACAACGAAAAAGGTCCAACCATTATCGTGGGAAACGCCAGCGTGGACAAAAGCGAACCCGGCAATGTTCCTCTTTATGCAGTCTAATCTACAGTTTGGATTATTTTCAGGTTACTGGATCCAGGCAAGGCAGAGATAATGCGCAAATCAACACAACTAACCAAAGAGATTCGATTGTATAACTCGATTGCCAAATATGAGGATACAATGGCTCTGGCTGCCGAGTCGACGTCCAAAATGGAAGTTCAAGCAGAGCCTGAACCAGAGCCACAGTCAGAATCACAAGCACAATCAGTATATGCAACTGACAATACTCCGCAGTCCATCGAGGTCAACGGCAGCAATGGGGGCAATCAAACGCAGGCTGAGAATGTGAATGAGACTGAGAATGAGAATGAGAATGAGGCCAGCATTGAGACCGAACAGCTGGTGCAGAAGCAGAAGCAGAACCCAATGGAATGTAATTCCGTAGAAGTAGCAGTTGCAGGAGAAGATCCGTCGACCGTTGAGACACAGCTGAACGTTGATGTGCGTGGATTTTAGATATTCTTCATTGCTTCTAACTAATTCTAAGAACTTGTCTCGATCTACCACTCTTTGTTGCCTCTAACTGTTCTCACCCCATACTAACAAATTGACTGAGTTTATTTGCAGACAACGCCACGAGATTCAGCACATGCCATTCCCAACTCCAATGCCCTGACGCAGCCTCTCCATGATGTGCCTCCATACACCGTCAGCTTCATGCGGGAACTGTGTGCTTCACCCGTCGGGGAGTCTCTGCTTGGAGAGTACCGCACGCCTATGTCGCGCAATTACAATAGGTGCGTGATAATACACTTGCAGCTACCGTCATTCAAATGCATTTGCTTGTTCTTGTCTGTCTTCTTGTGCTACTTGCAGCCAGCTGAATGTCAATGCCACCGTCTGCCCCTTCGAGCTGATGGGCCGCTGCGAGGATGTCGACTGTTCGTACCTGCATTTGACGCGTGTCGAGTCCAAATTGGACTCGGAGTCAACAGCCTCAACTACAGCCGATGCAGCAGCCGCACTCATCTGAACTGCTGCATCCAAAACTAATTTCTTAAAAAAAAAAACAACTAAAAAATGCCCAAAAATGCAAAGACAAAAAAAAGAAAAGAAAAAAAAAACATTTTTAATAGCGTGCTTGAATTCTGGTAAGTTGAACTCTTCACGCGACTTTAAATTTATATGTTGCTTTCAGTCAACGAGCGACAAGACGAACAACAACAGCACAAGCAACAAACATAAAGACTAATGCGTTCACAGATCGGAAGCCAGATCGATCGAGTGATTGATTTGTATATATATGTATATACATATCGTTTCTTTTTGAGACATTTGTTTGTTATAAACTATTCGCGTGGTGTGGTTAACAAGTGCAAGTTCGATGTGATGTTGGGCCCGAAAGTCCCATGTCGTCCCGTTTGACCGGATTGTGCATTTTTTCATTTCAATTATAATTCAACATTTGATTGCCAAACAAATGCAAGGAGAGCTAATACAACAGCATGAACTGTAATATAGTTGTCGTTAAGTTAAACCGCGTTTTCAATATCTTTTGCCAATCGATCGAACTGCAAGCAACATGTTTATATGCGTGTGTATATATATAAATATATATATACACCAAATATATGTATATATATATATATAATTATTTATGCGGTTATTGTTGCAATCATCATTTCAATTCGAATTAACTCATTCAAAGATGTAAATATTATAAAGTTTTTAAAATATGTTTAACAAAGAAATGAGTCAAACCGAAAAATATACAAAACAATAAAAAAGTTATCAATAAATATGTCTATAAGTCTATTCTATTTAAAAGAGCGCTTTCTACTGGTGTGAGTTGCGATATTGCAAGTATCTTCAATACAAGAAGCTTGTTCCTTATCGCTTAAGCAATCCTAATATTACTTGTTGACGATGTACAGCTTGATATGTTGAGCTACTTTGCACAGGCCTACGTCGTTGGCCGCTTGGTGCATTGGCAACTGCCAGTTGGCCAATATGATTGAAAGCAACTAGCTGAATGTACAAAGAGTATCAGGACCTCCAATGGCGAGTTTGCAAGTTCTCCAAGAAAGTGTTTTCCGAGAAAGTTGTGAAGTTGGTATACAAGGGGACTCTGACTCTTATTTGGAAGAAATGCATATGCAGAAAACCCACCTTTAATAGTTATAGAGAGGTAGGGATTAAAGAGATTAGGATGAGATAGACGATGGTATCGTATTGGTTTTGCTAATGTCTGAATGTATGAAGTGGTAATTGTTGGATTTCAAAGTACTTATACAACTCGGAGCGCAAAAATTGAATTTATTACTAGCTAAGCATATGGTATTGTATACGTAAATTTGTATAAACATTAAAATTGCCTTTAATATCACAGCCAATCGAACCGCAGTGGCGCGGAAATAGAAGATAATAGAATTTGGCAGAAATAAGTATCCTAGGTAATTGATCACCCATGGGGATCATGGGGTTCTCCAGCCCGTTAGTAGTCTGGGTTGTTGCCATAGTAGACGTAGTCGTAACACCAATCCTTGACGCTATCATCATTGTTGCAACACATCGGATAGATGATCTCCGATTTGGTGACCTTGGCGCAGCGCATACACAGTTCCATTGTTGCCTGATTCATTTCGCACTGCTGCACCTTGCGAATGGTCTCGGGCGTCAGATTGCCGGGATACTCGCTGGGATCGACCAGTAGCTTCGCCTCTGGCTCAGCAACCTCGTAGTCCGCATGGTCATCGGCAGCGTGGGGTCTGCAATTGGCGCCTCTTGAGAGACACGCGACTAGAAGCAGCGCCAGCGCAAGCAGCAGCATCAGCTTGTTTTCGAACTTCTGAAAAGCAGAGACAAACCACTTGATTAGCTATTAACTAGCGAGTGTCGAAATTAAGATAAAATATGAAAGTAAAGTCAGCTGAGGACGGCGCCCAATCATGTGACACGGTTATAAGTTCTGTGCACGGCGCAGACATTGACCCTATTTAGAAATTTGCTGTGATTTATGAAATACTCGTTTATACACTGGGTCAGGCGCTTCTTTCTGGTTCAGGTTAGTTTTGACAAATAACATCATAAATGTCCACTTCAATCTAAATATCAAACAGAAGAATCAAGAAAATTCCCCCCTTAGATCAGCGTAGTCCGCTTTCGACTGAATCCTTTCAGAATCTTTTAACTCGAAAATTGGTTGTTGTTGTTGTAACTCATGCGAATCACATTAAAAGTTCAGGGATCGAAGTTTACAAGATTTTTGAATTCCCATCTATCAATATGTATTCAATTTGCATTGCCTATACTTACTTCTTGAGCCATTCTGAGTGTTAATACTAAATGGATCTGCGATTGATTAATATACGATTTGACGAGTAGACGAGTAGACGAACGAGGACGTTGACAGTTCGTTCCTATTTCTTTCTTTTTTTACTTTTCTTGCTATGCGAGTTGATAGCAGAGCCGGCAGCAACTGGAAGTCACTCTTGATAGCGCCTAACAATTTATACCATCAAACATTGCCTTGGGCCAGCACTTCGGCTCTCCGAGTAGTTTCGGCTCTCGGCAATTGGCACTCGGGCTACGGCTATCGGCATCGGGTATCGACATCGGCATCGGCATCGGCATCTGCATCGGGCATTGGTCGGTGCTAAAGATCGTTGCTGATAGCGCTCTCAAGACTCGAATAGCGAATGACCAAAAAATTTGTCACTTGCCCATAACCATAACCGAGCAGAAGTTAACAGCTATTATCAAATGAGACTCTTGTATACTCTACACACATGTGTACAAATATACATATATATATATATGTCTATATGTATATATAATTTGTATATACCAAAGAGAACTTGAAAAGCCCTAAACATTGAAAATAATTATAATAGTAAAACAAAGTTAAGCAAGATGTCGACAATAGCCAAAGGTATACGAATGATTCTTTCAGGCGGCAGACCCTATAAAGTTGTTCAACATATGCTATTTCATTGGAGACTATAAGAACTACAGCTGATGACCGTATACCATACTCATGTCTTGATTATTGCTCATTTTAAAAGATTTCAAAAGATTTCAACTTTGGCGCACATCTACTTTAGAGTGAAGCACAGGGGGGAAAATAAATCGAATGTTAAGATATAGGGTAGCTCAGAGTACAGCAGCCTTTTCTTTTCCTGTACTCCCGCTGAGGCAGTAGGAGATCCGCCTACTTCTCGTTGGGATTAGTCTCCACATGGAAGCGTTTCACAATCTCTCAAAATAGTATAGCACTGTAAACTAAAGTCACAAGTTCATAAAATTTAATTCCAAGTATTTTATTTATTTTTTGGTAAAATGCAGACTTGTGGTATTCGATATGGAATATGGATGATAAGATCCGCCAACTGCCTGACGATGTACAGATCGCACGGCGTTGTCCAGTGGAACCGGAGCAGTGTGCGCAACTACAAGGTGACTGTGGTGGGTGCGTCGGGAGGGATTGGCCAACCATTGAGCCTGTTGCTGAAGCAGAATCCCTTAATCTGTGAGCTGTCCTTGCATGACCTAACTGCCGTCAAAGGCGTCTCCATGGACATCTCGCACGTGTGCACCAATGCGCAAGTGGAGAGCTTTGAGGGCAAGGAAGAGTCGACCTTGGTCGATTCGCTGCAAGACTCGAATATTGTGGTGGTGCCAGCGGGAATGCCGCGCAAGCCGGGAATGGATCGGGCTCAGCTATTGAGCGCCAACGGCAATGTGGCAATGGCTGTGGCACGTGCCGTGAGCACTGCCTGCCCCAAGGCACTCGTCGCATTCATTACTAATCCCATCAACAGCGTGTTACCCATTGCAGCCGAGTGCATGAAGTCCGTCGGCTCCTATGATCCTAATCGGATGTTCGGCATCACAACTCTGGATGTGGTGCGGGCTCGCACCTTTCTCGCTCAGCACCTCAAGGTCAATCCGGCCGAGGTGAACGTGCCGGTGATAGGTGGCCATGCGGGAATCACCATATTGCCGATTCTCTCTCAGTGCTGTCCCAAATACAACGGCAAGCCGGACGAGGTGAAGGCCCTAATCCATCGCATACAGGAGGCTGGCACCGAGGTGGTCAAGGCCAAGGCGGGCACTGGCTCCGCTACCCTCTCCATGGCGTATGCGGCAGCTCACTTTGTCCACGCCTTGCTGCGTGGTCTGAACGGCGAACCCAATGTGGTCGAGTGCGCCTACGTCGCCTCTGACGTCACCGAGGCTTCCTTCTTCGCAACGCCCCTCGAACTGGGCCCTAATGGCATCAAAAGCAATCTCGGCTTGCCGGACATGACTTGCGAAGAACTGGCCAGTCTCGAGAAGATGTTGCCCGAACTGAAGAAGAGCATTGATGATGGGGTCAAATATGCCAAACAAGCCAACGAATCGAAGGAATCAAAATCCAAGTGCAAAGAACCCAAGAAATAGGAACACATCCCCGTTACACATATCAACTCAATGCAGTTTCCGCAATCATCACTACAAAAAAATACATACATATACATATGCTGGAAATGGAACCACTCCAAACATCATCATCATGCTGGTGTTGATGCTGCGGCTGCTGCTGCTGTTGCAGTTGCTGCTGCGGCTGCTGCTGCTGCTGCTGCTGCTGCTGATAAGAATTAGCTTAGGCGACAACTGATTACAACTGATGCCGATGCCGATGTCGATGTCAACATGCGACATGCTATCGATGCTGCGATCTATGGCATTCCGTTTCAATGCCAACCCGTCCACTTTTTTGTTTACTTCCGGCAATACAGCAAAATTACAAATACAAATAGAAATTCTCAATAGCCGCGCTAAGATGGGGAGCACAGAGTTAACCGTTCCCTCAGTTCCCCGCCCTTCAGAATGCATACGAAATTCTTAGAAATATTGCCAATTAGTTACATTATTATTATTGTAAGTCTTCGGGATTCCCACAAATTCTCCAGTAAATAAAAACTAATTTCTAAGAAAATATCAATTTTAATTAATTGTACACTTGCTATCGGCCTTTGTGGACGGTTGCTCAGTGCGTTTAGAGCTACAAATTAAGCGAAATAAACCCAAAACTGACATATGCAAACATATATTTATATTTACTTGTAGTTGTCTCGGTTATTAATCAAACGGCAAACGGAATACATGGAACACCCTGTTGCCAGCCAGGTTAACTGTCAAGTGCAGTGCAGTTGCATACGCACTGCTTGCAGACTCACTTACTGTTAGCTGTAAGCAGTGCCCGCAACTAGTTTTGCACTGCTTCCTATGACTCAAACTCCACTCTAGATATTTTAAACAATTTGATCACAAGTTAAACATTTCAAATAAACATTTCACAAATTTCCTTGTTACGAATTCGAGCTCAAGCACAACATTCAGTTATGTTCTCAATTAAATTTGCTTCACATTTCTCACGGTTGACATTGAACAACCGTAACAATTGTGGTCCTTGCTCCTGCTGCTCGAGAAGAGGCGTCAAAGTGGCCGTTGTCGGAGCTGCAGGCCGCGTCGGGCAGCCCCTGTCGCTGTTGCTGAAACAGAATCCGCAGATAACGACACTGGCACTGCAGGATAAAGTCAATGTAAATGGTATTGCCACTGATCTCTCGCACATCTGCACAACCACAGCTGTGGAGGCCTACGACGAGCAGAGTCTATGCAAGGCCCTGGAGAATGCAGCTATTGTAGTTGTTTCCGTGGGGACGCCCCGTAAGTCTGGCGAGTCTGCCGTGACCCCGGATCAGCTGTTGCAAGCTAACGCTAAAGTGGTGAAGATTGTGGTCAAAGAGATAAGTACCGCTTGCCCGGATGCTCTCCTGGCCTTCATCACGAGTCCAGTCAACATCATTGTGCCCATTGTTGCCAAGCAGCTAATGGAATGTGATGCTTACGACCCAAGGAGACTCTTTGGCGTAACCACACTCGACGTGGTGCGCGCCAAGGCCATTATTGGCGAGAGCATCGGTGCCGATCCACTGGCGGTAAGCGTTCCTGTGATTGGCGGCCATGCCGGAGAGACGACTTTGCCGCTCATCTCTCAATCTCAGCCGAAGTTCGACGGCAGTGCGGATGAGAGAGTGGAGCTAGTGCAACGCATACAAAATGCATGTAAGGATATTCTCAAGGCCAAGATGGGCACTGCCTCCGCCACCCTCTCCATGGCCTATGCGGGAGCAAACTTTGTCAACTCCCTCCTCCGGGCCATCAACAATGAGAAGAACGTCATCGAATGCGCATATGTGCAGTCGGATGTCTCGGAAGCGCAGTTCCTCGCCTCTCCCGTGTTGCTCGGTCCCAAGGGCATTAAGGAAAATCTTGGGCTTCCCGATTTAGATGAATTTGAGGAGGAAGCCTTTCAACAATTGGTCAAGAAACTCAACAAAGATATTGACCAAGGCCTAAAGTTATCAATCGACTAAATTTAACAGAGTGTATATGCAAAACTTTAATAAATCGCCAGCATTATCTGGAATGGAATGGAATCCCGCTTAAGGTCTTGTCGTTTTATTTATATAAATCTACATTGTGCAATGTACATCTCTCTATATGCACTCCATCTGTGATCTGTGCGTGTCTATATTTGAAGACCCACTTTTAATATTACTTGGAACAAACAAACAAGCTGAGTATTACCTATTACTCTAGAACACTGATAAGTTAATCATCATTGTTTTGCTTCATCATAAACATCATCATCATCATCAACGTACTTCATATTTCATTTCATTCTAAGTATATTCAAGTTAAAGCTTTATTTAATAGTTGATGGCACTAACTATAGAAATGTGTATTTAAATAAGCACACAACTCCTAAATTAAGGCCGTCATCTCAATGTTAACTGCTCTTTATATTAATATAACTATATTATTTATTTATAATTATATAGAATTGTTTACAGAATGCATTTTCTGCATTGATGAACTGAAGCTAAACATCTACACATGATAGACAGCAAGCAGTGCAGGAAGTGTGATGTTTGCAAAGCATGTGAATATCACTGCAAGCAGTGCATTTAGGAGAGTGTGGTCAAACGGAATACTTCATTCCACAAGGTGAAACAAATTTATTTCAGCAGAAAAAAAAAGAAAAAATAATTATAAAAGGGATAAAAGTAATGTAGGCCATAGATAATGACGGCGAGACAGGATTTCAAATAGCTTTTGAAATTTTCGACAATGGGCTACAAGTTTTTGAAAGATAGAAGATCCCATACCCGGTCCAACAATCACTTCAGCGGCTCCAAACTTTCGTGTTGCTTTGCACAAACCCTGGCTTTCAAAGACGACCATTCCATCGTGATTACGTCAATGATTGATTGATTCACAACGTCAGGGGGCTACAATAACTCACCAGCCCTTAAGCCTTACGCAATATATGAGGTTTGATTCCTAGATCTTCTTTTGTCGTAATGAAATAAGTCCAAGAACAACTGTCCATTGCCTTTTCCTTGTGTGTGTTTGCTTGTCATTCAAACTTGCACTTATTGCTTATCGATATCAATTAATATAGTATTAACAAATAAATAATATATATTAATATCAGTTTAAAAAAGAAGGAAACTAAAATTGGTGAACTATAAATAGGATGGTTTTGAGCAAATTAATTAATAAATCGTTGAAATATTGTTGACTTCAATCATTTAAACGAAGCACTTTAGTGATTGCTATTCATTTATCAGTTCTGAATCTCTTCTTTTCAATCATAAGCTTGATCAGGTAACGTATATACCATGTGGTGGGAAGAGGATTGGACAGTAATGTATGATATGACTTGTATTGTTCATAGCTTATCAGGTGTCCCACCTGAAACGTAGCTACCTTTGAAATACATCATGCTAAACTGCTCAATTATTACTTGAAAAGTCTGATTGCTCAATCGAAAGATAGACGGGAGCTGCCATGCACAGGTGTCGAAGTGGTGAAGTGTTAATTGTTGAGGGAGGTTTTGATCGTTCCACGAAATATTCCTCCATAGCTGATTAAACTGATGCAGAGATTACAATTAGCAATAACAATGAAAACAATGCCTTGCCCCTCTTGACAGTAAACTTTGAGCGATAGATTGTCTCGACTCTCGAGTCTCAGTCGCTGGGGGATTATGGACACGTTGTCTTAATTAGTCCATTCATATTATTTATAATTTGAATCGCTCTGGGTCAGGGGGAACAGGCTTAATGCTCGACCAAAACATATTTCTGTTATCTGGATGATTATACGATCATCCAAATAAAACAGACGTTGCTCTGGGCAAACTTCAGTTAGTTGATGGATGATATATTTATGAACTGGTTGGATGGGTGGTTGCTATGCCACGTTGATATACGGAAACCGTACAGATATTTTTAGAGAACTTATTATTATTATTATTCTGTATGTTGTTGTTGTTGTGGCGCGTCTGGGGTTATAAATACGCATATATGTAGAATGTTTACTCCGCTTTTCCTTATCAAAGTCCCAGAGTTGAGCAGGGTCGTTAGCTGTTGTTTGTGGTTTGTTGTTTGTTGTCTGCCTCGGATGAGTAATTTCATCAGCCGAAATGTCATCTGTTCCAATGACCAATGTACCTCACCCAGACCCTGATTACTCGCGTAACTCCCGTACGAATGTATCTATGTGTTAATACTTTTCCAAATGGTTGTTTTTCCTACAAGTGTGGTTCAATAAATAAAACCCTTTTAACTGATGATATCATTTCGAATCGATTCGACGCGATAATAAATGAGTGCGTGACCAAAATGTTGCCAATTGAGATCCGTGATGCAGATCGGGAACTTAATACGATGTCTGAATAGGTTTTTTGCGTTTTGAAATTTCGCCCACGTCTGGTGATAACGCGATTTTAATTTATAGTCCTATGTACTTGCATTAGTCTGTCCACATTAAAGGTTAATGATTTCTCAAGAATTGCACAATAAACAGTCTCTCTACTTCTGATTATATGTGCAACCCATATATCTAGTTATATTTAAGAATTTCTATACATATTAATGACATCAGCTACATACCTATATCTATCTATCTATTATTCCAATTATATTTAATATAATATAATAATTTACTATAATACAAAAGTCTGTTTAGTGTTATTTGAATGCAAAAGAAATAATCAAGCTCACTAAGTATAAGCTACAGTATAAGTATACGTATACTCGCCGTATCACAGTTTGCCACCGCAGAGCTTTTGTTTATTTAGACGCCAGTTAACGATATTTGCAAAAAGCTTTAGAAGCGCATCACTCGTGCTTTTTTTGAGCAACCGTTACATATTGTTATTGATTTTTGAAATCGTTTCAATGAAACGATAACATTGTAAAAAATAAGTGTAAAAAGCTTGTGATGGTTACAGGTCACCGCTCTCCCCTGTTAGTCATATGCATGGGGCCTGTGATATTGAAGGTTTCAAGGGGAAAACATGAAAGTAATGGACATTCGTAAGGTTTGCCAACTGATTTCACAATTGTTGTATTCTTAGAGATTGCGTCAGACGTATTTATTTTTGTTTGCAAATCTAAATCGCGTATCAGGTGGCACATTATCAGCAATTTCTGTAAATGTAATAATTAATTAATTCCTGATGATTCAAATTGGGTAACTTAAAATACACTTTGAACAAATTTGGATTGCAATTGTTTTGCTAATCTTATACTTGTGAATGTCTTGGCGGTCTATGATCTGATGCTGTTTTGCTGCATTCGCAATTGATTAAATGCAAAAAGTTTACATACATAGATCACATATAGATATTAGAGATATCTGAACTGACTAACAGCATCACATATACATATATATAAATAGATCTTGAGCTGTATAAGTTAAAAATATACATAAGTACATACGTACATGTGCCAAAACATTGGAAACACCTTCAATGAGGGTTGACTAGGTATGGCAAAAATGAGTTCATCAGTTTTTGAATTGTGTAGGTCGGAAACAAAACAAAGATGAGTAAAATTAAAAGTATCAATGGAAATTCGAGCAGAGCAGCAGCTGCGATGCACATGCGCGCCATGCACTCATCTGCGTCACAGACAAAGATAGCGACTCATGTAGAGACAGAGTTAGAGAAGTAAGCAGAGGTTGATTGCTAATTCAACTGTTGAACAATTTACCTGCATGCTTGGTTGGTATTTCTGTACAGTACAGATGCAATGAAGTAGAAAATCTGATAACAAAAGAGAAGTTGAACAACGGCAGTAGAGGCAGCAGCAGTACCATCGGCAACGGCAACAGCAACAGCTGTGCCTTCAATTGTGTGAAACGGCGTCGTCGTTAACAGCTGCAACTTCCAAGTAATGAAAGCAAAAAACAAACGACAAAAAAAAGAGCGAAGCAATCGGATTCACGAGCTATGTATGTTGATAGCTTACCTGAGCTAAGAGAAATGATAAAGAGAGAAAACAAGAGCAGCGTAACAGGGGCCGCCTGTTGCCAGCTCATTTGAGCATAGCAGCGAGTTAACAGTGGCACCCGCTAACATACTTGAATACTCTTTGCTTTTGACTTCGTGTCTAACCAGATTTCAATTGTATTGAAACCTCTGCGTTGAACGGACGTGAAATCAAAATTCTCTCTGCTTCGAAAACGTCGTCATCGAGAACGGCGTGTGGCAAAATCGTGTTAAACAAAAATAGCAGCAGCCAAACAAAGAAAAAACAACAAAATTTATATATTTGTACATGTGTACAAAGGCTATTATATCGACTTTAAAAAGAAGATATAACAACAATAAAGTGCGTTGCCGCTAAAATGACTTATAAAATCATGAACAGTGCAAAATCGTAGTTGAAATAACATAATTCGTGCGCAAAATAAATAATCCCACGGCTGGACCTGGAATTTTATTTGAAACAACAAAGCAAAAGAACAATAAACGCAACCTGTAGCTCCAACGGCGATTTCGACAGCGACGGCAACTGCGACGTCAACGACAGCAGCTCAGCTGGCGCGTTTTATACGTTTTTGTGTTCGGTTTTGGCTTCGGTTTTGGAATTAGATTTTGTATTTTTTTATTTTTGTATTTATTCGTTCGTAACGCGGAAGCTCAAAAACAAATGCAATTACCTTAAATTGGCAAACAGAAGCAACAAGAAAACAAACAAGAAACAACAAACAGCTTTTACTTTCGAACAAGGAATCCTGTGAATTAAAACCCAGATTTTGACATGTGGTGGTGCATTGTGGACGTGCCGAACGGCACCCGACATGGTGTCGAATTGGATCCCAAAGCGATTGGACAAGAATGCCTCGAAAAGGTGAGCAAAAGTCTCCTCTATTATTTGCTGTCTTTGACTGGAAAGCCAACTTGGCGTAAACAACAAGCGCCACATTTGAATTGCAGATGAAAACTACAAACAAACAAACAGACATTGAACCCAAACTGAAACTGTGTTGTTCTGCATTTCATTTAGTTTTGGTTTATGTGCAATTTTCGTTTCAGTTTCAGTTTCAGTTTTACCTTAAATAGGCTTAGCTATACTAGGCATGTCATAGCCAATTGATCTTGTTCAGGTATTTGAAAATGCTTTTCCCAAGTTTTCACATCATTTTAAGGTTAGGTTTTGGTTCAGAGTAGTTTTAAGTTGGGGAATTTGGCAATTGTTGAGCATTGTTTTTTATATAATGTCTGCTATCCTTAAAGCTAAAGTGTTCTATCTAATAAATTTTTCTTACTCAATTTGAAATTGATTTTGCCGCATGCTTTCTTATCATTTGTTGTTTTCACGATGTTTTTGCTCTAATTCGTTTAAAATGCCAAGTTTTGCCCTTGACAGCCGACGTGTTGCCCCCCGCATGGAGTTGGTGAAGCCTTATCACCTGCTAAATCGGGGACAAGGCGACAAGGTGTACTGCGCAGAAGGCAGAGCTCAGTTAAGATTACGAGTATTGTAAGCGGGCAATATATGGCAATATAACATACACTCGTAGATAGTGTACTTACATTGCACCTTGTACTAGCTACTAGTCATCCATCCATTGCAACAGTTCAATGTCCAAGTGCTGGGACCCCACTTGAGACACTGAAAGCAAAGCACTTGAAAGGCGCTGCTTCTGTTACCGTGGGTCCGTACGCAAAAGCCAGTTGGGGGACAGCCCATCCTCCCGGCTCCGTCTATCCTCTTGACTTTGTTTCAGATTACGAGCCAATTCGGCAATTCGGCAATTCGACTTGTTTGTTAGCCTAATTAAGTCTCATTTCATTTTGGTGTGTTTGTGTTGCCTTCTCTCTCTCTCTCTCTCTCTCTCTCTCTTTCTTTCGTTGTGCCGCTACCTCTTTCTCAGTCTTTGTGTGCAATCTAATCAGACAAACTTATCTAAGACTCGCACTCACACATTCAACGAGTATAGTAAAAGTATGTATTATATACAAACTTACCTAAGTATATTAATGACAATGTAAATAAATATGTATACCGAACTCCTCTCGTTGCTTTGCCAAGCTTCTTATCGTCGAAAAAGTTGAGAGACAGACGACAACAGTAAATACTGTTCCTTCTATTCGAGATAATGGCACCTTGCTATATCTTATCAGTTATCTAGGCCTCCTATCAGCATTCAAATGTTGACATTTACAAGATAAGCATGTATGGAATATGTAGTTTAAGATCTTAATACATATGGAAAAGATTTCTCTTTCTCCGCTGTTGTATTGTTGTATCTCAAAAATACATTCGAGAAAATAGATCTGGATCTGGATTTCTGCTCTGTAAATATGATCAAAATACTTTGCTAACTTTTGCATAATTATAGTTAATGGAAAATGCTTTCCTCTGCTGAAACAACTTTCCTTTAACTCACATGGATTGACATTGAAACCAGTCAAAGTTACAAGGAGAAACTGTCAGGGGAAATGGCGAATGTATATTCACTGATGAACATTATTGAATCGATTCGCATTAAAGTGAATTATTCATACGCTCATTCAATGCGACTTAAAGGCCTTTGTCTTTGTCACGGCAATTTGCCGCATTAATATAGTTAATATTTAATCAACAATTTTGATTTGTTGCGGCCCTCAATGTGTCATCAAAGGGATTTTTGGATATGATTATTATTTGAATTCCACGCCCAGTTCGAGTTCTAGGTTGCGGCTTATCAGTGACGGCTCAAGGCTATGACGAAGTTCAAGTAGCAGTGATAACTGCGAGAGTGTTATGACGATGCCAATTTATGGCATCATCGCAGCAATGGCCCCGCCTCCGTCTCTGCCGCCGCCGCCTCTACTATCGCTCTGAACTCCTCGCTGACTAATAGGCGATTATGAGAATCCCGTAATTGAATTACGCAAGTCCACTTTTAATTAATTTTCCAGTCAATTTGAAAGTGCACAAAATATCTGCAAAACACTTCACAGGCAATTAACTTCCGTTCTTAAGTGTTTGTCACCCAACGACGCCTACGAAAAGAATGAGAGGGTGAGAGAGTGAGAGAGGGGAAGAGAGCATGAGCAGGAGGAGTCTTAGATTCGCATGCAATTCATGTGTTTCTCATAAACGACACTTGCCAATTAAGACGCAATAAAGTTAGCTCACATTTTTAAATTGAAACTGCAGTTGCATTTTGAAAGTATTTGCTGATGCTTTTGAAAAATAATTATATAAATATAATTTAAAATATTATCTTATCAAGGGTCTTTTTGCCTTGCCCACTGCAATGATAGCAATGAATCTTCAGAAAAACGATTTCATGTCCAGAAAGTTCCAGCTGTAACAATATGATGTAAAAACCTGGCCTTACTTGATTAGTATAGGATAATCAATATTTAATAACCAGCTCAAATTAGATATTTACACACACTCATTGTGCAGATCAAGCAGACGCTGAACTCTTTTTCATCCAAGCCAATTTCGTTAAGTGAGTGAGTAGAGCGCTCACTTAACGAAACTCATTCGGCGTGTGAACAGTTATATTCGCAGCGAGAGAATCGTGTGCCAGGCAATAACAACAACAAGACTTAGGCTTAGGGCTCAGCTCGACCTGCAGGCGTTGACTTGCTCGGGATCACGATTGAACTGTGCTCTGGCGATAAGCTGTAATCACCTGGCAACGACTTTGACATTGCATAATTTAGTTTGTAAGTGAACAGCTACGCTTATCGCCATTGGGTATTGAACCCGATTGCCGGTCGCAGGGACATTTGATTTTAATTCAAATTACCTGGAAAGCGAGATGTGACGTTAAAGTTAGTTTGTTAGTTTCTTTTTTTTTATTTGTAGTTTTCAGTTTGCATGTCAAAGGCAAATTACAAGTATGTTCGTTACGGCGATTCAGTCCAAATGCATTCAGAAGTCAGCCGGGACGAAGTTCCGTTTCGTGTCGTAATAGCAAACATTTGCCAAGAGTGGAGAACGGAGAATGGGTTGAGATGGGATGGGTAGCAGAGTGGGTGGATCGTTGGGGAGGGCGCAGCAGAACTGAACGGTAGTACATACTATGGGCCACATGCAACAGTTTTCACGAGTTGGTGCAAACGAGTTTTGTTAATTACTTGTTACTTGCGACTACAGTGGAGCACACTTAAGTACATCGTGCATTGTGCATTGTGCATTGTGCATTGTTGTATTTCATCACAATGAGATTGGATTTTCGATCTGATTTGTTGTGTGCTTCTGGGCACACCTACTTATACGACCCACTGTACGACAGCCAATTAAAGTGTACGGTTTCGAGTAGGTACTCGTTCCGGGAACTATAACTGTTATCGAACTCAAGTTGCATCCACCGAAAAGGTGCAAAGTCCATGCCAACTACCTGACGTTGCACATGTATCTGTCACTCGCGCGTAGTGTGATTAATAGACTGGAAAATGAACGTTAAGCATGTATCTTATTAGTAGTAAGTTCTGTTACCATTGCCCCTGCATTGCCGCCACTGTCGTCAGTCTTTTGTGCCTTAATTTGTCGAGAACGTGACTTTTGTTGCTCAGTGTATGCTGCCAGGATATAGTTGCAAGATTGAAGCAGTTGGTTGCCATACGGTTGAGATTTAGTCACTATGAAGTGTGGGATTAGAGCGTGGCTCAAGTGCGTAACAACAATTGAAAGGCGATGAGCGAGGTGGGGGAGACAGTGGGGGCGTTTGCCAGAGTCTTAGTACTGATGAGCCAGCTCAAGTGGCAAGCCGGCAAGCGGGTCAAGTGCAACAGCAGCAGACCAATTTACCAGGTTGCAACAAGGCATGTGGCAGGCGGCGTCTTTGCCTGCATACAGAGCAAGTCCTCATGCATAGTTAGTGATTGCAATTCAGCCTGGCACATGGCACATGGCAGCCAGAGAAATAAAGAGATGTATCTGATGGATACACGCCCTCTTGAAATGGATGAGCTTGAATGTATCTGTATGTATTTGTGCATGATTAAAAATAAACAAATGGCTAAAACAAGCATACATATGTATATATATATATATATATATATATATATATATGAGAATTCATTAGCTTAACCAGCAGCCAACAACATTGAGTATTTTTGGCCTTTGTATTTATCGCTCGCTCTGCCTCTGATAAGCAAACTGAAAATTCTTAATGCTCGATTCCGACAACTGTCAACAGCAGTAACAGCAACAAGCCGAAGAGAACAGAAACGGGCAGAAGTAAGCAGCAAAACAGACAGCAAAACAGCTAAAGATATCAGCGCAATCAAAGCGTAAATGATAAATAATCGTAAATAATTTCGCTGTTTCAATTCCTGAGACGCAATATTTTGGTTGCTTTGCTTGCTGCGTTTTTTTTTGTTTTTTGTTTTTTTGTTTTTGCCTTTTGATATCAGTTCCTTACTCAGCAGATGTCAAAATTATTAATTATTTCAGTAAATAGGTTTTAATTAATTTTCGGCTCAGACCCTCTCTCTCTCTCTCTCTCTGTCGCTCTCCCACACACATATACACACTCTCTCTCAGGATATCCCTCGACTAACCTTGACTGCAAACATTTTCAATCAATTACTGAAAACTTTTCAAATACTCATTACAGCAGCACACAACTTTGTTAAGCAACTCAATTTGTGTTTCAATATTCGCAGTTTTGCACATTTTTGATACCCTCGCCAGAGCTACTTCCATTTAATCAGAGCACACGCCATTGGAGCTTTATTTAGGCTCGCTGTTTGCCTAAATAAAGCTCAAATGGAAATGCCCTTAACTATTACCGCTGTTAACTGTTCACTGATAAATTGCTTAACAACTATTAGTAGACATTTTATAGGTAACATAAATGCTTTATTATTTTATTATCATTGTACTCACATTTGCACAGTTAGACGAAAGGGTATTCAGGCCTTAACCTACCAATAATAGTTATTCTTGCCTTCTTATTATTTTGTTGTTTGCTGCCTGGCTTTTGTCACATTTCTTTTTGCTCGCCTTCTATAAAAATATGTATATAAATACATACATACATACACATACATATATATGTATGTGTGTGTGTGTTCTTCTTTTGTGCCTCGAAGGTGTTGTTGTTGTTGTTATTGCGCCAAGCCCCAGACCAGAAATATTTAAAACGCAAAAAGCAAAAGCAGCAAACGAGATTTACCTATAATTTTGCATGTTATTTCCCCTCGTTTTCATCGGATATTTCATTTTCTTGTTGCTTTGTTTGTCAAGTTTGTATCCGTATCTGTATCTGTATCTGTATCTGTATCTGTATCTGTAATTGTATCTGTATCTTTAGCTGTATCTTTGGTCGTTGCTGTAGTCGCTCTGCTCTGCTTCGGCGGCTGTTGACAATTTGCAATTTGCCTTGGAAGTTAACAGTTATTAACAATTTAGGCAATCATCACATATGTATACAAAATTCTATTTACACACACGCAACTGTAAATGCCGCACACTATTCACACTGCGCAGATGGTTTATGTGAGGAGAGGAGAAGCCCTCCATGGCCACATTTCACAGTGGGATGCGAAGGTCTCTCGCTCTCGTTCTATGGTGTATTTTATTGTGATATTAATTATTTAATACCCTCAAGTTGTGTGCTCTTATTTGTGTTCTGTGTTCTTTTCGGTTGTACACTGCATAAAAAGAGCTGGAGAATAAAGCGCCAACAAGTTTTGCCATAAATTTTAAACACACGCTGCTCCCATGTGTACGCACACACACACACACACACACACACGGGTGTATAATTGTGGATGTATTCAAATTGTATATATTTATTCATATATTTTTATATATATTTTTTTATTATTTTTGTTAAATTCGCTTCCATTTTTTCCGCACTTCAGTTGAAACTGCGCAATAGTAAAAAATAAAACCAAAACAATATTTATATTTCTCTTGTTGATTTGTTGTTTTTTGTTTAACAATTTGCACTTCAAGTTGTAGCAGTCATAAAATTTGTTATGCTTAAATTAATTTGCTGGCATTTCTGGTTGCAATAGTTATTGTTGTTGTCGTTGTTGCTGTTGCTGTTGTTGTGAAACATTTACTGGGTTGTTTTGTGCTTTGGCATTTAATTAGCATGCAGGCCACATTGAGGCGATCTGAGATTGCTCCCCTGGGTCTGGATAAGCCAATGAACGAACTGAAATCCAAATATTCGAATCAACATCCAGTTGCACTCTCAGCCTGGCCAGTGGCAGAGTCAGTGAATTGGCTTATACATTTGAATTGATTGCCACAATCAGAGCACAACAATCTGCATGTGCCACCGCATTTTTCCATTTCCCACTGCATAATCGAATGCACACACTGTCACAGTCGCACTCGCGCGCGTACACACACACACACACACACACAGACACACACACAGAGATAAACATAGGCGAGAGGGGGATCCTTAATAATTCTCCACAGAATCGTGCTGTTTTTCATTTACGTAGTCATTTATGCATTTCCGCTGTAAGTAATTTGAATATTGCCAAAGATACGCAAATATCTATAAATAAATAGTCTGCCCCTGCTCCACCTCCTCCTGCTCCTCCTTCTCTACTTCCTGCTACTAGTGAAATCAATTTTGCAAACAATTAAATCTGAATCCGCGGCAAGTAGAAGTATTGAGAGCATGAGAGCTGCAGCCATCGTCTTCCTAATTGGCGTTGGCCAATTTCAAAATTATTGCAACAACTGACGCAATGCTGCTACGCACAGCAAGTGTGGCAAGGGTCATGCCACATGCCACATGCCACCAGCACTGCACTTGTCCCTAACCTCTTCTGCATTCACTCGCCCAGAGCTGTCTCTTTCATTGCAGCAATGTCGTCTATCAACTGCGTTGTAGTCATTACTATTGTTGTTGTAGCTGTTGCTATTGTTGCTGTTGTGTGTTGTTGTTGTTGGAGGCTTTGTCGGTCATGTGGAGTGCCCCAAAACCCTCATTTGTTAGCCCGAAAATGCAAAACGACCAGCTGGGAATATGGCCGGGCACAAGAGCAAAGGCAATGCAGCAGCAGGGTTGTCAAGTTGTTCGTTGCAGGCAGAAGTTCAATTTGTAATTCAAGTGCTTTGTCAATGTATCGATTTAAATGTATTTGTACTTATTGCATTTTAAACAAATCGAATTAAATAATTCACAATTGAAGAATTTGCTGTATAAACTATTGTCAAATGCAATTGGCAACTCTGGCAACTCTACATTGTCTTGCCAAGCCTGGCTGAAGGCAATTCGTTTGTGCGTGCACCTTGAACACCTGCACCTGCTCTTAATGCTCAGTGTCCCCCTTTGCCCCACCCGTGGCGAGTGTCCGTGTGCTTAGTGCGTGTCCTTGCTAGAGACTGAGAAAGAGACAGAGACAGAGAGAGAGAGAGAGAGAAAGAGCACAATTTATGTTTACACCCTGAATATATCTGGGAAGTCGCTTCAAGGAGCCGCCGCCATTCGCGTCCAATCAAAAGGAAATTAAGTCTATTCGCGTGCCGCAGACAGAATGAACAGCACATCGAGTGGCGCCTCTAGGTGGGTGGCTATACATATGTGCACAAGGCGGTGGGGGAGGGGGGATTGTCAATTTCGCTTTGTAATGAACTCGGCCTCGAAGCACGTCACGTGCGCGAATCTAAATCCCGCTTAGTCAGTTCTTAAGGCGCTCGATATCGATTTAATTACTAAAGCCAAACAACTGAACTGGGTCCATGCCCCATCGCCATCAGTGGTGGCTAATTAGCCATGACTATGTGGGCGACAATGCCACATTTGGCCAACGACAATGCGATCTTAACAGCCGCGTTAATCCAGCGACAATGACGACAATGCTCCCAATCCCAACCCAAGGCACCCCATGCACCCCAGACGAGGCAAGACCACTGCTGTTTGGCACTGGGCACTGGGCACTGGACAGTGGGCAATGGGCACTGGGAGGCTTTTAAGCCGACACTTAATGCAATTACCGCTCACTGTGCAACTGTAGCTCACTCCCCACACTGGTAAAAGCCCTGTGGGAACTGACACTGATAAGTTGTCGTAAGTCCAACCTTAAGTAGCAGTTCTTGTCGGAATAAAAGAATACGGTTAAAAATAGTTTTGAATAATATAGGGATTACAGAGATACATTGTTCTATATTCTATATTCAACGTAGCTTCGTACCACTGTGCATGACCAGTGATTGGGGATAGAATGGAAGTCTGGCAGGCAGACTGGCAGCTGCCACTTGGCCGTAATACTTTTATGATGATGCCCAGAGCTCTGGCGAAAATGTGGCAGCAGCAGCAGCAGGGGGAGAATCAATGCTGCAAGTGTTTCTGCTGCTGGCTGGCAAATGATAATACCATTTGGGCTAGGTGGGCATCTACGAGTATTCGTACTCTTCAGCTCATATCCGTAGCCATTGTTCCTGGCCTGGCTTGGTTTGGCTTGTCTTGTCGTACTTGTATTATATCCTTGAACTGCTTTTGCTGCCGTTGCGACCAGCAAAGAGGAAGCGGCAAAGCCATAGAAACCTGACGGGGCACAACACCAACAACAAAGCCCCATCGGAAGCATGGCTGCTCCCCTCCCCTCCACTGCCTAAGAGAACCAGGCAAACATCGCTTAGAACAATAATAAACCATAAAAGAGGCGCCTGCTTTAAAAAATTCTACAGGCCAAAAGCAAAAAACAAAAAGCAAAAACAAAAGAAAAAACATTATCAAGCGACTATAGAAATTGTGGTTTAGTTTAGTTTGTGGCTGGGCGGGGCTGGGTGATAACTCGGGAATCCGGCGAAAACAATAAATTGCGTGAAAATGAAGCCAAAAACCACGAGACGACAACCGCAACAACCAACAACCCACAACTATAAAAATGCATTAAATGCTTTGTTGTTGTTGTTATTGCTCTTATGTCGAATTCCACAGAAGCAGCAACGGCTGCAGTCAAGTCACCTGTCCCTCTTCAACCTCAACCTTAGCGTCATCGCCAGCGTCAGCGTAAGCACCAGCATAAGCATAACACTTACCTTCCACATTCTAACCGTACTCACCTTCCACACATCGCGTTCTCTCTCTCTCTCCCTCACACTCAACACTCACTCGCTCCACCTCCTTACTCTGCTTATTGTGAGTGCCATTTTGATGTGTCTCTAATGGCAGCGCTTTTGTTTTGCTTTTATATATCGGCAATGGCAATGGTAGTGGCTTTTATTGTTTTTCATGTGGTTTTTCAGTTTTTCCTTTTTACATACATACATATTTGTAGTATGTATGCAGAGAAATGAATAGGGTTTACAATACTCTGTGCACCCAATGTGCTTTTATTCCTAAACGAGTATACAGTTGATATAGCGCCGTTTTGCAGAACACACAAAGGCAAAGCAGGCAAACGGAAATACTGATGGCCCGACGATAAGAACCCAATTTTAGCTTAAATCCATTGGTGGTTTCAGTGTAACAAGGATTACATAAGTACGATTACTTATTTGCTTACATTACCTACATATGTATGTATGTATATGCCAATGTACTTGTAGATCAGCTGTTAATAGCGATGATCAGTAAGTTTCGATAAGTTATCGGTATCTTACAGCGCTATAATACGAATAAGATTATTTCAATTAGCACCAAGCCGTAGCACACATTCGCGTAAAAGAATGAGAAAATAATTAAGAGCTAAGTGCCGACGGCAGTTTGAAAACATTCGCATTGTTCAGTTTTGAAGAGGTTTTTCCTTTCCATTTTCTTTTGCACAACAATTGCAGCTAATGCCCATTTAATTGGTCCTCTTCTTCTTCCGCTGGCATTCAAAATTAATGAAATGCGAAATTTTAATTATGGAACTATTGAGATTTGTACGAGAAAATACTCGCACTGTTTATATTTACAAGATTAACACTTCCAGCTTTAAGTATGCAAATTAAGGAAGGCTCTTGTTGACAATTGCGAATATTACTACACAAGCAGAACGCTTATGTGCATTATTTATAAACTTGTATTCCGTTCGCTGACTTACGAGCTCAGCACAATGCAAAGTACAAGCTCGAGGACTTTGGAGCACTGACGGATTGATAGATCGTATTAAAAATAAATGTTTTGGCGACGAATCCATTACTTGAAGGGAATTCTAAATATTTGTTGAATTTAATTTGCATTTGTGCGAGGAAGAGATGCATACTCAAACGCTTATCACACCCATTAACCCCTTTCTAATCTCAGGGGCAAGTATTTATTTTTTATAGTTCTTTTTAGTAGTTGTTTTGCTTAACTGAATGGTATTTAAAAGGTTCCGCACTTGCTGCTGATTCGCACATTTCTACATTTTTAACGAAGTGAAAATTGTCATGTGGCGCATATGTTGAAGGGGGAAATGTGATGGGGGAGTTGGGGACGCAGCGACCTCTATGGTGTGGGGGGTATGGTAAATTGTGTTGACTGTGGCGTTTCAGGCATCATTAACTGCAATGACCAAGTCATTTGAATAGCTTGCAGCATGCAAGTGACGGACAGGGTGTGGCGGGAGGGGGCGCGACAAGTGCGCTTTCCGATATAGTAGCCATCAAGCGATCCAATGGGAACAAGGTCGAGCCCAATTACACCTGGTATATAATGAGAGTCGGCACGAAAGGTGCAAATACCTGGCCACAGTCAGGATTTGTATTTAACGATGTGTTATTACTGCGCTTGCTCCTGTTTGCCTATCAAATTCAAAATGATCAGGTGCAAACATGAATTGCCCTGCGGTGGAGCAGAAGCAGGGGCAGAGGCAGAGACACAAAGAGGTGCACTAGGGCACGCACAGCCTGGGGGAGTTAAAAAACGGAGCGGAAAATCAATAGAGGGCAAACGGCACGGCACCTTTCTTCAGGGGCCCAAATTCAGAAGCAACTAGAGATACAGATACAAATTCGCCTTGCAGATACGGATACAGATACAGCTACAGATACAGCTACAGCTACAAAGGTGTCCGTGTGTCCAAGTGTGTGGATGTGCAAGTATTTGATAACTTAATTGAAATACATTGGAGTGCAGTTCTGGGGCAGAGCCAAAAAGTTGTCTTGTGGCCTGCGCTCTCTGGCATGTGAATTTATGGGTAAACAAGTGAGTTGGCCACGGTCAAGAGGCTGCAACAGCAGCAGCAGCAGCAGCAACAACGGAAGCTGGATAAATCATCAGCCACAGCGGCAGCTGCGTTGCAATCTAGCAGATACGCCTATAAAAATATCCTATAGATACTTTTAGTGCTCTGTCGTGGGCGATTCAGCGCCAAAAAATCGTTTATAGGCTTCTCCTCATTCCTCTGCACCCCCACCCCTCCCTCTCCCTTATGCACAACAACTCTGCATTTTGTATTTATTTTTTCCCACTCTTGGCATAAGTGCCTCGTGCTACTTTGCCAAATTAGGAGGAAAATAGAGATGGGATCGGAGGAGAGCTGGGCGCTAGAACGATTTGCATTTGCCGTCAGCATTTTATCTGCAATTTCGAGTGTCACAAAAATTTTGGAAGCGCGCCATCAGCTAAATCGCCTAAGCCGCCGCCGCCGCCGCCGTCTCCCACACGCCACATGCCACATGCCACACGACACACACACAATCACGAGACACATAACATTTAGAATACCTTGTCCTATTCAAGGCTACGTTAGCTGCAACTATTCCCGATAAGACTTGATAGATTCTATAAGAATTTGATGGTTTTTCAATTCATCTACATTTCGAATGCTAAACAAATTAAGTCAAGTAAATGTAGTGTCCCTCAGAGGTTGCTTAGTTTCTGCTCTGCTAACTACAATTTGCCTGTGGAGAGAGTAACTGTCAGTCGTCTACAGCTTGCTGACTGCTTTTTTGTCAGTTTTTGCATGCCCTGCCAAAAGTGCAGCACAATAATGGTAAGAATACCATCCGATTGTGCATCTTTGACTATGACCTTTGGCGACCGTCTCATAGAAATATTGTACGAGTACTCGAATTTGTTGTTGTTGTTCTGGTTGTTGTTGTTGCTGCTTCTGGCCATCTTTACGTTTCGTTTTCATTTGGCTCAGAGACGGCGCCTCAGGACCGTGACCTCTGATTTACAAGTAACTCTGACTGCGACTATATCCATTCATCTACACAAATCATCACACAAATGTCCGCATGCATTTTGGAACTGGGATCTGTGCACTTGACAGTCCTCCATTTGTGTCGCACACATATCCCTCGTACATGTGCATATGTATTGTGTGTGTGTGTGTGGCACATTTGCGAAGTTTTGCGCATTTCATTTAGGCAGACGCAAATGTAATTTATTGTAGCCTACAATCTGATCCTGATGTGATTTTGTGTGGAGAACAGAAATGATGCAAGAAAATACTTTTGAACCGCACTCTGAAATTCCAGGGCAAAGGCCACAATATATTGTGTATATTGCTTAACATGTGTATCAGGGCATCGTAACGCCATTTAAATGAAATTATTTATTTTGAAGAAAACAACTTTTAACCTCACAACTTTTAACAACTTCACAAATATGGATTACAAAGTTAACCTAACCTAATATAATAACAACAAGAGTATTAAATATTTAGCACATTCTTCAGTTTTAAACTATTCACGTATTGATGTCTTCCAATAATAAGTGCAAGTCACAAAAGTTCAACAGCTGACAAAGTTCACTTAAAGTGACCAAAAGTTGGACAATCTCGCGTCACGTTCTGGCAATTGAGAATGCGACATGCTAATTAGTTACTGTCCCTTACAGCATGGTCCATCTCCATCACTATGTCCATCTGCGCGCACTCCTTGCCCCATATCTCATGACTTCTTATGTGGCATAATTATTTAATGTATTTTCATGTTTTCTTTCTCTCTTGACTTGTTGTTGTTGTTGCCTTAAAGCACGCAAAACGTAGCTGTTAAGTTGTTTGCATTGCACTCACACTCACTTAGTGGGACACAAACTCACAAACACACACACTCACACACCACACATATACAAATACCTCTCAGCGTCTCTTGGAGACACGCTCGTTCTCAGCACGGACTTCTGTCCTTGTCTTTCATGGGGCTGGCTTTTCCGCAATTTCGCCACTGAAAATGACGCATACAGAAGCGATGGGGCCTGCAATGGGCAAGGAATTTTGCGTGTTTGACTTTTTTGTCGCCTGCTATGACTGTTGTTGTTGTTGTTGGTGTAGTTGTTGTTGTTGCTTTGGCGTTTGTGTGCCAACATAATTTCGCTCTTTTCTCATGCAGCCTCCGTCGCGACGCATCTAGCGTCACAGTCGCGTTTGCTGCTGTGCAAAAAGTCACGTACCCGCGGCGAGTTTTACATTTTCATTATGCCTGTTTACAAATGTGCAGCGCGGCAGCAGCAGCAGCTTATGAATTCAGGGGCAAAGAACGGGTGAAACGGATCACCTTTGGGCGCATGCTGCGAATTGGGGGCAAGCGCAACCACGACAACAACAACAACAGCAGCAGCAGTCATCTCAATGTAACGGTGCCGTTCGGTCCATAATTGACCAAAAAAGGCGATGACGACACTTTACAGCTTTTGTTGCTCCCATAAACTGAGGAAAAAGTTGTGGGCATTCCAAATGGGAGCAGGCGAAATCAAAACTGCGCTGCCGCCGCCAACGTTGATGTCGACTGCGCCGCCACCATGACGGAGCTTTCACTGAAACTCAATTAAGTTAACAAATAGTGTGCGCTGACCATGCAGAGAGAGATGGACATGTGCTGCCGACCAGGACATCGACCATCGTCATCGGCAACTGACAAGCGCACCTGTGAACATCCCCGACACCTCATACCACGCTTATGACATTACTCGAGATCCATCAATGTCGAATCAATGCGGACAGATTTTCAATTATGCCATAAATCGCAGCAGGGGAGGCTTTCCTTCAGTTTAAATGATTTTGTGTTATAAAATTGTGCATTTGTTGTTGCACTTTAGTTTTTCTAGTTTACGTGCATTTTATTATGCTTTGGTCATTGCTGTTGCACTGCAGTCTCATTTTGCAATAAAATTTATGTGCAATGTACAAAGTCCAACGGTCAGTCGGTCGGTCGAACACACATGCATAAACACGCACAGGCATACTTACACACTAATAAAACACAAGCAAATGAAAGAAGAGAACAAAACTACAAGCAGCATGGCTACAGCCAGCAGCAGCCGCAGTAGCAGCAGAAGCAGCAACGAAAAACTTGAGCTATTTTGAACAGTGACCGAAACACTGAAGCGCAAGTAGAATGCGAAGGGGAGGAAGTAATAAGTCGAATACAAGGCAGCAGTTGTACTGTGAGAGGGGGAGGGCATGCTTCTGAGTACGATTAGCGAAAGTTTAAATACAGCAATGTAAATAACGGGGATGGGGATGGGCATGGGGATGCTGAGTAGCTGTGCACTAATCTCGAATAAGCGAATTGAAAGTGAAATTGGATTTTGTTGTGACTGTTGAAACATATATAAGAATGTATCTATATGCATATGTATGTATATACCCATATACATATATACATATATATATATTTATATGTATGTACGTATTTGTATGTTTATTTCGATTGCAAGAACTTATAGAGCATTTTATGCTGAGTAATTTGAAATCGATGCCTTCATTTAAATGTATACAATAAATATGCCTAGTCTGAACGATTACATTTGGGTCAAAGACTAACATATACATATGTATGTATATTTAAACACATTCATACATATATTTTCGTGTATGCGTACAAACATACTTATGTGTGTGTAAACGCACCTCAACTTTTAACCTACACCCACTTCTGTTACATCACACTTTTGCACTTCTCTCAGGCATTTCTTTGATTGTGTCAATTAGAATTGCCGACAAATGTAATATTTTACACATGCGCGTTTTCTAAATTTGTGTCTATCGCAATATTGGTAATTAAGTGCAATTTATGACCAGACATCAGCGCCCAGCAGCACGAACCAGTTACATCCCTCCCCGCAATCAATTTGAATGCATTGAACCTGTTTGCTTGCCCCTATCTTACCCCACCTCTTCCTCTCCATTTTCATTGCCAACCTGCAGCGACAGCAACTTCCCCTTTTCTATTAGCACACCGTGCCCGCCTCATCGTCGCGTCATCATTGTCATCATTGGTGATCACTCCGCTAGCTCGTGCTCAGTTAGCAACAACAATCACAACGAATGCAACAAAAATAATTCTTGCCATCTATGGGGGTCCCTCTCAGAGTCTATGTCTGGCACGGCGTTTGCTTTGTCGTTTAGCCACACACATACATACTATGTATTTTTTTATTTCATTTGTACAATACAAGCCAATGAGAGAGTTGAATATAGTTATACTACCGTCAACGTGTCAAGCACGATTTGCCGACGGCATCGGCGACGGCGACGTGAGCAGTAACAGGTCCGACTTGAGATGAGAATTCACATATACAGTTATCGAAGTTAAGCATACACATGCACGCTGTTGCGCCCCCGCCTACGACATGTTGCTACTTACATTCTGTACCTCTGCAGCATTTAACAAACCGTCGCTTGACGCACGTGTGTGGTAATCAAAATTCATTTCGAATGCATAAATTAAAAATATTTTGTTGCTTGCCTGATAAGTAAAAAACATTTGAACTTCGATTCAATCGCAAGCGCGGCTTTTGCACTCATTCGCTGGGGAAAAGAGGGAGAAAGGTAAACAGTAGCAGACCAACAGCAAATTTCAGAGCAAAGTCCAAAGCCGGCAGCGTGCACTGTTCAAGCTGACGTCACTTGGAAGCAGAGCAACGCAACGTCGCGACGTTTCAGTTACTGTTAGTTGCTGTGAAGCATCATATGGCACTTGTTCGCTTCACAGTTTCTGATTTGTTTGTCTTCTTCATAAAATGTTCAATTATGGCGATCTATCAACAACAACCACTGCAAACAGCAAACACAAACATAACAAGCAATAGCATCACAAGCGATCAGCAAAAGCAAAAAAAAAAAAACAACGTGAACACTCACTCTGTGAGTGTGAGTCCAAAGTCCAAATGCTGTTTCGGAGGCCCGAGTCCAAAGTCCAATTCGAATGCAATGGTCGGGTTTTCTGCTCATCGGCCAGCATGTTGTGCTAGTCATCGCCAGCCCCCACCTCCATCTCTCGCTCACTCTCGTTTACAATTTTGTTTGTGTTTGCTTCTCAGCAGCAGCAAAGAGTAAGACTCTTTCATTGTCTACCCCCCGCAGCAACACTTGTTTTTCGCTTGCTCCGTTTTGTTTACCTTTCTGAACAAATGTAGCGTCGTCACTCTCTTCAATGGTGCTCTCTCTCGTACACTCTCTTGAGATTGAGGCTCTTAAAACTCTTAAAACATGTGGTCGCGTCTGTTGATTGCATGTAAAAAACTTAATAACTTGACTCAGCGGCTGTTGCTTGTGTTTCTGTTGTTTCTGCTCTTGTTGATTTTATGGACAATGTAAACTTACAAAGCAACGACAATAAGCATTTTATGACACTAATTTATACACATGTATTTGGGTAGACTCTTACATTGAATCATGTACATATGTATTACGAAATGCAATAAATGCCAAATTGTCACTATGACGGTCCTCTGGAACAATATTTTCATTTAAATTTTCGAAAGCGACAGCAATCACTACTTCTGACACCAAACGCCCACTCAGCGGGCGTGTCATTATACACCATTATTACAAAATTTAATACAAATTATGCATCTTTTGTTATCCTTGCTTATGAAGTCGCCTTTGAAATGCCCCCAGTCACACTTCCAGTCAAAGTCACGAAGGCACACACACACACACACACACATTTTCGTTGTTTTGCAAAGTCGTCGCCGGTTTTTGTTAAGAAAAAATAAGTTCACGTTTCGAATTTGCCTTTGCTGCGATTCGCATTTTATTTAATTTTAGCGAAACGAAATGAGAAAAATACACAAAATGTGGACTTTGCACCTTCGTTGGCGACGTCTATGTCGTTGGCTAGGCATCGGGAGCGGCAACGTTTTTGTATTGAATGAATTCATCAATTGTTATTGTTGTTGCCATTTGTTGCTAGTTGCTAGTTGCCACGTTTCGCGCTTAAAAACCAACGATGTGAAATGCTAAACCCATAACTATACATATTCGCAAGTACAAAATAACTAAGTGTACATATGTACGTAAACTAATAAAACTAATCTAATAACAACAGCTAATTACCACAGATTCGTTAAGTTGTATTTATAGAAACGTCGTGAAATGCTTTCGGCTTTTATCAGCCTTTTACAACTTAGTATTCCATGTGAAATATATAGAAAGCTCTATAAGGTATTTATGTATGTTATGTGAAAAGCTTTGCACGCGCAAATCTGACTGGATTCACATAAATTCCAATTGGCAAAAAGAAAAACAAAAGCTGATCAATCGAAAAGCTTGGAGTGCGAATGATTTGAATTGGAAAATTAATCAAAGCGAGAGTTCCTTCAATGAATCTCTGTTAACTCAATGGCACTTCTATTGCGGAAAATTCACAATTAACAGTTGTAGTCATTAAGCTAACGATTCGTTACGAGTGCTCTCAAGAATGCGACTCAAACAACCAACTAATTAAGCTGCCAAATGCCGCTGACAGTTGTGGTGGCTGTCGAGGCGAGGCGAGGCGAATGGATATGGGTGAGGAGCGAAGAGGGGGTTCCACATGCAAAACGCAATTAATTATACATAATCCACTTGGCAGATCGATTTACATAGTCACCAACCCAGGTTGACTTGCCAACGTTTGAGCTGTGACACTTGTGGCTGCAGTCTTTGTCTCACTCTCTCTCCATCTCAGTCCCCATCGTCGTCTGCGTCTCCGACTCCGTCTCCGTCACCATCATAATCATCTCCTTCATCATCTGCGTCGGGTAAACGGAAGTATATTCCAGGGCGACAATACAATCCATCTACAGAAGTGTATAGACCACACCACACCACTCTCCACTCACCACTCACCGCATTGCATTGCACTCAGGGTCGTTGTTAGGGTCGCAATTGTTTCTCTCCTTTTCTTCACTCGCTTCTCCCTCTACTGTTACTCAGTTGTTATTGTTGGTTTAGGCCATTTCAATCTGAGGAGAGCTCTTGAGATGCGACAGAACCCAACTAATGAAGCCCCTTGAGAGCTAACAAAGATCTCAATACTGAATCAATGAGAGCGATTAACTAATTAAAGATTAATCAACTGCCAGCAATTACATGACTAATTAAATCTGTCATAATTTAGAATTTTTAATTAAGATAATTAAAAGAATGAAATATTAAAATCGGTTTGGCTTAATAGCTGCCAGGTAGTGAATATAGCCGCCCCAATGCGACTGTTAACCAATGCTGTTTGCCAGGGTTAATTCCAGGCACAATCCCCAGCACACACACACGCACACCTACACGCACACGCACACCCACACACAGACACACACATGCTATGCTGATATACTGCGGCTGCCTAATTGGAAAGTGAAAATGTGCGAGGCTCTGACGCGTGACTCCTTGGAAACAACTTGTTGCCTTGGCTACCTAAGCTCTGCCTCTTGGCCCACAAGTTGCCTCATTATTCAAAGTGCTCCAGCGGGTGGCAAGCAAGTACGAGAACAAGAACATGGGACAGGAGGCCTGTGGCATCGCATGTGTTGACGCAATGGCAAAAAATGCTGTTGCCTGGCATTTGGAATTTGTGTGCGCTTTGCAAATTTCATTTCTTTTCGCTCCGTTTCTGTTGTCGCTGACCCAAACAACCAATGCAACTAGTAGTACCAGGGGGCGGCGGAGGCGGAGGCGGAGGCGGAGGGCAGATTGCGGAGGGATGCGTGGCATTCCAACTTGGATTGCCAGTTATAACAAACCGACAGCATCGTCATCATCGTCATCGGCTTGACTATGTTGATTTGCAGTTGGTTCTGTTGTCGTTGTCGTTCTTGATTTGCTTTTATTCTGCGTATACCCTTTAAAGCATTTTCGAGTGGGGTACGATGACTTTCACAGGTCTGCCATGTATATTAAATCTATTGGTGTTCTTTACGTTAGTCACAGTAATAAAGTAAACAACAAAATACACTCAAGTGTACAGGGTATGCAGTAGCCAGGCTGTGTCGTTTGTCCCATTCCTTGGAGTCTCCTCGTTGTTGTTGACATCGCTGACGTGCAGCAAACAGTTGAATTTGTTCCATTCACTATGATGACATGCTCGTTGCATAAGCAAATATTTCGAGGCCCGTCCCCATATCCTCGATTAACGCCCACACGCTCCCCGCACTGTGTGTGTGTGTGTGTGCCTGTGTGTGTGGCTGCCAGACGCAGTTGTTGTTGTCAGCTGTCATAGCAACGATGTTGGATTTGAGAAAACCCACAGACGGAACATCTGACAGGACATTGTCAGGACACAGTCCCAAGTCGCAAGACAGAACAGTGCTTGCCAACGACACTGGCTGACAAGCTCAACTTTGATAAGCTTCAAATGCGATTCGGTATTTGTAAACTTTAAACGTAGTTTAAACTGTAGTTATATATTAAATAGCCCAATTTTTGTAAATTGTAAATATTAATTGAATTCTGCAAACATTCACAATGGGACGCAAATGGTTAATTTAAATATTTCTGATGTTGCAGCCCTAGCAATGTAATTCGTATAACTCGCAGCCCTGAAAATACAGTGGTCACCCTGTAGATTACCGTTTCGCTTGTCGGTTGACCGAAGATCGCATTTATGTGTGATTGTTTATTAATAATTGTTATTTTGATTTGCAGGTGCTAAAGTCATTGGGCATTGTCTGCGAGATGGAGTACTTTGGATTGGAGCCATGGACGACCAACCAGAAGGAGTCGCGCACTCGCCAATGGTACAACTTGAGGAATCGTCTGCACGGCGACAGCGTCAGCAGTAGCAATGGAATCCCACTGATTGTGGCGTTGCGGGTCAAGTTCTGGGTGCCGGTGCATAACATCTTGCAGCAGAGTGTGAGGGATCTGTTTTATATGCAAGCGCGACGGGACCTGCTCGAGGGGCGTCTCTGTGCACTTGATTGGAACAATGCGGCAAAGCTGGGGGCACTGCTCTGCCAAGCAGATCGCCTGCGCTTCAACGAGCAGGCGCTGCACGCTGAGTGCGCTATGCAGTTGCGACGGGAGCTAGCCCAACTGCAGCTGGCACAGCAACAACAACAGCAGAACAAACTGGAGCAACAGCGCAAGGAGAAGGATCCTGTGCTTAGCTTTAAGAAGCGACGGCTATCAAAACAAAAGTCTGTGGAGCACATCGAGTGTTGCTCTGCGCCCGCAACATCGTCCATTTCCAGCAGCAGCAACAACAACAACAACAATCTACAGCCGTCCCCATCAGCTTCAGTTTCCGCATCGGCATCTACATCCGCCTCCAGCTCGAGCAGCTCCAGCAGTCCGAGCAACAGCAGCAGCAGCCACTCTGATCTCGACGAGCGCTTGGCCAGCAATCCGCTTCGTGTGTACGAGGAGTACGTGATCCTAACAAGCCCCGACAGTGAACCTCCATTGGACTTCCTACGGCAGATTGCAATCGAGCACAGGAAATTGGCCAAACTGCAGATGGCCCCAAAGTCAGCCAAATACTGGCTGCTGCGGGAGATCCAAGAGCTTAGTGGCTACGGCGAAGAGCTCTTCAGCGGCGTCACCACCAACGAGAGCGCCACCCGCTGCGACATTGCAGTCGGCGCTCATGGCATCAAAGTCATTCGCGGGGAGGAAAAAGAAAGGTAAGTCCCCTCCACATCTGATTGTGATGAAATGGAAATTCAGAAATCTCTCATTCTTTATGTGCAGCATCCCGTTCAGTGCCATTGCCGCTGCGAAGTCGCTGAGGCGCACATTTAAGCTGGAGTACGTGGACGATCACAACGATCGCAAGGAGCTGGAAATCAAGCTGCCCAAGCAGCCCCTTGCCTCTGGACTATATCGGTCGATAACCGAGCGGCACGCGTTCTACGTGTGCGACAAAGTTCGCTGTGTGGTCACCAATCAGTTTACGAGGGATCTCAAGGGCACGATTGCGTCCATGTTCAAGGAAGACACTGAGCTGGGCAAGCGTTACGTCTTCGATATACAACATACGTGCCGCGAGGTGCAAGATCAGGCAAGACGCAAGCTGTATGGGATCGGTGCCGATGTGGCCGCCATGGCGGCCATCGATGATGGCAGCAGCTGTGAGTCTGGCTTGGATGCGGGCACCGATAGTATTGCGGGTGCCGATGGTATTGGCGGTGCCGGTTCCATGGCCGGCAAGATAGATTTGGCCATACGCGACAAGGAGGCGCGTGAAGCGGCGATTGAGCGCTGCGTGGATACGCGCATCTCCGAGGCCATGCAGTGCAAGATTTGCATGGATCGTGCGATCGACACAGTGTTCAATCCGTGCTCTCACGTCATTGCCTGTGCGCAGTGTGCGGCTAGGTGAGTAACCCATCTCCCGATCTCAAAGAATTGCATCTCTAATTGTGATAATTGCTTGCTTTTCAGGTGCAGCAATTGCCCCAACTGTCGCGTGAAGATCACCAGCGTAGTCAAAATCTATCTGCCACCCGAACTGCGCACCAGCCAAACCGTTGCAAGCAGCAGCTGCAGCATCGTTGCCCCCCTGGCGGATCCTCATCCTCATCGCCAACAGCAGTTCGATCAGATGGAACAGATCGATAGTGCGACCTTGACATCAGCATCTGCTGTTGGGGCCACAGCAGGAGCAACAGCTGCAGCAGCGCCGCCTGGAGCACCAAAGGTGACGACGGCAGCCTAGAATTGGCTGTGCTCGCTGCTGTTCCGGCTGATGGAATGGGTCTGCGTGCCGATCGTGTGATCGAAACCGTGGTGTGATCTCGTGTTGCTGTTGAATCTATGACCATGTTAACTTTTTGAGGGAACAAACCAAAAAATATGTAAACCGTTTCGACCAGCTACAAAACAAAAATGCTACGAAACCACAATAACTTCAAAGCTACAAAGCTACACTTAGCCCGTATACTCTTGTATCTTTACTCAAGTATTTTATGGATCTATATGAACATTTACGTATAATCCACGACTATGAAGTGCTATTTAACCCTATCTAAGACTTCACGATTTAGCCTGTTTAGAGTTAAAAGATACCTAGTAATGCCTAAACAAATACTAATAACTATAACTATAAGTGCAGATATATTTCGATAACTAACTATAAAACTTACTATACGTCATGATCTACATACAATAGAGCGCAGTTCATGTTTGTGAATAGTGTGGCTACTTACATCTGTTACTTACTAATTTCTAGTTAGACTTTTACGCCTAGAACTATATATACCACATATGATTATATTACATATTATATAGTGTATAGTATATATTATATATTATATATTATATATTATATATTATATATTATATATTATATATTATATATTATATATTATACGATACGAAACTCGATATGTATTTATTATGTATGCTAATGCCTAAAAACTCTTAGTATTTATTTAAAGTAATCACTACTTGGCCTATACGCTGGCCTCAAATTCTCATGTCGTAGCATAACAAAAACATATATATATATATATATAAATATATATTCTCGTACATAGTTACTTAGGACAAGCGTACAATAATCGCAAGTATAAGGAGCAAGTAGTACTAAGTACCTGCAAACTGCTAAATGCGTTTCTCTGCTGCAGATATTAAACGTAGTCAATAATAAATGTTAACATGTTATACCAATCAATGAATTTATTGAATTTTTCATTTCTTATATTTCTTTCTGTTAAGTATACCCAACACCCCGCTATACCTCCTCCTAGTCCACTTAAAGATCTACACAGATCTTCATGAAGATCGAAGATATTTTCAATTTCGAAACACGAATTTTAAAAGCCTTTGGGTTTCTGTATCAGTGATAACTAATCGCATCATAGTTTTATTTTTGTATAAAGACTAAAGACTTTCCGCAGATACTTTCTATTGATGTATTTGCCTTAATTATCTAGCATATTCACTAGTCCAAAGATTTTAGATATATTCTATTTCCTAGAAGCCTTTTCTTTTTAAAGTTCACTTTTGCTCGAAGATTTCCCGTTTTGATGCTATGATTTGTTTCACATTTTTCTCTTTATTTAAATATCTTAATAAATCGTTAATAAAATATATATTGCATACAACTTCATCATATTGACCCAAGACCTTTCGTGAAATCATCTTCAATCCATTAATGCCAAACCATCATTGTAATTTGGGTGACTTACGATGTTTTAACAATGGGAACAACCGTTTAAAGTCAAAACAAGTGTGGAGTATCAGTTCGATAACTGTGCAATTATTGGCTTTTTGACCAGTTTTAGACAATATTTAAGTGTAAGGAACATTACAAAATACAGATTCTACGTATATTAGGGACAACGCAAGATTTCTTTAGTGGTTTATGGTTTGTTATTGAAGAGTTTCAGACCTCGCTTACGAGCGTATAAAAATTGAAGACTTGGAAATTGCTATAAAGCAATCGTTGGAATCTGTGCCATCAGCCATTTAATTGAATCGATATTGTTGAAAGTTTCACTTGTATATCTGGAAGTTGAGATGTTTTGAAAATTTTCTTTACATAAGGATTCACTATAAAATATTTATGCTGCAAATGTGTTTATGTTCAAAGTTTTTGTAAGTATGATTAAATCAAACCAAATCCCGATTATAAATCCCCCTTTAATTCGTAAATTGTATGTGAAGAAATGTTTGTATGCAATCAAAAATAATCTGAATGTATGCAAAGCTCCCGCGTAGCTCATCATATTTATCGAAATGTCGTCTATCGGCCAACCGCCATAAATTGTTTGCTATTAAGAATGACAAGAACAATGTGTACACTTTGAAAATTAAATTTTAAATTTAAACATATTTCTAAAACAACATTATTGTTATTTTAATTTTATTACATCCACCAAAGAAAGTCATGGCTGTTGTCATGGCCTTTTCGATTCTTAAATGGAGACACAAATTTAATAATTTTGATAAAATAAACTATCTTGAATAAACTGACTCTTTAAGTGCCTTCATTTAAAACGAAGTGATCCTTACTATTTACTGATATTAATTTATTTAAATGTTTTTTTATAGTTAAAAATTTATCGAATAAATAGCATATTATTGACGAAACACGATGTAAACCTTATCGATATTTTCCGGGCTTAAAGCCGATTTTAAATATTACTTGAGTAATATATTCAGATAGTTATTGGTATATTTTTGCTACTTTAAAAAACAGATAAATCTCAGAGTATGGAATTCAATCATTAGCCCAACATTTTATTTATAAACTATTCGATAAATTTAGAATCAATGCAACCTTAACTCAGTAGAGATGTGATATATCGTTGCTGGCGATAGTAGTGAATTGAGGTATCGACTACCCCATCGATACTGCCATCGATAAGAGGACAGCACTAGTTCGGCGTGTAAATCTAAATGTAAATATCGCCGTCTGCGCCGAAACAGTGGAATAATATAAAATTTTATAGACAGTCACTCGATATAAGAAATTCCAAAAATTTTGTTAATGTCGATTTCTCGGTGAATACAAAAGTCGCGCATGTTTTGCTGTCAAAAACCAGCAGCCGCAGTAGTAATCGACAGCAACAAGCAACGAATAGTGGCCGCAATTGCGACAATCGTGAATGCAGGGCAAATGCAAACAATTGAATAAGCGCTGTTGCCTGCTGCTCGGAGTTATTCGACTCTACTAAATGTTGGCGCCGTCGGCGTCCTTCGCGTCGCCCCAACAATAGTTGAAGTTTGTGAAATTTGCACGCGGCTACAGTTTTTAATTATTATTGCAACCAGCTGGTAGCGGTAGCCCCAGAGACAGTCGATTCTCGACCGTCTTGCCGACGTGGGGCTGGGGGCTTTGCATTTACTTTGATCGTGATCGGGTGTGAACGCGCTGTGTATGTTTACTTGTGTACGTGCGTTCGCGAGTGTGTGTGCATGCAAAGACCACCGCAATGACCATGAAGCGACGCGTTGCTCTCATTTCTGTGGATGTTTACATTAAATGCCTAAAAATGTTTCAATTGTACATTTGCAATGCGAAATAAAGCGAAAGCTTTATATTTATATATATATATATATGTATATGTATATATAAAAGTGAGCAACATGTCAGCACCAATAGCAATAACAAAACAAACAATAATAATATCCAACAACAAATACAATAACTGAGTACATAATACTGCAGTGGCAGTCTCAACATAAAACAACAATATCAACTCGTTCTAATTTGCTCGGTAAAGCTCACACTACACACAACGAAAGAAACAGCTGAAAATACGAAAATACTTAACAAGCACGCAGCACGCAGCACGCAGTCTCGCATTCATTCGATATTCCATTTGTGCTCTTAAGCTTTTAAAGCTAAAATTATTCGAAGAAGAAAGAAATCATCGAAGCAAGTAAATCAAAAGAAAGCCCAAAAAGCCACTACGCCAAGTGCCTTCTCTGTTGCTTTCGTTCTCTGTCTCTCACCTAATGGTTTTAGGTGAGTTTAAGTCGCTCTTTGACGTCATCGTCGACGTAGCCGTTGTTGTTGGCGGCGCCGCCTGCGCCTCCGCCTCTCGTCTTACTCTTAAGGCTTACCCCCTTCTACAACTATTAATCGCTTCGCGCGCATCTTCTTAAATGCGTTTCGCGTCGAGCTTTTTTTTGTTTCGTGCGCTCTCGTTTCACTGCCCCGAAGACGCGTGACTTTGATTTTTCAATACATAAATACCCATGCCTGTATGCATGTGTGTGTGTAGCAGCAACATTTCATTTGGACTGGATCTGGATTATTCAACTGCAGAGAGGTCAGTATACGAACATTCTCTTGAGATTGTGAAGAATCAATCGTCATACTGTTATTGGTACTTTAATCAATCATCGGTTTAAAGCGGTTCCCGGTAGACCCCAAACCGGCAATCAAATTGTAAATTCAATTAATTTAAATTTACTTAACATGTCATTCACTTCCATTCTACAATCTGCAGTTCCTGCCGTACCCGTGTTGTAGCGTAGTCTTACTTAATACTAATTAGAGTTGATCAGAAATGCTTATATAATATAACAAGTTTAACAACTTTGATGCTTTCCGAAAATTGTGATTATGATTATTTGTTACATGATAAACATGCTTGGAAAGTTAAATCATGAGTTTGTATTCGATAAAAGCAATCATCGAATTTTTACTTCATCACGAAATCAATCATTATTATTTAAATATACAATTTTCTAGTCCAAATTTAACTCTACGACTATGCTGATTATCTGCTGATATCTTATCTATACATCGCTGATCGCTGATTGCTGTGATTGCTAATCAAAGTTACAAATTTAGAATTAAATTGACTTTATTTGCTTCTTCTTGTAAGGTTACATTAACAATAATGTTAATTTTACTAATTGAACATAATTATGAAAACATGGGAACTCATAGGACCTTGGAGTATTTGGAAGGTATCATTACTGTACTCTTTTCGTCTTTGCAACATGCTGTCTTCGTCTAATAGACTTTCCTTCACAAAGCTCACTGTGACCAATAAATAGTTTCCAAAGCTTTCATGAGAGTTGTTTCCGTATTAATGTTTATTAAATTCACTTTATGACATTAAAGTTGAGGCATCCTGTATTTATTATTTAACTGTTGTTCGCTTTAACGCGATTGCACTGTGCTTAACTCGCATTTGCAATGATTCGATTCGATTCGATTTGATTAGATAGTTATTGTCATTAACATCACGATGGTAATGGGGATTAAATTGAAATCAACGCTCCTGTTGATCAATTTAACATTAAAGTGACGAAATGAAATGGATGTGGGGACCGTTAAAACGGGTACTAAGTGTGGCTGCTCCCCAGCATGAAGCGCTTAAGAGCGAAAAACGAACGGGGAGCAACAAATGATGAAAAGGAAACAAAGCAAAATTATGATTTACACAATAATTAAATGTCAATTCATCTGCGGTTCGTCTCGTCTCGCCGCCTTCCATGCCTCCCTTCCCATGCCGTTCGTTCCCGTTCGCGTCTGCTTTGCCGTCGATTCGGTTGAGCTTTTAAGAGCGACAACGGTTATTAATTCACCCTGGCTGCAAGCATTGGAAACATTGGCAGCCTGGCGCTCTGCAGCGCTTCAATTTAGCTCTCCAACTGTTGTCCAACTGTTCAGACGATGGTTGGTCGCTGAGGTAAGTGGGGGGATACGAATGGAACTTGGGTCCAGTTGCGACAGTCGATAATGGAAATATTTAATGCGCTCTTCTGGGTTGACTCTTAAATACCCTATTTAAATGTGGTTCTGCATTTGCCAGACCATACTATATGTACCGCCCAAAGCGAGTAGAGTATAGGAAATGTGTAATAACACGATATTCGGGTGAGGGTATTTTATAGTCGGCGACTCTCGGTTTTTCTCATCTCTTATTGTTGGCTTCGCAAACATTTTATTCGTTCTTTCATTTATTTTTGTTTTAATATATATGTATAAAGTAGAGCGCTTCGAAATGGTTTCGGCGGGGAATATGTTGGATTTTTGGCGACGGGGATGCGTGCTTAAAGCCAACTTCGTACGTCCTGCCATAAAATTGCATGCACGAGTTTTGGGTTTTGTTGCACGCTGCACGCTACCCGCTTCCCGCTGCCACCACATCCTCCTCGTCTCTTCACTTTTTTTGCTGCTGATATTTTCGCAAACCTTTTTTTTTGGCCAAGTTTATTGCGTGGAATGCTATTTAATAAATTCCATTTTATGCCCCCCCGCTTCCGACCATTATTGTTGTTCCCATTCCCGTTGTTATCGCTGCTGCTGCTGTTGTTGTTGTTGTTGTTGTTGTTGCTTTTGGCCAGAATTTATCCGCAGTCTCTGTTTTTTGTGTTAGTCAATGCAAATTGTAAAATTCAATTCAGTTATTCAAATGGCGAGCGCAATATCAAATTGCAAATTGAAACAACTAAAAATATTGTTTACCCACAAGAGCTTGACTCTGGGTTAGCCTGCCGTGGTTGTCATGGCTTGAATGGGCTTAAACTGGAAATTACAAATTTATGAAATGAATTTGACTAACTGTAATGCCGAGTAATGTGCATTCACTTACTGGTTGAGACCAGAATTAAATTCCAAGCAAGATTTTTTAAATATCTGCTCGCAACTTGAATTTTTATTTATTACATTTAAGAAAAGTCGCTAAGAACTGGCACAGAATCGAACAATGAAGACGGCAAAATGTTAGTCCCTTAGTGTGGCAGCGGGGGGGAGAGCAGAGAGAAACAAATTCTCAAGAGAGCTAAAAGTTTTCAACGCGCGTCTTTTTTTCTTTCTCTTCTTTTTAGTTGTCCTACAACTTTGAGATACTTTTTGTTATTGTTGTTGTTGTTCTTCTTCTTCCAAAGGAACTTCCGTGCTGTGCTCCTGCTCCTGCCAAAACTAGTTCCAAGAATAACAAAAACAATGTCAAGAACAACAATAACAGTAACAGTAACAACAACAACGACAACTATAACAATTGAGAAGTGGCGATTGTTATGCGCGTATCTTAAAGTTGGCAAGCGACGCTTAAAGTAAGCAACAAACGCGACTCTTTGTGCCATGTTTTCCATTTCACTTGTTTTCACTTCATTCCTGGATGTGTGTGTGTGTGTGAGTGTGCGTGAGTGTGTGCGCCACGCCCCAGCCAGAGGCATGCACGTTGTGTGCAACAAGGACACAAGAGCCATAAAAATGTTTCAGTGCAGCAAAAGTTTTAAAAACAACTGCAGGAGCAGCAGCAGCAGCAGGACACGTTACAGCAACGACAAAAACAATTGCAGCAACAACAAAAACAACAACAACAAACTGTTGAAGTGCAGTGCATAAGCTCCCTTATGCGGCGCATGCAACAACAACAACAACAAGAGCAACAAACAACAACTCTTAAAAGGTTGCACAAGCAAAAAGTGGGCAAAAACAAAAGGAAAACAACACAAATTTTAGAAAAGCATGCACGACTAGACACTACCCTAAGCCCTGGAATGACAATGGGCGCTGTTAGCTGACTAACGTCTCAAACCGTCAGCAGCTCCACTCGTTGGGGTGCAGGGTATAAGCAAGCAGTGCAAACGGCAAAGGATTTCTTTACCATATCCGCCCCGAATTCCCCCTTTCCCAGTCCCCTATAGAACTTGGCACTGCACAGAGAATTCTAAAAAGTCGATAAAATAAAAATAAAAAATATAATTGAAACATGGCCAGCTTACAGCACATTGATGATGGGAACGTCGTTGATTGGAAGGGGTTATGGGGGGTTGGAGAGGCATGTTGTTTTATTGAGGCTATTGTTGTTGTTTTTGATATTGCTTTTGTTGCTTTTGCTTACGAAAAGTTCATAGCGCTGGGGCACAAAAAGTTTTACATTTACAAATTTTACAATTGTTGGAAATTTAATTTTTGCTGTGAAATAAATAAATAATTCAACGTAATTAGCTCTGTTGCATGCTGTAGGGTTTCCTCCATGTTATTGCTTTATGGTTGGGCCATTAAAGATTTTCAATTACAATACATCAATTAAATTCATTCACAGTTTAAAGTGTTTAACTAGGTGACAGATGAACTGCTTGCTGTGAGATCATACGCTGCTTGCTTTGAATAGAGCGTAAGCACATACACTGCTTGCGGTACACGCACACAAACAGACACATGCAGACACCTTCTAATGCAAGCAGTGCTCAGTCAGCAACTGCACTGCACTGCTTACCCTGAGCACTTATTGCCCTTATACTCCTGCACAGCTTCTCTGTTTATCATCCATCACAGTTATATTGTAAAATGATGGCATTTCTTTCCAATCCGAAAAAAAATACAACTACATTTACTCAAACTGGTGAGAGCCTTGACCTTGAGATTAGTGGATCACACAGAAATAGAAGCTTTCCTCGAAATAATTGTGATAAGAGACCTTAATCGTAAGAGTCCTGCATCTCTCAGTTCTACGTACCAGACAATGTAATAGATGCTTGACTTTGCCTTTCCCAGTTTTAAAATAAAATTTGTTGCTCATTAATCGAACGATTGCCGGCAACGATAACCTATTTCATCAGAGAGTTGATAACCCACATATATTGCGATGATCTGCGATCGTGATCTTTGCCATATATGCGGGAAGCTTTTATTTGTATTCGAAATGTGAATTTGATTTGATCATTTGTCGGACGTTGCTTCATCGCGCTGCCTATGTCGCGATGTTCTTTTTATATTCTTACATATATTCTCGATTCTGTTTTCCTTTTCCTTTTTGCGCATTTACGCTCAGTTCTATATACGTAGAATCGAATATATATTCATGTATGACGTTGGCGATAACGACAACATTTCTTATATATATATAGGCAAAGGAAAGCCCAGGAGAACCACAATGAAGCAATCAATATCAGACGCGGACTGTCAAAAAGATTGCTCAGTCACGCAGATCTTGTTAGTGTAGAATTCGCTGAGACTTTGTACTCCTCAAATACCAGATTATTCTGGCTAAGCATAGACGAATTCTCAAAGTGCTTTGCAAATTGCGATTCTTGTTTACAGCTGTTCTGGTTGAAAACCAGATTCAAATGGTGCTAATTCGTATGTGCATATCAAGTATATGCAAAGATCAGTCCTCAATACGCTAAACAATTGTGTGCTGTCCTCATTTAGCAACTTCCTCCTCAATAAATACCAAATACTTCTCTAATACGAAGTCGATTCAAAGTTATAAAACTTAAAGCGAAAGTCACAGACCCCAATTAATCGAGTCAGGGAAGCTACGAATTTGCAAGTCTATTATGGTTAATTAATTAATGAAGGTGCCAAATTGAATAGATGTAATTATTGACATGATTTACCTGGAGGTCAGATCGTTAATTATCCCAAGCGATGACTGAGAATTACTCACAAGGAATTGAGTCAAACTTATGTCGATTTTCTCACCCGAACTGTGATTGTTCTTAGTTTAATCAGTCTTAGCTTCATTTTGAAATCTTCATGTCAATGTTTAGAAGCTCTTATCCAATAACTACACAATAAGCTAACCCATTTGCTTGCTTAGACTCTTCGATTTTTTTATGAGCAGGAAAAACTGTGAAGCGAATTTTTGTATGATGTAATTTATTAGGAATTTGTTTAACTTGAAAAATATAAATTATAGAGATCACAACTCAAATGGAAAGAGCAAGTGATACAGGGACACAGAACATGGTTAGATATACAATTCCAAGTGGTCCAAGTGGGACTCTAACGGAAAAAGTGATCTTCCCCCTTGACCTTAAAGGGGCGAGCGCCCCTATTGTGAGACGCGTCGCCCAGGAAGATGTTTGTCTTCTTTCTGAATTTGGAAATGACATCGAAATATTTGCTTATTATCTGTGGCACATCCCTCTCCTCCTCGCAGATCAGTTGCTTCTCGCAGCGCATGAAAATGTTCTGGAGAACTCCTCCACTGCAGTAGTATTTTATGATTTTATCCCGCTCGACCCACTTGACAAGCAGGTCCTGGCTGTATGGCTCGTAGATGCGGAAGACCTTGTAGAATTGATCGTACTTCTTGGACATTCTGCGGAGATGCATCTCATCGATGTTGGGAATGCGCAGGTGGGGCTGGCGAACAATATAATAGGGATCGTGTTGCGCTGAGAAGTTGGAGAAGCGCACTGCAGGCCAGTCCAACTGTAGAATGGTGTTATATAACCGCTTCGGATGACCCAGAATGCCATGGGCCATATCGATCATGCGTAGTTGCGGACCAGGAACGATATACTCGAGTTCGATCTCGTTGATGCGGCGATCGGTGCCGCGATATTTGCGTTCGCCTATCCATAATATGGGTAGATCCTCGTCTGCAACATTTGTGAGCTCCTGAACCATTGGGGAGCATTGGGCGCGATAGTTGACCATCTTCTTATTCCTGCCATAGAGCAGACTACACTCTGCGGGCGTGAACTTCAGGTACTCCGATCGATTCATTAGGAAGTGCTCGGACCGAAAGAGTCGATTCATTTCCATTTCAATCACGTAGTACGCCCGTCGATGCATGGTAATCCAGACAATCTGAGTAGCGACGGCCAGGAACTGTTCGTGAAAGAACTTGTCCTTGATCTTCGAGGAAATGTGGACGATCGGCTTGGTGTGGTAAAACTTGGACATGTCCCCCTCGCCCATTATGATGACGCAATAGTTTCTGGCCACTAGCATGCGATACTGGCTCAAGTTGTTCGAGAATATGCGTTTCATTTCATTTGTCTGTTCGCTCTGCACTTGGGCCCCATCTCCGGCCAGCTCGTCCCGACGGATCAGCACGAACTCGACCAGCCGCAGATAGTACTCGAAATAGATGATCAGAGCATGGAGCAGCCTGTGCACAGGTGGCTTATGCATGAATTCCACAAATTTCATGGTCAAAAACTCTTTTGGCATCATGAATAGCACGAGATCCCGCACATCGTTGATCACCACAGTGTCGGCATCGTATGTGGTATTCGAGCGCACAAACACCTGTCGGAAGATCATCTCCTCCTCCTGGCTGATGGACCTTAGAAACTGATATCCATTCGTATCAATGAACCGCTCATTGGCGTCCTCTAGATCAAAATGCGGCTGAAAGTGCAGTCCATCCGCGTTCTTATCCCAGGACCATTTACCACTCTTATATTTGGGGGCAAAGCTGTCGGCGTGTATGCGTTTCATTGCCCTGATTCCAAGATTCAAACGGTATTATGTATGTGGAGTATGAATATTATGAATCTCTTATCCCTCGTCTTGTCTTGTTTGTTAGTTTATTAGATTGTTTATTTCAATGTTTTAATATTGTGAGGGAAGTTGAATCATATTACGCAGGCTGCTTTCTGCTGACATCGGAAAATCTATGCCTAGGGTGGCAAAGTAGCGATTCACGCTTCTGCTGATTGGTCTAAGTCTCCTGTCAAATGTTTAACATGACAGTTTCCTCTGCAAATAAACCGCAGTTCTTCGCCAGAACCATCCGTGCCGACCAGCGGAAGATTCCCCCGTATCCTAAGCAAACTGTCTCCCCTATTAGCCAAAATCTTCGCCTAATCCGAACTCTTATCGATTTTCCGTTCCTTTCAGGTGAATATTATGGAAAAAGCGAAAGCCTACATCAAAAATGAACTCCGAGGTGGCAGCATGTCCCTGCAATCCGAGCCAGCGTCGACCCCGCCACCCGTGCCGCAGGGGCATCATCAGCACATGGTGGCTGCCGCTGAGCTGATGCCATCGCCTTTGGGCGGCTATCATGCCCATCAATATTACCCGACGCCACTGAAATCAACTGGTCGTGCTTCGGCTCCACCGGAACACATGACCGCCCCCGTCTCGGTTTGCTTCGTCTGCGGCGGCTATGGCAGCTATGAGGCACTGCGCGTGCGCGCCAATCCGGAGCGACCAGGCGAGCCGCACTTTCCGTTTCTGGAACGGCACGAGCCGCCGCAGGGTGTGCCGGCCGTGGCGGCCAGCCAGGTGTATGTGATGGCCTGCTTGCTGTGCTTTCGCTCCCTGCACGAGCAGTGGGAAGCGTATGAGCGGCAGAAGAAGCCTCTGCTGCAGCGCATCTACCACATGAAGCGGGTGGATGGCAAGGGATACATTGGCGCCGATGTGGCCACCCAGAGCGAGTACGCTGCCCAGATGCTGGGCTTGAGCGCGGAGCACCTCAGCCAGAATGGACTCGCGGAGCTGCAGAATGCCGCCGCCGCGCCCCCAATGGATCCCTACGCCTTGAGTAGGCACTATGCTGTCGGGATGCCGGCGTCCGCGTCGCCCCAGCTGCCACAGCACCACAGTACCTCGAGAACCGCCTCGCCCGACTACTACCCTCGCAATGCGACGCCCACTAGCCACAGTCAGGGCCATGGCAACCTCAAATTCCTGAGCCGTCCACAGTCGCGGGACATGCAGCTGCCTTCGCCATTGTCGCGTCCTCCGAGTGAGCCTCCCGCACGCATGCCGCCAAATTCCAGCTCAAGCTCCAGCTTTGCGCAGCACAAGTTCAAGCTGGGCCAGCACAGCTTCCAGCCAGCAGGATCCCAGGCCCAGGGCCAGGCCCAGTCGCAGACCTCGGCGCAGTATCAGCCCGCACAGTACCAGCAGCTGCAGCAGCAGACGGCCGCCTATCACATGCTCCAGCAGGTGGCGGCTGGCTCCTCAACTGATCCGCAGGCTCTCTACAAGGGTAATCCTTACAGTGCGCTGCCAAGTGCTGGTAGTGCCATGCCGATGACGACGCAGCCACCGAGTCTGGAGGATGACAACGCAACGGTTCTTGATCTGCGCAATTCGTCTACTGTAAATTCAATTCCCGCTGCGGCTGCGGCGCCAGTGGCCACACCCACGCCTCGCAGTCAGCCGGGCAGCTCGTCCTCGTCGACAGAGGTGGGCATTCTGGATCTGTCCATGCCCGACAAGAACTCCATCACCGAGGTCTGCTATGTGTGTGGCGATGAGCAGCGGCGCGGCAGCCTCGTCGAGCTGAGTACCTTGAAGCCGAAGGAGTCTCGCCTTGGCCAGGCGGTCGCCTACTTTCCGCTCTTCAACGAGCAGCATCCGCGACCAGCTCGTTCCCGACCAAAGGATCCGCGTGGTATGATCCAGGCGTGCATGCCGTGTCACGAGGATCTCATGCAGCAGTGGAATTCCCATCAGGTGAGACTAACTTGCAGTGACTTACTTACAGAAAGCATGTGTGTGTGTGTGTGATGCTATGTGGATGCAAGCAGTGCGCACTGCTTACACACATCTGGTACTACACTGCTTTACAGTGTCACACAGGGTAGAAATATCGTCCATATCATTAAACCTACTGCTTAAGGTCTTTCAACATGAGTTTCTACTGCAGCTGAGTGGATGCTCCATCTATGTTTGCAATTGGTCACAAACCACACTCGGCTGGCCGCCTACGTGAATAGTGTTGCCAAAATACGTGTGGCCTTTCATAAATAGCGATTTGGGTGCATTTCCAGATGCACATCCCGCCCGCAGCTATAATTATTCTATATATCTATAAGTGCATACAGGCAAAACAAGCATTTTTCCACCACATTCAGTATGTATATATATTTGTGTTTGTGTGTGTGTGTGTGTGTGTGGGTGGGTTGGTGTGACATTTGGGGGAGGGGAAAGTCAAATAAAAACATTTTCGAAAGCAAATTTACGCGCAGCATTTTCGCGTCACACGAATCAAAATAAACAATTTGTTGCCGCAATCATGACAATGAGGCTTGTGTGTGTATTGTGTTGACGATGATGACGATGATGATGTTGATGATGATGATGATGATGATGCTAGGACACGAGGCGACTAGGGGATGGCTGGCGCCACAAGCTGACCCCGGGTGAAACGCCAATACACAGACGATTAATCAGTGGGGTCGTCGTCTGGGAGAGAGTGGGGTCGTCAGAGTCTGGAGAAGAGCCAGTGCCCCAACATAAGAGTTGATGCAGAGCGACAGAAGAGAGAAAGCGAGAGAGAGAGAGACAGAAACATCATTCGCGCCGCATGACTGCGATTCTGGTGGGAATTTTGACCGCAGGGTCGCTTGTGTTTCTGATTAAATTTTAATAGCTTTCCGCGATTATTTGTCATTTTATTCTGTGCGTCTTTCTTTCTTTTCAGTTTCCTTTCATTTACAAAAAAAAAATAATAATAAAAATAAATAATAATAAATAAATGTATTTTTGGTATTTCGACTGAGGCCACGCCCACTGATAAGGTTTCAGCTCGCCAAAAGTGATAGATCCGCCTTTAAGATTTATTTTTAGTTCGCATTCGCCTATTTGATTTATGATTCATTGCAAATTCGTCTAAAGATCCGAAGAGAAGCAAATATACAGATTTTCTTTGGGAATCTAATGAATTTCAGCTTCTCATATTGACTGTATAATGTCTATTTCTCTCCTTCTGGAATTGCGTAAGACAAAAGATCAACTCCTTAAACAATTGTATTACTTTTGTAAGAGTTTCCGCATAGATCTTTCCTCTTGAGGAGCGCGAGTTAAGCTGCTCAAACGAATGAGTCGCCTCTTCTCAAATAACAACTGCACATTGAATGTGAACTGTTAAATGTGAATTGTTATCAGACCAAGATTATCCGGCCCAACTGCACTGCAGCCTCCCCTTCCGAAAATCTCCTACCCTACGCCGGAGTGGCATTTAAAATTTATATTCAAAGCGCAAATTTTGCAACAAGCCATAAAAATGCAATATTCACAGCTGGCGGTGGAAACTGGGCGAATACAATGTGCAAAATGCTGGATAAATAATTAAATGCCATTAATTGGAATTGTGTAAATTTCAGAGAAGCACAAGCACACACACACACACACACACTCGGATAGAAACACGCAAATTAAACAAAAACAAAACAAAACATACAAAAAATGCGCACGAAATAATAAATAAATAAATAAATGCAGTAAAATTGCAAATGCTGCAATGCGGTGCGTGCGTCGAAAGGGGGACAGAGACAGAGACAGCGAAGAAGGGGAGCCTATTCAGTGAAATGCAAAATGAATAAATAATCAAACATTGAAAATCAACGATGCGACGGTCAGTTCGGGTCGAGGGGGGATTGGCATCGAGACAAATTAATTAAATTTAACCCAGTAAAAGCAGCGCAATTCAAACGCAAATTTGGCGCCAAGCCAAACAAACCCACCCCTGATACACTCTGCCCCTCGCCCCTCGCCCCTCACACACCATCCCTCCCCCGTCGCACCCATCATCCCCCTATCTATTCCCCTGATCGCCCAACTGTTTCACGGCCTCAATCGCTTGACGTGCGCAAATTTCCGTTTCCATTCGGAAAGTGCGAAAAGCCATTTAATTATTTATGCTCATCTTTAAAGAGTTTCACGCAGAAGGAAAAACCGAATTCAATTAAAGCGAATTTCAATCGATCTCGCTTCGTCTGGATGTGCGCCAAGGTTCTTCGCAGCTCGACCGTGCTCGACTGCGACATACCCTCTAATTTCTAATTTCTGGTTGTTGAAGTCATAGACAATGCTTGAAGATTGCTATCATAGTTTAATTATTGCATTGGGTGCATCTAAGGTCCTTAACAGGACATTATAGAGTCGAACTTTGTAGAAGCAGTATCTGAGCATAGTATAGAGTATAGAGCTTCAGGAACCCCTCACAGGTTTTCACGGGAGAAATGCAAATGCAGACACCTCAAAAACAAATCCTCAACACGTATATCTTGTTAATAAACAGAACTATGCATACTCCTTAAATAAAGGGTATATATTGTAGTATCTTCTACTAAGGAAACTCTCAATAAAAGACGTATTTTGCCTCATTAAGTAGAACAGTGGTCACTCTCTTATTGAAATAAGCATAAGTACATTCAGAACTTGGCATTCCCTACTCGAACCATTGAGTACAGGGTATGCTCACAGCCCAGTGTGAACCAGGCAGCAATCACATAAACACAAGTCAGAAACATAAACTATTTAATGAGTATAAGTTTCACTGATGTGTTTATCGATGCCATGCAAATGTTATAAACAATTTGAAACATTTCCAAAATGATTGTGAACCAAAAATTTCTGACGGCCGCTGTGTGAATTAGATCGACTCGTTTGTGTTTATATTGCGATCGGGTTAAGAGAAAGAAATAGATGAAATAAGTTCGACATTTCTTCTGTTTGCTTTAGCAGGATTCTCATTCAGTTCGTTGCTGGGCACATTTTTGTGATTAATTAACCCACAATTCTCATCTTCAAGTGTCTTATAAGTATTTGTTTGTTTGTTTGTTTTGTTCTTCGCAATGGTCAAAACTGCGAAACGAATTTAAGAGCGACGGATACGGAGGCGGAGAATGAGAATGAGACTGGGAATGACAACAATGACCCGCGGTCTTGCTTGACGCTCATGAATTGTTGGCCAGTTGCCAATGTTTTGGGCCAAAAAAGCGGACCAAACCGGTTAAGAAATCAAAACGAAAAAATTAAATAAAAATAATAATAAAAAAATATTAAGTGCCAAAAAAAAAGATGGAAGAACATTGCATACCCTGGAGGAACTCAAACTTAATGAAGTTGGAGATATTTCAACAGGAATTTAAAAAGATTATTTGAGATATTTGGAAAACCACAAACTCTTCCATATAACAACTAAATCGCTTCTCTTTCAACTATAAGTTTTATTATATAATGTAGTTCATCACTCTAAATAAGAGAGATCGGAGTCGGGCTGATAAACATACTCGGCAGATCTGGCTAGTCATGTTGACCACAAGTCGACGGAACAGCTGGAATACCCCTACTTCACCTGGTATACTGCATACAGGGTATTATAAATATGGAAGCAAATAGTAAAGACATTTAGGAAATCTATAAGAGTGTCTATAATAATAGAGTGTCTCCTAAGAATAGAAACTGAAACAAACAAAAGGCATCTACGTCATGAAGTGTATTGTTATCGATATCTTAAATCGATAGCAGTAACTATTAGAGAAAGTTTTTAAGTTGTATTTTTGTTTATTCATAAAACAAGTAAAGCAAACAGTAATAGGCTAATTCAACGACACTAAACATTTGTCGCATTCGCTGACTTCCGAAGGTCTCCGATTGCTGTAGTCTAAGATCCGTTGTTCCGCTTCTAAGCAAACATTGTTCTGTACAAAATGAAAAGTTACAATTGGAAAACATAGACAATATTAGAAGAACAGTAAGAATAACATGTCCAATAACGTGCCACACAGCTATGGTCAGTTCAGACAGAATGCCTGGGTTGCGGAGTTGGGAGAATTCGGAAAAAATCCAAAATCTCCATTTGCCTGGGCATTATCTGCAGCACAAAACAAACTAGGAATAATTTGCTATATATTCGTTATTTATTTTAAAAGACAACAGCTGATAAAATGGATGCTTCGTTTACTTTGTGCACGTTTATCGATAAATATCGAGTGATTGATGAAAATATACTAGAATTCGACAGGCGAATGGCAGCGAATGTCATTATTCAGTTTGAACCAAAGGTTCAGGCCTGACGTGAGGTTGTATGGGTTTCTATTGAACATTCCGAACAATCCGAGAGTCGAATGAGCCGAATGTGGTGTCGTCGTAAGAATAGAACTGCCAGTCGTAACAAGTTCAGCAGATGAACGAATTTAAATGCATATTAATCAGTGATTAATCGTTTAACTTAATAGAGACTCTCTCGTGTGTAGAAACTGTCCCACACAACGAACTCTTTGCTCTCCGGCAGCGGCATGAACTCCAATTGCTCCGCAATGTTCAGGCAAAGCTCAGACCCGCCCGGTCGCAGTGCCTCCCACTTTGTAGGCTCAATAAGCTGACAATTGGGATTTCCCGTGGCAGCAAATGAGGTCCACATGCCAATCAGCCGCTCAATGGTGCGATACTCCGGCGTAGACTTCTCCAGTTTGCTGGAGAGCAGCGTGTAGAACATGTAGGAGAGATCATCGGCATGGCAGACGCCTCGCACATGTCGCCCGCATTTGAGCATGCGATAATGGTTATAATGCGGAGAATCCATGTCGAAGCGATACAAATAGGTGGGCGTGGCAGGCGCATAGGCGGCGCGGGCCAGCAGAGTGCGATGAATGCCATGCCAGAAGTTCTTGACACTCAAGAGTCGCAGGCACTCGAAGAGCTCCATTTTGCCGCGGTCCTCATCCTCGAAGTAGGCCAGCTTGAGGCGACGCAGCTGCTCGTTGAGCTCCTTGCTATCGATCGTGTCACGGACCGGCTGCGGGATGAGGGGCTCAAAGGCGCTGAGCATGTACTCTTGATCCTGCAGTGTCGTCTGGTAGCTGAACAGGCCCTCAAACGAGGTACCCCCAATGATCAAAGGAAGCTCATTGCCCCAGGCGCTAGCCAGTTGCTCCAGGTGGGGTCGGGGCACCACACAATCCTCGCTCACATACGGCTCGACGACTGGCCCAAAGGCAATGATCTCGTAGTTGCGATGCTCCTGCTGGGAGACAATCGAGTTGCAGTGCTGGGCTAGTTGGTTGGCAGGTGCATTCCTGAGGAACTGCAGCAGCTCCGCTTCATTTTGCTCCTCTGAGTTCTTACAGCCAAGGCGACTGGCCAGCCTTTGGGGTGCATTCCGATTCGGCTGAGTGGCCCATTCGCAGAGCGCGGAGCCAGACTGGACGATGGCGCGATGGAAGAGGCCACGTGTCTGTTCCGTGTTCATTAGAATGTGAGCGGAGGCAGCCCCAGCACTCTCGCCCATCAGTGTGATATTGCTCGCATCTCCATTGAAGATGGCGATGTTTTCGTGGACCCAACGCAACGCCAGCACCTGATCCTTGAGTCCCGCATTGCCGGGCACCTGCAACTCGCGATCCTTCAGGCTAAGGAATCCCAGCGCACCCACACGATAGTTGAAGGTCACCAGCAAGACGTCGTGCTTCATAAAGTAGTCCGGCCCGTAGATATCTCTCACGGCGCCGCCTATTTGAAAGCCCCCGCCAAAGATCCACACCATGACGGGCAGCGGACGCGGTGTCTCCAGCTTCTTCACGTACACGTTGATGTACAGACAATCCTCCGATCCCTCCACCGAGTTCAAGATCGAGTTCTTCTGCATTGGTTGCGATCTGGGATAGGTGCAGTCCCTAACCCCCTGCCAGGGCTCCGCCGGCTGCGGCGCCTTGAATCGTAGCTCTCCGAGTGGAGGCCTTGCATAGGGAATGCCCTCGAAAGAGTAGTAGGATTCCCCATCATATACTGTCCTTCGCTCCATGCCCTTCAACTTGCCACATTTCGTCTCCAGAAGCTTTGTCCGTCCAGTGCTCAATCGGTACTGGACTACCTTGTGACCAATGGCTCTGAAAGGGGAAAGTAGAGTATAAGAAGTATAAGAACTGTCGCATAATCGATGGTGGAATATCACGGGGGAAAGAAGATTAGAGTATGGGAAGTGTTGTGTATAGTTAGCATAATCGATGATGGAATATCACGGGGGAAAGAAGATTAGAGTATGGGAAGTGTCGTGTATAGTTAGCATAATCGATGGTGGAATATCACGAAGATTTAAAATGTTGAACTGTGCGGAAGTTTTACAGCCCTCCCATTGTTCACATTCAGGTTTGTGAATAGAATCTTAACAAAACGATGGAGTATGGAATTCTAAATTAGCATTGATCATGACTTTCTCCATAGAGTAGAAGAGTGAAAGAATCGGGTTTGCTAAGTATTTGTTTAACCATATGGAAGAATAATGCTTCAAGAGGTATTGAGAAGAAACTATTATTTGACAATTAAACATCTGAGGATAGATATATTTTGTATTCTTTTGCCGGTTAATGCTTAGACACTCCTCTTAAATAGGACTGTAAACCGGATTATCGATATCTTATCTGGGTTTCGCATATCCCAATAAAAATGCCGCGTCACCCGAACGAGGCAGTTTCGGGCAAGAGATGCAGATACTATAATCTATGCAGAGCTATACACAGATTATTGGGGGGTTTGTTGGCCTATAAATTGGCCACACTTGTCACTTACTTTGCTGCCAATTTAACTTTACCGGTCACACTAACACGCAGATCCATCGTATATGTGCTTCTAGCTTTCTATGTATTTCTGTAGACAGATATATGGGATTATGTATGCAAAGTAAATCCCTAATTATTCCGCGACACTTGCAACGCGTCCAAAATCCAACCAGAGACTGAACTGTATTCGCTCAGCTATGACCAAATTGATTAGATAAAAACGCGCCCAACAGCTGGCGACGACACTATATGTATATACAATCCATGTTGCTTTCACATATGTATGCCGTATACATATGATTGTCACTTACGACAATATAAACATAGTTAAATGAATGGAGATGGAATGGAGTTGCAAAGCAGCAGAGCTCCCCTACATACAAGAACTTGCTCTGGAAGATTCTAACAGTTAGCTTATATTCGAATATATGCGAGTGGAGAAGCAACAGGGTGGTTTTACAGACGACACAATTAGGTCATCAAAACAGTTGAGACTCGAGGCGCCACAGCCCATCATGAAGGCGTAGCAAACAACCTTCTGATAAACTTAACTAACCTATATATATATATATATATATATATATATATATATATATATATATATATATCTGTATTGTTATGTGCTTGAACTATGACTCATAGGCTCAAGGTCAGTGTCCTGCGCAGCTCCCCTAAGTTAAAAATTCGCGAAGAAGGTTAATGCTAACGTCGCTTTGTGTGAATGCCAAACGATTTTGCGACAAGATGGCAACGCTTCGCGTCATCGAATCAGCTGATTAATCTAGCTAGAATTGTCTTCCATTACATGTAATTAACATTGTTTACTATACTTCTGTTAAACATATAAGATACAATATTATATTAAACAATTTAAGAAGTTCGTAGGCTTATAGGTCAACATGAAGAACCAGCTGGTTATGTAAATATTTCATGAACCAACCGGCTTCCATTAACTTTAAATTGCTAAAATCTACTTGAAATATCACATCGAAACTCGACTGCACTCACAATTATACAAATGCTGAGAGAAATGTAAGTCCCCCCTCTTCTTGTTCTCCTTTCTACACTTCACACCAGCAAGCCTACCTGTCTGCTGCTTTTCAACGTCTCCTGTGTCCTGTGCCTGCGCCACTACAGTCTGGCCAAGACGTCTGAATGTAGGAGCAGAGCTGCCATTGTTGGGTCTCGCCTAGCCGAAGGTGTTGACAGTCGAGTGTGGCCTTCTACTTATGTTAGTTAATTTGATTATTTCACACTTTTTCTGCTTTCAACTAACATTCCATTTGGCTTCCAACGCATTTCAATCTCCTTTTGCACCCACCCACCTTCCCTCTCTATATCTCTCTTTAATTATTTGTTTAGAGCTTTTGCCGCGTTTCTTTTCCTATAACACTCGTCTTGTTTGAATTGTAAGCATTTAACACTTCTTCTTATCTTTCGTTGTTTGCGGACACAAGTTGTTATACTATTACAGCAAAAAGGTGACCTGAAAAAGTCTGATAACTAATAATATATATAATGACAATCATACGAACTAAGTGAGCAATAATTAAACGAACTAACTATATGAACGATAATTGTTGCGAGTGAGTTAGTGGGTATTATTTCTCTTGTTTCTCTTCGGAACTCTCTTAAATTGACAGATTACACTCTGAATGAAACAGCCCTGCATTAAATTCAATTTCCATCATTAACATTTGTCTGCCCTTTTGCCCCATTCTCTTCCATTCTTTGTCTGCGGACTGTTGCCAGGTGGAAGTACGTCTGATTGTAGCACCTCCTTACTCCTTTCATACCCCCTTCGCCCATCACACATCAAGCCTTGTTCAGTTTCTATGATACTGTACAGATTCCGTTTGCAACATTTTGTTGGTGTTGCCATCGACTGAATAAATAAATACACAGTGCAATTTATGTACATTGTATGTTTGTTTGTTTGTATGCAGGAGAATTGTACATATTTGTTGTTGTTTGTCCCGTTTACACTGCTAACATTGTTGTTGGCGCTGCTTCAGTTTGCCGGCGCCACAGCAACTGTGGACGAGGTTGGCTTTGCATCAACAAACTACGCAGACATCCATACACATTCAGAGACACACACACACACACACACACACAACATAGCAACTGTATCCTGGTCCCATCTTGCGTCGACCTCCAAGTGCCAACGATTCAACATTCTCTACCTTCGTACGTTTCGTTTTCGTCGGCGTCGTCATCTTCTCTTCTTCCGCCACTTCGTTTTTGTCTTTGCCATGTTTACACGATTGCCGCCTACTGTTAAAGGTGACGACCCCTCGAACCACAAGCCCTTGCATTGTCAATGTTTCAAATCTCTCCCTGCCGGCCGGTTGTTGGTTTTGCATTTCTTGTTACAAATGTTTGTTTTGCTTGCATGCCCTTTTGGGTTGATGTTAGTGGACAGCTCGTGTACAAATTGTTTTTGCAAGTGTTCAATTTTCAGGGCTGGGTAGACGCAGAGAATTTTGCACTGCAATTCCACTATGAATTGTGTTGCACTACTTCCATATTTTATTTTCATTCACTAGTATGTGTTGTTTCCTTGAATTCCAATTTAATGCATAAACAAACAAAAAACACGTAATCGTGATTTTCATTGTCACATTTAAAGCGAGAGAACTAGTTCATGTTAGTGGACCTGGCAGCTATCGCACTAGTTCATTTTTGTTTGCTGTTTCTGTTTTAACATTCGTCGCCGATTCAATTTGGTTCTCTTGTTTTGTTAAGCTTCGGCTTCGTAGACGACTCGTGCTGCCTGCTGATTCTGCTGCCCACGATGGCTGCGACTGCGTTGTTTGTTTGCATTTGTGTTTTAGCTGCCTCCGCTTTGTTTTCTTTGCGCCCGCAGCGCAAGAACAACAAATAGTACATATAACAGCCACAGCAGCAGCTACAACAGCAGCAACAACAGCTACATAAACAGCAACAACAAGAACAGGGCTCCGCCGGCTCTATCAGCTTTTTAGCGCGACGTCGCAGTCAGTCAGTCGTCGTCGGTTGTCGGACGCAGGCGTAGGCATTCCAATTGGGACGCACGTTTCGAACTCGAATTTCCGTTTAAATTGTTTATTGGTTCGGTTCACTACGTCGTTTCAATTTGTTTGTGTTTGTTTGTCATCGCACGCGTGTGTATACTTATGTGTGTGACGTTATCACGCACCAATTGCGGCAATCGCTTAATGAGCACTCACACTCTCCTCATCCGAACGTGTATGTGTGTAGTGTGTGACTGTGTTGTTGTGTGTGCGTGCAAGCTTCAAGTGTATAAAACAAAATTGATAAATGCACAACAGCAATAAAAGTAACGTACATATTTACACAGAAAATGCGATTGTATATAAGTGTGTATATTATTGAATTGAGCGTGTTAATAAATAAGCAAACAAGAGTCACGGCTGTCAATGCGGTTCAATGTCTTTGGCTTTCTCAGCAGCAGAAACCTACATACTCAGTGTGGCAACATCGCTTGTGGTAATAATCGCAACGGTAGCCGGTAAGTGTGGCATTGTCGCAAACTGGTTTAAGCCACAGCAATAGCCGCAACATCAACAAGAAACAAAAGACGCCTCTGTTTAAACAAAGAATATAACGGTCAATATTCGAAATGGCGTTTTTGCAGTAATCATTTAGAATCCAATCTGATATAGCGATGAGTTAAGTGATTGTAAAATTGATGATTCACACGTGCGCCGGTCTATGAATCAGTTGTGAAGGAAATGGAATAAATGTGTTTGAATAATAAATTATGCGAAGCTCAAAATTGTAGTGCATACTGTGTATTCATTTGCATAACCACAAAAATACTACACGAAGTTAATTAAATTGAAACATGAACGAATAATGTTATATATCGCAGTCATTAAAACTTGTGTTTCGTATATTTGTCGGTCTTATTTTATCATCACTCTCCCATCTCTAGTGTCAACCAATAACCGCATAAAAGGTTTACTCTTTTTCGTGTTACCCCGGCCATTCTCCAGAGTAAAGTTTGCTTTAACCTTTCGTCATGTTGTGCCGCTTTGGAAGTGTAGTTGTGTGTGTGAACTACACGAATTGTCGTGTATGAAAGGCGCTTAAGCAAGTGCGCGCAAGTCAAGTAGTAACAACAAGCACAATAACAACAAGAACGTCAACTACCGTTTTGCGCGTTTAAAACACGCGGCATCGACGTCTCGCTCACTATGTATTGTAGTCGTTTGTGCGTGTGTGTGGGTATTCCACATTTGTGTTTGTGTACCGTTCTAAAAATAACCGCTTCATGTGCAGTCGCTGCTTTTGCTTCTTCTTCGTCGACAACTACATCGACAAAGTCGCAATTTGTGTTTGTATTTGTTATCGGTTATTTAACTTGATTTATTTGCGTGCGACTGATGATTTATATTGCCTGAATGGGGCCCACAGTAAAAAAAAACAAGAACTACAAAAACAACAACAGCCCCTACTTTAGACTAAGTCTCACGCACATTGGCACTTAAGTGGGTCAAACAATTATTGTCACGCCTTGCCCTCTGTTCGCTTTCACCACCCCTTAGCAAATCACGCCTTGTCTCATTTTATTGCCCTTGTCTGCGGCCGCTTCCAATGACCCTGTGGGTGGTTTGTGAGTCAATAAAGGCCACGCTTTCCAGTCCATCGTATTTGTGTTCCTGTCATCGTTCATTACTCACAGGATATGCATTGCTTAATCAATATGGAAAATCCAACAATAATTGATTTATCTGAAATAATAAATGGGTTCAATTAGAAAAACTTTCATTTACTTTCCACAATACTTCCACTATTATTTCCTTATTTAAAGTTGTAACCATTTAAATAATTAGATTAAAATGACATCACAATTATCTATACTTTTCCTCGCATGGAAAAGTCTTTAACTCACGTACCAACTAACTTGTATACATTCAATCACAATCTTGTATGTGCATGTGGATACTCAAATTGGCACTAGTTGTTCTTGTTTAGTTGTTATTGTTATTGTTTATTTGTCGCCTTGTGCACGAACTGCAATGGAGTGTTCCCTGCGGGGGTGAGCATGTGCTTAAGTTCAAGCTTCTATCTGCCTCTCTTTGCCTATGTGTATATATACGACTCTGACAGTCTATGCATGTATGTGTGTTTTTTCACTGCAAGAGGAATGCCGATGGCAAAGTTAGCTGACGTCGCGATGCGTCGCGTCGCGTCGGTTGAGCAACAAGTCGAGGTTGTTGTTGTTGATGCGCTGAGCGGAGGGGAGCAATAATCTTGCATTTAGACCAGCCACCGTTGCATGAAATTCGTACTACTTAATTAGCTACCACTTAATCTGCAACGTCATCATCATCATCAGTTGCCGAGTTCTGCCAAATGATCGCGTGTCGTGAGCTTCGTGTTGGGGTCGCCCCAGTCTGATTCTCATTCGCTCGAATCGGATACGGATGCATCGTTCGTTGCTCGTTGCTCGTCAATCGTCGCTCGTCTCTCGTCGTATGTCCGTTTTTTTCTGTCGTTTAATATTCACACCCATCTGCACAGCAACAAAAGCGCACTCAACGTTTATATCAGTTTCAATTATATTAAATTTTCTTCGTGTTCTAATTAAAGTGACGCAGCAAAGAAATTGGTAATTTCATCAATTCATCAATAGAGATTGTCTTAACATACTATAACTCATGATAAGTGTAGAACTGCAATAATTGACCACGGAAATGTCGTGTAGCAACGTCTGAAACAACTAATTATTTCGGAATATTATTTAATACGATCCACAATGGCCCAAAATCTTACTGTTATTGTGGGCGCGGAAGGTGTTAACACAAATGACGCAGCAGTAGCCGCGGCAGCGGCAACATCGGTAATGCAACATTATAAGAAACTAAAGACCTATCTCATACTGAAGGAGCAGCAAATTGAGAAGGTAAACAATGAAAAAATATCTCTAAATCAATCCGGTATACAATTATCTCTCGTTATGTTAGCTTAATTACCAATTATATTTTATTTCTGACCTAATTATTATTATAATCTGGTTGAATTTCAGCAATTCTTAATTTGAGTGTGTATTAACGAATTACATTTTATACAACAAACAAGAGAGAAAGGTTATCGTTGGACATCTATCTTATATGAAATATCAGTTGAAAATCAATCCTCATATCAATCAATCTGTTTAATTTAGGTGTCTCAGGAACAAGCGGAAATTGAGTATAGGGCACTTCAATAGAATCAAATCTTTGTTGAGTCGAAGATAACCTTTCTATACCTATATAAATGTACACATATATAGTTATATTTATACCCTGTACACGGATATATTAGCTTTGATTGTATATATTCTTGATCAGTATCAACATCCGTATCGATAAAGCTATGTCCATCTGTCTGTCTGCATGAACGCGTCGATCTCAGCAACTATAAGAGCTGGAACTCCACATTTGCCATGAAGTTTCCCGTATACCCTCTCCAGATCGAGTTTATTTTAGATTTTCGATGCTTCACCCCCTCATCCGCATATCGAAATTTGGTGACTGCAGCTCTTACAGTTGCTGAGATCGAGGCGATCATACAGACAGCAGACAGACAGACGCACATTTTGCACAAAGCTAATAAATCCCTGTACAGGGTATCACCAAAATCGAGTAACTTACGAGCGATCGAGAGAGGGTGTTAAATCTTTCCCCCGCCGATAATAGATTTACTAACTATCTTGTTTATTATTCCAATCGACGACTCGCACTTGTAAATGAAATCTTTATCTCTATTCTTGTTGTTGGGTTGTTTAACTATCAACATGTCAGTTACATTCTGGTTATAGAAAATTTATAATTTATGTTTCTTAGAACCAAAAGAAGCTTAACTATTGAACAATTGTGTGCAAATGTCATATATCTGTAATATGAGTTAGAACTTTAAAACTTGATTAAAAAAACATTAGCACATTATGCATGTTAAAGAACTGAAAAAACGCGGGAAAAGAAATATATGTGTTAATGCCAATAATGATGTTAGATTGCGAACTTTAAGTTTATGTTTAATACAGTTTACATATAATATTACAATAATTATACTCTTCAATAACCGTAATGGCACTTTCAATTGTGGTTTTATAATAGAAACTCTGAAAGATATCTCCTTTTTATTGCTAACCTCAAGGCGACATAATGTGTAATACACAATCAGTCAATCAATCAATACTGACCTAAATTGTCGTCGCCTGGAAAAATAAATAAGTTTATTGCGGTCAGACATAAATGCATATAAATCAAATAAAACAAATAAATGCATTGGCATTGACCATTGCAAAAACCTGTACAAAGCCAGACTGAGGTTGAGAAACATAAATTTATTATGAATAAACATTAAAAATTGATTGATTCTACTTTTACCTGAAAAGCTTTGACTGCTTAAGCCTCAGTTTGGATGAGTTCGGGAAAGTGTTTTAATGTTTATTTATATATAAGTAAAGTTGGAGTGTGTTACATCAGTAAAAGGAGTTCGAGACTTCTTTTAGGGCCTCTTTACAAGTAAGAGTATTAGCTGTTATGTCCTTATGAGACACTCTTTCCCTCCATCCCCCTTAAACATCCCATGCGCACTGCAAGCCAGTTGTTCATCTACTTTAGAGAGAAAAACAATTCACTGAATCTCTTTTATAAGAGTTGCATCTGCAATGATAATAATCCACTAAGTAGATTCTAATAAAACATTCTAAATATTTAAATTCCAATTGGAGTTGCTGGAACGGTACAATTACTTGTTACCTACATTTCACAATGCGTTCTTGCTGTAAATCACTGAGAAGCAATCAAACAACAAAAGGGGGGTACAAAATGTTGTTGTAACTAGAAAAGGAGCGAAGAAGCTCTTCATATGAAGTTATTAAACGGTCATGACCCCCATTTTGAAAATGCTTATCAACAGCAACAACATGGGAGCCAAGAACAACACGCTTGTGCTGTGGGGAGCAAAAGCAAACATGGAGAACGAGCATTAAAAACTCAGAACGCACAAAGTGACGAACGCGTTCTCATAAGAGTTGGCTTGTGTTGCAGATGTTGTCGATTGGGAAAGGGGAAGAGGAGAAGAGTCTAAGAAAAGTGTTGTGTGGGCTGGGGGGAGAGCGCTGACGCCAACAGAAGCAAAGCATACCGGCGACGCGATTTGACCGCTCGGCGTCGGATCAATAAATATGGATGACTTGCCGCTGTTCAGATTGATGTGTAGCAGCGCAGATACGCACACTGACACACACACACACACACACACATGCACACTCATACAGACACAGTTATGTGTAGATATATGAGTGTTGTGTAATAAAAGTGCGCTCCTATCAATGTCAAAAAATCTGACACACAATGGAATAAGAAACGTAAACAAACAATTAAATTGCTTAGTGCCTAATAAAATAAATGAATGCCAGTTGAGTTTGCGTGTTTGTCTTTTTACCAGATATGTCTGGATACTGCAGACAACAGACAGCAGACAGCTGCCCAGATACCGACTCTGTCTGTCTGACAGTCGCACCGTCTGTCTGTCTCTCAGTTTCTCTGACTGCTGTGTGTGTGTGTGTTTGTGTGTGTTTATATGCTTAGATACACACGCTTGGCACAGATACAATTCGAGCAACGTGAAGGATTTGCGAATACAAATAACTAAGCACTGCAAATACACACACACACCCACACATACCAACACAAGTATTCACGTTGTAGATACACACATGTATCTATAGAATCCACTTGAGCGTATACGTAATATATGAAACAATATCAAGTAATAATCAAAGATTCGTTGATGGACAAACACCATGCGAAGCAGCTGATAACTAACTCAGTGTGTGAGTGTGTGTGAGAGTGTGACAGTCACACTAAGTCATTTGAAATGATGTAAATCATCTCGATTGTGATAGATGCTTTAAAGGCCTGTCGAAATGTGTGTTTGATGATAAATGCTAAACATGTGATAGATATTTGCTTAATTGAGCGATGCTGATACTTAACTGTGAGAACAGTTAACGAAGCCTTAAAATCGAGAGAAGATGTGCAGATATATGATTGGTTATTTTCTCTATAGTTACTTCGTCTATAACGGTTGCCAATTCATATAAGCACATCTTATAGTTTTACCAATTAGCCAGAATTACTTGTAATCATTGCAGATGGCAAACCCCTTCCATGAAATATATAATAAATAGGATCAAGCAGGGGGAGTGTCCGAACTTTGTCTACACACTCTTACTAAGACTTCAATCTATGCTTAACGAGATCTTGTTGAGATCTTTGAGTGGACATAGACTCTTAACATCCAGCCCCTCAATACAAAATGATCATTTGAGTAATATCTTCCTTAAACATGAATGGCTTGCTTAGATGAATACTCTATGATTATACCCTTACATGGGTGATGGGGCTGCCCGCCTTCCCCTCCGTCTCTTTCTAGGCACACTATTAGTTAACAATGAGTTTTTGATATGATAGTGTGATCTAAATAGTCTGATCTAAATAGTCTGACCAATGTCATTATAATCTTCAACCTGTAATACAGAACAGATCGGCGTAACAATTTATTATTTACTATGACAGTCGGAGATTGCGAATCATATTCGCATCATATTCATTGTTGATGCTGTAATAACGAATTTTGACTGAAGTGTTTTTAAATCGACAGCTGCGTTAATTGATTTTGTATTTGTATTTCACACTCGGGACGAGGATCTCGAAGTGTTTCAAGTTGATTTGGACATTGGAGGCGTCTCCTCAATAGTAAAGTAAGCAAAGTTATTGGGGTCTCTCTCTGTGTGTCATGTTTCCGGTTTGAAGGCAGCTTAATGAGTTAAGCTGAAATTGATTAGCACTGATTAACACGATGGCGTTAATTGTCGGCCTGACCCAAGCTCAACTAATGTGTTCTCTCTCTCTCTTCCCCACTCTCTCCTTCTCGCTCTAGGCCGCACACACACCGGAATCGCAACGCTCCTATATGCTGAGAAAACGAACGGCACCCGCGACGGAGCGTACGACCTTCGTGTGCTACACGTGTGGCATGGACACGCCCTCGTCGCAGCTGAGACTAGTTTACTGCTGCCCCAATGCCGAACGTGAGCCCTACTATCCCTACATTAAGGCGATGAAGGCATACAAGAACGCCAGTCCGATCAGTCCACAAGGTAAGCTGAAACATGTGGCACGGCCATCATTAATGCACCTTTATCCCAATTTAGGCATGGTGCAGATCTGCGCCGGTTGCAGCGAGAAGCACGCGAACTTAGCGGAGGGCGGTCCGCCACCTGCTGCAGCTGCCTCTACTGTGACGGCACCCATATCGGAGCATGGCGCCACACACTCCTTGGAGTCGAGTTCAGCTATCTACGGCGCTAGTGGCGCCACAAACCTGGGCGCCAGTCATTTGACGTCGACGACATTCGTCGGCCACAATTCTCCCTCGGAAAAGTCGCTCGCCAATTCGGATTCCACAAGCAATGTGCGCTTCAAGGTGAGACCTTTGACCTGACCACTAACTCCCCCTCAGGCTGAATCGGCTGGGAGGGATTGTGAAATGTAATTCCTGGCTGATTTCCATTGTCAGTTGGTTTCTGATAGTCAATAACAATTTGTAGTTTGTACTATTCATGAGGCACACTCATCCATGTGTGTGTGTGTGTGTGTGTGTGTGTGTGTGAGTGTGTGTGTGTGTAATGTCGTCTCGTGGAAATTTACTAGCTGCCGATTGCAGCCTCGAATAGAGATAATGCCACGAGGGCAACAAATAGGAAAAGCGATTGCATTGCATGTGGAAAAGCCAGTGTAAATCGCGCACTTGAGAAACTGAACGACTTGCAGATGCTCTGCCAGAGTGATACTACGGAGGCTACCTCTGACATATGGGCTACAACATACCCTACAGAAGCGAGCGGTTAATTGAAGTGATGGGGTAGGATGAGTGATCAAAATGAGGAGATGTTGGACAAGTTGTTATCGAGCGGGCTCTGCTCCACTCGGCAGGGAAGTGTAGCACTTAGTACAGTAAATGGAACTTGACGTTTCGTGACGTTTCCATGTCGCGTTATTTTGAACAGTTCCCTATTAGCGATAACACCCGTGACACCTATGCCCCTTTGGCTGATAACCGCTCGAACTTGCGAACGTTTCATTACGGTGACGACCCGACCAACACACGGACGAGCAGACGGACGTATGCGGGGAGAGAGGAGGAATATGAACAGAAAATGTGGACAGATGATGAGGCGTGTTGAGTAATTCATTTGCATGCTGAAGGTCGGGCAGAGTGATATCAATTATGTAGAATATATGAGTATTATTGCCCGGCGGAAAGAACTGATAACGGAACTAACGGGACGGGAATTAGGCATTGGGGAGGGAAGCGAGGGGCAGCTACATTATTAGTTGCCCCCATCTTATCAGTATCAGTGTGCGGAGCCAAGTCGAGTGTCAACATGTTAACCAATTTGAGTCAACAAATGTCAAGATTAGATTATGGAGCCGCATGCACACGACCGGACCGCATGGCCAAGGAGTGGGCGAAGTGAAGGGGTAGGTTTGTTTCCCATGTGCGCTTTAATTACTGCTCAGGGGAAGGGGACGACGGTGGAGCTAATAGTTAACACAATTGATAAACAACGCAGGTTAAGCACAGCCCAGAAATAAAACGAATTATTTTATAAATAAACAAGACCCGAAACAACCAAATAACCAAATATAAGGGAGGCAACAGAAGAGACGCGATGAGACAGGGAAGAAAAGGAGACTTGGAGACAGTTTTGGGGCTGTCGGGTTAACTGCTCCAAACCGGTTTATCAAATATCTACTAACAGCTATATATCTGGCACGATTCGTTGTGTATCGCTCGTTTTGTTTAAACACTTTTATTTATAGCATTTTTTGTTGCTCCAAGTAGTTTATTTATTTATACATATTTTTGTTTATAATTGTCTGTGGAACGCTACTCGTAATTTATTTGCTACCCTCTGTTGACTCATTTGCCCGTTGCTCCAGCTTGAAGTCAAATCGTCGATTATTTGCAAGTGTAATGCTTTTAGTTCTATTTAAAAATCGATATCAGTCCTTAATTATCGCAACATTGCTGTCAATATTCATTCCAGATGATCCTTAGCAATCAGAAACACATAAAAATAGAAAGTATTTCGCTTTTGATAAGAGCAGACAAGAGAAATCCAATCGAATTGCCTTGATTGTGTATAGCAGTATTTTTATGGTCTAATGACATTCCACAGGCTTATCGTTATCGAACTCATTGCCTAACAATTAATTGTTGATGTATCGATCTAGTTGATGATCGATAAGGTACGCAATTAGATTGACGGCTGTAGAGCTCTATCGTTTACATTATCGACACTCTTGATAATGGGTTAGATACATTAAATGGGGGATAACTTAATTTGGATTCGTGTCGTTCGCTTTAATCGCTTTATATTCGATTTACTGGCATTCGATATACATCTGAACATACTCTGTAAGAAATTACAACCTTGACTGAGTTTAACGACATCGTTCAACCTACCACAAACATCTGAACGTTGTGCACATATTTGCATAAATGTGCTTATTTGGGATTCTAAACAATTGCTAAATACATATTTTGCTTGTTTGCCTCTCTTCTCTTCTCTTCCTTCCCTCTCTCTCTCTCTCTCTGTCTGCGTCTCTGTCTTTCACTCTTGTTCTATTGTTTGCCTTGTGTGTCTCGGGCGTAGAAATTGTTTCAATAATTGCTTAGCTGAGCCCAACAACTATATTTAAACAGTTGCTTCGAATCACAAATGGCTAGAAACATTTGGCCCACTTCGACAGAATGTGCAATGCATCTCTCATAGACTTATATCGAGACTTCACTCTGTTATTTTACACTTATGCATTATTTTCGTGTGAATTTTAACTTGAAAAGTATGAATATCCCCTGCATGCACCTCCATACTCCTCACTCCGCTCCTCGTCTCCTCTCCCCAAACGCATTCAATTTCAACTTCACAGATAACAGATAACTAAAGTGCGATAATAGATTTCGCAAACAGCTGCCGGGCATATCATTAAACTTGGGTAAATAGCACAAAAACATAATGCCACAATAAATATAAGTAAATACACTAGGCTTACTCTTACTTGGAGTATCAACAAGTTGCCTGCCTTATTTACATTTTAAAGCTATTCATAGTTCTTGCCATTCGGCAAGATTCGGTTTGAGTCAGTTTTCCCGCATGGATTCTTGTTTGATTTCCCAATTACCCTGCAAAACCAAATTGATGATATGCTCGGACTGAACAACTGTTGACAAAATAATTAATACACATTAGACTGAAATTCTTACCGGCTTTATTGCCTTGGCCAACACGTTGCCAACTGTGCAGAGTGGAGTTTGTAAATAAAACGATCGTATTCACTAGTATAAATTAGTTTATTAGAGTAACGTTAAAGATATTTGGTTGGAATTCGTAGTATCGATATTTCGATATCTAAATCAACTATTGGTGGCGGCTGCGGTTGCCATCTCTGGCGCCATCTAGTGTGTAGAGTTATCAATCTCTTTGAGTGTGTTTATGTATGTATGGTAATGCCTTATTAAGTGCGTTGAATTCAGATAATTCAGTGCTATTTACAGGGTGTTCCGGGGTCAGGCATTTTCGACTTTACTGAGTGAATTTGCAGATTTCTTGATGGCCATCATTTTCAGTAACGTAATTTCTATATATGGGTACCACTGGTAGAGTAGTAGTTGATGATGTTCATGATGATGATGATGATAGGTTGTCATGTATTGAATATGTGTTTATGTATTCAACAGAATCTTAGCCTCTAGAAGTTCTCAGTTATAGGTAGAGCATTGAAGGTAGTGAGAGTATGTAGTAGCTAAGATAAGTTGATGGGAAAGAATTGCATATCCTGCGTGCACCTGGACTAGAAGCTGGAAAGCGATTGGAGATTGGCAAATATAGAAATATGTACAAATTAAAATGTATAGCTCGCATTACTTAATAAATTATATCAGCAATCAATCATCGTACACAATTGGGCTGTACTTATTGGGCAGATTCAGTTGTAACCAGTTTTAATGTATCGACTCAAAAGCTGTACAGATAACACAACTTAGAGGGGGCTAAGTGCAGGGAAAGAGGGGCACCTTGAAAGGCACATAATGCCAAACTGATTAGAGCGAACACCTTATTGATGAGGTGGCCGTCGATAAGCGAGGTAGGGAGCTATCTCCCTACTCACCGGTGTTAGGCGGTTCGGTCGGAATGGGAATTCAATTGAAAGAAATATTGAATAAATTTGATTAGATAAGTTTCGTGTATGTTTCGCGACGTCGCGTCGCACAAATGCGAGAGCAGTGTATGCACGACTGTCAAACTTGGTGCTACATTCTACATGAATTCTTTATCATTTGCAGCCGTACGAGACGAATTCGAACAACTCCAACTCGAACACTGCGCGCGACTTGAAGCAGATACGCCGCAGCGAATCCAGGCCCAGTTCGCCCAGCTCAACACAGGGACACATCGAGAATGGCCATGCACAATATGCGTAATGTACCCTATGTATATCCGTTTGATTCATTACTAATTGAGATACCATTTACTGCCCACAGCTGCTCCATTTGCAAAGTGCTCTGTTCGTCCAATAAAATGGATTGGCTCTCCACAAGTGCCGAGCACATGAACTCCCATGCCATGCACTTTCCCTGCCTCAAGGCCAACGCCGCGAGCAGCACCAACAGCAACAGTAACAGCAACAGCAACGGGCTCAGCAATAACAACAACAACACTAATAATAACAATAATAACAACGAACTGAACAACAATCGTGTGTTGGCCTGCAAGGATTGCATTAACTACTTAACCAGCCAGTGGGAGTCAATGGATGCTGAACGTGTTCCGCTGGAGCATAGAAGGTTTCATTTCGCCCCTCATCTTATAATCCCCTGCTCTTTGTCATTCCGATTCTAACCTCTCCGATTTTGCCTTGCAGATACAACATTCCCTCGCCCATGATGACGTCCAGTTCCCCGAATGGATCTCGCCATGGCGCCATGAGTACCTGCACACCGCCCTCCACACCCTCGGTCTCCTCATCAACACCAGCCAGCACCTCAATCTATTGCTTCCTCTGTGGCTTGCACTCGGATCTAACACTGGCTAGAATACTATACGGCAGCAAAGAGGTATAAACCGTCTTCAGTTAGATCTTCAGCTCTTGCAAAGTAGTTAAACCTGAGGCAGAGATAGAACGTCATCCTCTCATTGACTATTGACATTTAAAACTATTGCTAATGTGAAATTGTGCGCTAAATCCAAAGATGGTATTGCTTGAGAGTTATGCTTGATGTGAAAGTATATCTTAGACGTTAATTAATTGAATTAAATGTACATTTGAGAATGTGTTATTTTAAATTTGATGCAATGTACAACTGAATTCAGCGCATAATTGTATGTCTGTGTAAATTAACAAAGAGTATCAATCTCTCTTAACTAGAGTCAATTGTAGATGATTAATGAGTATATGACTAAATAATGTATCAGTTGACGATTCCATTTGCTCATAACAACAAAGCATAGTAATGTGCGGCTTCTTGTATTGCTTACAAGTTGTTTAAGGTTGTAAAATTCTTCCAAAACTTATGTTCTTATTGAATTCAATTTGCATTTTATCTATTGATATTAAAGAATATAGTTGTAATTAAAGAGAGATCAGTTAAAATCATGTAATTATAGATATTGTACCTTGTATTTCGATATATACGAAATCGATTGGCGACAATATTCGAAAGTTTATATTGACCAACTAAGTCAAGTCAATTAATTGCTTATATTGTACTTTTCTTTGTGGATAACCGATTCCAAAGAGTAAATATTTGTATATGTTGATATTGAGTGATGTTAACAAACTGATTATATTATCTAAATTAATTCATTTAAGTTTCATTATAAACCCTGTAGTTACATACTTAATTGAATCCTGAGATAGTTTGCATTTAGCAAATATTTTAAACTTAAGACATTTTATATAATTAAGAGAGCTTTGTGACTAAGTGTGAATCATTTAGTAATAGTACAGTACATAAAACAATTTATTTTTGTTAGAACGGAGGTAGATAAATTTAGTAAGCTACAATCAATCTAATGTATTAAGTGTTATTTAATTGACAAATTTGTTTCTATGTGTGATTAATTAGTCGAAGGAGAAAGTTAAGAGTAGAATTTGTACATAATTCAACCTACAATTGATACCAAATTAATTATTTGTAATTAAACATTGATATCTGCGTGGATTATGATGAGATAGAGAGAGAGAGACAGATGTGATGAGAGATTTTGCACAAATGAGAGGCTTTATTTATGATTTTAGCCTCCCTTCCTCTGCTTAAAAGTAAATACATTTAAAACTAAAAATATATTGTACTTTCGGCCATTAAGGAAAACATGACTCGTATGGATATTGAGTTAGTTTATGAATAAGATTTTAATGCCCATAGATGACATGTTAAGAGGTTAATACTGAATTCGCTCAGCTAAGTCCCGTATTTCTTTAGTTCGTATGACATAAGTTGTTGATATATACAGATAATATAATTATTTGATTATCTATTAATGCAGGGCTCTCGGCCATACTTTCCCCTGCTGCTGAAGCATAATTCATTGCCAAATGCTGAGCAGCTGCGCAACAACTCAGCTCTAGTCTGCACATTTTGCTACCATTCCATGTTGAATCAGTGGCGCAAGTGAGTAAACTTCATTCATGCTGTGAGAACTGTTTCATATACTTTAACCTTTTTCCCCACACAGATATGAGGCACAGAGTCCAAGCGTTGGTCCTGCGGATAGGAAATACAATTGGCATGACTACAACTGTCATCTGTGCGGCATTACGACTTACAGGAAACGGGTGCGAGCGCTGCCTGTGAACGAATTTCCGTTTGTGAAGCATCAGAAGAGCGACGATGGACTGTTGCTGGAAAACGGCGAATATGCCGTGGTGTGCTTGGACTGCTACGAGAGTCTAAGGTTGGTCTTGCCCCTCTTCAAATGCTGGCCCCATTCAGATTCACCACAACAATAGCTCTACCCATTACAGGCAACAGGCGTCGCAGCACGATCGCTTCGGGGTGCCTATTTCTAGGCGGGCCTACAACTGGGTGCCCCAGCCACCTCCGCCCGAGGACAGTCCCGATGCCGCAGTGGCGCGTCTGCCCTGCGGCGAACGATCTGATCGCATTGTGAGTAAACAGTTGATGTCAGACACAAAAGACAGTGAGCCCTCGATAAGCTAAATCCTAAATAACTAATCCTTTTGCAGCTGATGAGCAACGCACTGAGGCCCATTCCAAGCAAGAAGACAACATCGCCGAAACACTACGACAAGTCAAAAGAAGGTAAGCCTTTGCGCATTCTGCACATGCCACATGCCACATGCCGCATGCCAAGTAACTTGATGCCCATTTTAAGCACATGGGGGTGACAGGTTCAAGTGAAACCCAATTCGCGTCAATAAACTTCAATTGGTTTCACTTAACTTTCTGCGCTGCCCAGTGGTTCAGCTCTATCCCCTCTCTACTTATGTATGGGGGCCGTCTAGTCACTACCCTGTCCGAGGCTTAGTCTGGCCTGGTTGCTGCCTCGCGTCCATAGTAATTGCGGGTTCTAATTCGCAAACTTACCACATTTACCTGTCTTGACCAACTTGACGGTTTAAACAGTTCATGCACCTTGCAGACGCACATAGGTCTGACAGTGGCTATTTAATAACTAGGATAACTGGGAGAAGCATGTGTTGTACAGAGTCAGCTTTGTAAGCAATCGTTTCCTGTTCTTTTACCCTGCACAGGGATATATTAGTTTTGTGTAAAATGTCGTCGATCTCAGCAAGAGAGCTATAAGAGCTAGAGACACCAAATTTGACAGGAATATTCCCGTATACCGTCCGCAGATCAAGCTTATCCACATTTCTCAACGTAGATGCTTCTAACTTAGCAGGTGCTTGGTGAATACCTTGGAAAAGAAATGATGAAAGTTTCATCAAGTTCTATTTATAATTAATAAAGATAATCAGAAAGGAAAGAAAGTTAAACTGCTTGCGCTTTGTTCAATGTGGACAGCACATGAGTGCGAGTGATGTAGCACTCAGCTTTGGCACGCAAACAAGCTTAATGAACTCGACCTTATTGCTATGCTTAAATTTGAGGAATTGCCACTGAAAATGTATCGTAATCGCAATAGGGATATTTTCAGTTTATGATGAAAAATAATCACGAAAATACTTTAACTATAGAGAATATAGCAACTATAGAAAGTATGGGTCTCTTTAAATTTATACCTATATCTTCCCCAAACTCTGTGTATTTATTTATATGCTGACCAAGTGTGATACCAATATTAGACGGTTATTATTATGTAGCTGCTATAGGAATGATGGGATGGACAATGTATCATTTCGAAAATCCATTTAACTGAAGACCAATCCGTAAAATAGAAAATCATATGTATGTTAAATATATAAGATTTAACTTGAAATCATGTTTCATGAAAATTGTGCGTCTCTAAGAATGATCTTTGTCACTTAACTTTGTAGAAAAGTATAGAGTTAAATGCTGAAGATGACCTCTCAGCAACTATAAGAGCTGGAGATACGAGTTTTGGGTAGATTGCCCCTTCCTTGCCATAGGGTAAAGGCAACAGCGAGACAGCGAGCGTAAATGAAGTGACGTAGCACTTAGCTTTGATCGAGTATGCGTAGATATGCAACAGCTTTATGAGGGTTTTGAAATAAAATCCATTTGGCTTTTAGGATGATTTCGAAGAGTTCTTGTTTTCCGATTGAGACGAGCTCGACTTTGCATAGCGTATGAAATGGTTTTCCTAATTGCATTTCCTCCTTAATATAGCCAATCAATTTACCATGCTAAAGCTCCCTCCTGTGGTGAAAATGCAGGGGAAAATAAACAAACAACGAAGGGAACTGAATAAGAAATCAACTGATTAAATGCTCAATAACAAGCAGAAGACCGCAAATTGGTGAAGCTTAAGGGTAGGCAAAGAGAGTGGGCAGTGGGGGTGAGAAGGAAAGCGTCTGAAATAAATATTGATTTTTTATGAATTGCAAAAGACGCTGGTCGGACGAAGCCTTTGCTGCTTGAAATATACGTATTCCAAGCATGTGTGTGTGTGTGTGTGTGTGTGATAGTGTGTGTGTGTGGAGGGGGGGAGGGAGGGTAGGTGTACTCATGTCCATACCACTCACTTATTTATGCAACAGCAGCAATGGCGTCGGTAAACTTCTTCAATAAAATGCCAAAAAGGAAACATCATAAAAATAAATAAACAGAGAACTCGCACACACAGAGCGAGAGCGAGAGAGACAGAGACAGAGAGAAAGAGATGCCCTGGCACAAACTCACACACACACTCACACACACTCGCACACGCAAAAGTTAACCATATCGTCGGTGTATAACTTTGCACACAATTTTTATGAAGCAACAGCTCCCCGACTACTCTTCCGTCTCCCCCTCAACCTCGCATCCTCCTCCTCCAACTTTCTCCTTCACTCCCACACAAATGCTACTTCCGACAAGAACAACAACATCAACAAGACAGTGAGAGGAACAAGCACAAATAATAAAAGCAACAGCATAAAGTATTTCGAATTGAATTACTTCGTGTTATCCTGTCAACCATACGAAAACACTCAAGAGCATTCAACATTCAGCATGCCAAATGCTTCCTCCTCTCCCCAGGCCGACCCATGGCCAACCCCACGATAGCAACCCCAGGACAGGGCATCGTTTAAGGAGTTGGCATCGATTTGCAAAAGTATATTACCACCCCCACAGGCGTGGGGCAAGTAGGCCATGGGGACCGCATGAACTTCTTTCGGTGCTGTGTTGATCAAATAATTGTCCTCATACCGACTGTCGACTGCGACTGCGACTGCGGCTGTGACTGTGTGGGGCTGGATGGGCTGTGAGTCTGATTGTGATTGTGAGGGAGGAGGGAGGGGTGTGTGGAGGTGTGGGGCGGGCTGAATAAGTAAACATAAAACCACTGAATTTACGCTTATTGCACCCGCAAACATTTTGTTTAACACAACAACCCGACGCGTCGCAGAGTTCAACTGCCTCTCACTCTCTCTCTCTCTCTCTCTCTGTCTCTCTCACTTTCTCTCTCTCTCTCTCTCTGTTTCTCTCTCTCTCTCTCTCTCTCTCTCTTGCACTCTCTCACTTGTACGCTTACCATTTCCGGCATCAATTGCAAAAGAAGCTCAAATTTCCACACAATTTTCCGGCTTCGCTCTTTTGCACTCTCGACTCTCGCTGCTGTCAGCTTCGAGTCGACACCTCACCCATAAGCAAACCGACTGCCACTGCCACATGCCAAGTGCCCCAACCAGCAACCCCGAGCCACACTGACAGTCGTTTCCTCGTTGCCACTTGTTCAGTCACTCACTCACCGCAACTCCGTCCCACACTCTGAACCCTCCTCTGGTTGTGCTTTTCACTTTTGCGCCCACATCTTTGCCAGTTGCCACCTTTGCCACAAAAATATTTCAAACACTTGCCACAACCACGACTACAGAGGCGACGTAGAGTACAGGGCAGAGCAGGGGCAGTGGCAAAGGAGAATCGTGCCAAGGGGCGTGGAGCGGGGAACGTGGAGCGAAGGGCGTAGCTTGGCCCTCTGGCCACACAGCCGTTTCCGTTTTGCGTAGAATAACAGTTACATTATCCTTTTTATTGCCACACTTTCGTCGCACACACAGGAAAAGAGAAGAGAGAGACACACACACACACGCACACAGAGACACACACACACACACAGATACAGATACAGACAGTTACCCAGACACAGACATATTTGGCTTATGGCAAGCTGTGACCTCTCCGACCCGCTTCGTTTCTTCGACTTTATTGTGGCAGAACTTGCCACCGGGGGAGGGCGGGAAACGAAGTGGAGGTAAGTAGGCGGACTGTCAGGACAACGACGATGACGACGACGACGACGACGCAGTCCGTCCCAGGATGGTAAACTGGTTAGGCGGCGGGGGGTGGGCTGTTGTGGGGTTGTGAAAGACGTACGCCGGAAATGTGGCAAAAAATGTGCATTTATTTTGTGAAGTTTTTGCTGTTTGTGTTAACTCGAGTCGCAGTAAATTGTGGTAAACACGAAGCCAAGTGTTTCGAGTATTTATGAAGTTATGCTCCACAGTGCCGCACAGTGGGGCGCATTTGCATAATTGCCGCAACATGATTGCATGTTGAACACTGCTGATGTTCTCGTTCTAGCTGTTTGCCACAGCGGCTTGAACGCAGCAGTTGAAAGTTAATCAGCGCTGACACATGACCTCGAAGTTTACATGAAGAACATCAACTAAAGTGATAATCGCAAAAGAATTCTGCTCAGGATACTGTCAATACATGTGTGATCAGATCTAATAAGGATGGAATCTTCCCATTTATATATATATAACATATCGTGAAATCTCATTTATTAAGGGGACTTAACTGGACTATTCCCGAATAAACGTTGTTGATGTTGCTTATCTATTCTTATATGATTTACCGTTCATCTGTTATCATCTCTCAGCTTAACGTTATTTATGTTGTTTCAGATATTCAGGATATTTCTTCGGTTAAACTGATTTGATTCTGTAATCTCTTTTTATTCATCCTTTGCGTCAATTCATTCGCTGTTCGCAGTGATCACATAAGGCAAACAGCTGATTTAGCGCACACACACTCACACACTCACACACACACACACACACACACAGTGGGATAGAGACATATGCTGGTTGTTGTAACTGTCAGCACATACTATACAACCTCAACTTACTTCCGAGGGTGCCCATAAAATGCTGATGTGGCACGAGGCAAGATATAAATTCTTGCAATCGATGGAGATAAAATACATTTTGTAATACGCTCGTAATACACATACGGGAGAGGGGGCGTAGTACCATGAGGAGGAGAAGGATTTGGGCTGCGGGCTTCGGGCTGGGTTTGGGTCGAGGTCAACCTCTGCTGATGGTGGTGGTGGTGGCAACGTCGGGGGCCTTTTCGAAGTCATTGAAGTGTGCAGTCAACGTCAACTGGCACAAGAATGCAGTGGTGTAAGTGAAATTTGAAGTGGCAGCGCTGCTGCCGAAGTAAAACTTCAGCATTCACTGTTAGTGTGCGTGTGTTGGGGGTGGTTGGGTGGATGGGTGGGTGGGTGTGTGTAAAACCCTTTAAAAGCTTGTTGTTGCCAGACACATAAACGTTTAGCCCGTAAACCCTTGATGTATGGAACATAAACACCACACTTGCAAGTGCCACTCAACTGGGCTGAAACCTGATGGTGTTGGTGGCTTCAGTTTGTGGTTGGCTGCTAACTGAAATCCAATGTGTGTGTGCGTGCCTCGAGTCTCCACAACCGACAACCCACAACCGGCAACGGGCAACCGCAATGTCAATAAATATGTTACGCTTGACTCGTCTGTTTTTATTTTTATTTTTATTTTCTTTATTTTTTTTTATGTTGGATGAGCTTGGCTAGTTGGGTTACTTGGGTGGGTCGACTTTCGGCTTGGCAATTTGGCCAAAACATATTTATTTGGTATTCGTGTTTGCCTTTCCCATTTTTGCCCCAAAGATTCGAATTCGTACATGCTCGAAATTCCTTTTGTCAAATTAGAAGCTCAGCAAATTTGGTTTTGCATTCGATTTCATGTTATTCTACACTCAGATGCCTGTTCCTATTGCTTATTGATTAAGTTTTCGATTTTCCTATTTGCTGCTTTCTGTTTTCTGTTTGATTTTATTATTTTTATTTTGCGTAATTTTGTGTGTGTCTTTCGGCTTTTTCGTATACCCTGTAACCATCAGAATGAGGCAAAAGGAATATAGGAACCTGGTCAGTATCGCATTAGACTCCCCTGAAAACATCCTGAATAAAGCCTCAAAATGAAGCCCCGCTTCCATAGATACCTCATATTTGCAGAAGCCGACGTAGTACAGCCTGCAGGATATCTCCTAGGCGAGCAACCTTGTTTAGCATGCACAGTTGAACATTTTTATACAGTTTCTATTTAGAATGAAACATTTGTTTAACCGTACATTTGCAATAAGTTTGATAATGTGTTGCGTATATTTGTTCTGAATTTAGTTATGCAATTTCTAATTTATAAATATGCAAACCTGTTTTGGTTTACATTTACATTCATATTAAAATATTATTCGTGTTTGTTTTTGCAGTTGCAAGTGTTGCTGTGCTTTGAGTAACAGCTCCAACTGATAAATACATTTATTATCCTCTGATTGACAATCTTCCTTGAGCTTCTTTACCCTGCATCTCTCTCTGGCAATCCAGCACACCTTTATTCGGAAACGATTGCCTATTATTTAGCGCAACAGTGCTACTAAGTTATGCCTTTATCAAGTTATGACTTAAAGTTACATAAATATATACAAATATATTCGCATACATGAAAAACTGCCTCAAGTAACAGACTGACGATTTTCTTTGTTTGATAATCATGTTGTTGCTTTCATTGCCATCATGATATTTATTCATTTACATATGTACACCTTGTATTATTTTTCACTATTTTGTTGTAAAAGCCACAGCACATGAATTTAAATATTTGCTGGTTTTCTTTTGACAACTCTTTTAGAATAGCTCCCGCTTGCTCTCTTACCGAAGAACTGCAAAGAGAAATGCAAACACACTTATAATCAGTGCACTCAAACTCATTGCATTTGCCCGTGTATTTTAGTTTGCATTGTTGCTGTTGCTGTTGTTGTTGCTGCTGTTGCTCTTTGCTTACTGCTTAATGCTCACTGCTGACTGCTCACTGCTCACTACCTACTGCTCACTGCTCTCTTTTTCTCTTTTACTCTCTCAACCTGAGCACATGCACGAGAGCTTCTGTATCGCGTCATTCCTGCTGTTCGGTCGTCTTTCGTCTAGTGGTTTGTTGTTTGTTTGCTGGGTTGTGTTAGCGCCAAAGTGATTTACTGATATAAATATTTGTTCGTGAGCTTTTTAAGTACTTTTTCTTTTCATACGACCCGCCTGGTTGCCTTGCGTTTTTGCCACGTTTGCTTTGGCATTCATTCTGCTGTGTCGTTCAGTTCTGTTCTGTGCTGTTCTGTTGTATTTGCTTTTAGCAGCGCGCCCCTTTGCAATTGCCTGCTCGCTTGTTTGTTGACGCAGTTGTTATTGTTGTTGCATACTTTTCAGCGTAATTTTTATTGAATCATGTTGCCCAACGTCGACTTGGTTACTTCTTCTTTTGTACCTTCATTTACTGCTCTCACCCTCTCATTGTGAGAACTTGTTTTGTGTTCTGTTGCCAACTGGTCGTCGTCCTGCTGCTTCTCTACTGACTACGCTTTGTTGCCTGTGTTGCCTGTTTCCGTTACGGGGTATATTTTTGAGATATTATTGCCGTTACCTCTGCCTTGCCGCTGCCACGTCACGCTCCCAGGAGGAATCATTTTGCATTAACTGAGCAAATAACCAACTTTGTTATATTTTCGTACATTTCATTTCATTTCATTCCGTTTGCATTGCTTTTCCCTCTTGCCGAAGTGCTGTTTTCTAAAGCAGCCCAACATTTATGATGTTATTTGTGTTGTGGCGGTTCTATTGCTACTTTGCTGGTTTCTTTTCAGCGTGCAAATGTGGTTTCCTCGTTATAATCGTGTTTTCTTTGCTTTCGGGTGGTTTTATTTTTTAATTTTCGGTCCTCTTTTCTTTACTTGTGTTCTAAAGTACATTCGTGTGCATGTGTGTGTGTGTGTGTGTGTGTGTGTGCATGTAAAATTGAATGCTCAATTGAGCACTTAATTAGCAAAAACAGCTTTTAATGACGACACGAATGCTTTTATATTTAGCATTCACTCTTGTGGGTAGCCGAGACTCTACACTGAGCAAAACATTTTCACTTTTTGCCTCCGCTAATTGAACTAATGTCTTTATTTGCCTTAGAGTACAATTTTTAGTCATGGGACACTATTCGAATAATTAAATTTCACAAAGTTTCAACTAATATTTCTCTCGATTAAACTTACATTTGCACAATCATGAATTGATTTTCGAATAACTATTCAAATTAAGCTAACTGATTAAGTAGCACGCAAACTTCTTTGAAAAGTGTTCTTCCCGCAGTCATTCTCATATAATGCTCCGTATTTTTAAATAATTTTTCTGAGTGTGATCCCCTGCATGAGCGGTGGTTGCTTGTTAATTTCTACATCTGTCGAGTTGCCTTCCTCACAAAGATTACCACGTCACGCACTCTCAAGCACGCGCCGGGCATCCCTTACTTTGTCTTACCCTCTCTCTCTCTTTCTCTCTCTCTCTTCTTACCACTCTCTCAGTGTATCGCAAACACGCACACAAATAAAGCATTTTTTGGCGTAACAGCCGTAATTGTCGATGTGATTAATGTGTTTTTAAGTGCGTCATTTTGAACATATTATGAGTTTATAGGGGTTAATTTCCACCCAAGTGCTTTGCATGTTCCCTCCGGCATTTTAATTGAATTGTTGCCAATGGTCTGCTGGTTGTTATTGTTATTGTTGATGTTTTTGTTGCTGCTATTTATTGCAGTGCCTTTTCGCACGGCATCACGATTTTTTAATTAACACACTTCCACGTCGAGTGAAAGCGAGCGAAAAATTCTTTAGATTGTTTAATATTAACAACCGAATAATGGCTACAAATACTGTTAGTCTTAATTATACAGGGTATGATCGCATTGAAATTTTTGAGAAAGACTATTAGTTAAGCGAGGGAAACATTTTACGATGGAATATCATTAAACGCTGTAGTTCACCCTATTAACTGGGCTAAAGGGTGTACTTAATGTATATATCTTGTTGAAATTCTTATTCACTGTAATATAAGTCTTTGAAAAGAGTAAGAGTAACCTATAATACAAAATAAGCTTTTTGAAAGAAATAAATAAATGAAACTGTACAATGAAAGCATGATAATTTAAGTGTAAGTAGTACAGGGTATCATCTCGGCGACGCATATAATAGATTTGTGAAATGAGTAATGAAACACTGCAACTTCATTGTGGCCGGTTTGTTCATATTAATTCATTGTTTATACCTCTTACTAGTAAATGACAGGGGCATATTTAGTTTCGTCGCAATCAATGTAACATAGAGGAGGAGGCATCCTCGACTCTACAAAGCGAAGTAAGCAGTTTGCAAAACTCAGATAAACGCTGTTTTGAATTTTCATCATCCCACTTAAACGCTTTTATATCAGCTAACTGACCCGGTAGTTATGACCGTAAATAATCGATCAACCACGCAAACGCCTAAATGTATGCAATGTTTTTCTACCTTTAGAGTCTAAAATCCATAATCCAGTTTATACATGGTCAGAATAAGTAACTAATAGTCGGACACTTGGTTATATTTAGGTAATTAGGTAAACGCATTGTCAAAGCGCATAAGAGGTATAATAATTTGGTTGAAAAATATACCCCGAGCTATAAATAATATCCAGAACGTTATCAGTACGACTGCAAAGACTATCCAAGATCGGATACTGCACTACTTATGGATTATTAACAAGAGAAAATATATAGTCAGGAGTTTTGGCCCACGTGATAAGTCCTGATGTTTCCTAATTTTATCACAATCAGATAATAAAGTCAGAACTTCCCACGAAGTTAAGCCAAAGCAAGAAGGGAGCATTGACAGTCGGATGAGTCGAGCCCATGCCACAGTATAATACCCTGTACCAGTCCTTAGGATAATAAAAATAAAAGTATTTGCTAATTATAAAATTGCATCTATAGATATTTTCATATGTGCAAATTCTCAAAATCGCAATAAGTTTTTAAGTGCAACCTAAGCAGCTACAGCTCTTTTGCGAGCTTATATTTAAAATAATTTAAATTTATATATTATATTTTCTCTTAATTGTACATGATATTTGACAGTGTTGGTAAATTCCAAAATCAAGTGCTATACAGCTTATGAGTGACGTAACACTCAATTCTCTGTCTCTACTTCTGTTTCTACTTTATTTTCTGAATTGCTGTGTACATTTCTTTATTTCTATCCTATCTTTAAGGAGTGATTATAAGTGACAAGTATTCTCAAAACACCTCTGTCTTTGGTAGTGTGACCTGTGTAGCTAAAATGATCTAGCAAGTCAATTTTCGACATATTTGTCGGGTGTCAATTCGACGATTAGTTAATAAAATAAATAAACGTGAATATGAGATAGGCCGAGTTAAAGAAGCAACTGTGAAGATTGCGCTTGATATTGTAATTCCAATTAACTTGGAATATCTTAGGATATCTGCTAGTCGATCATTAAGTTGACTAAGAAATTTAAATATTGCGTATGGATTAGAGCAATCCACTGACAAGTGGAGAATATTCAAACGCAGTCTCTAAAATTCGGATCAATCAGTTAACGCACGAGTGCGCAGTCCTTCCGCGCTGCAGGACCAACTCAACGTGTCCCTTAGCCAGGCTATGGCCCTAGGCGGGCAGGAGGGAGAGTGCGGTCTCAGGTGAATTGGAATGGCATAGGAACACACATGCTACATGCGTTGTTTAGCTTTGGGATATTTTTGGATTTTGGTTTTGCAAATGGATTTATAACCCTCTGTGTGATTTGGAGGCCCTCAGCCATTGCTCAAATAACCCAACTTGACATGCTCTCTCTCTCTCTCTCTCTCGCTCGCTTCTCTGTCACTCTTTGGGGACTCTCCAGTCCCTTGCTCATATGCGTGTGCTCAATAGAGCGAACATGCGTTGGAGTTGGAGTAAACATGGGTTGGATGTTGGATGTGGAAGGTATCTGTGGCTTCGGGAGCACCCCGAGCTTGGCTTGGCTTGGCTTCATGCCCAGTCCTTCGCCTGGACCTTGCCCATTCTAATGATAACCGAACCGAACTGAACCGAATGTAGTATGTAAAACCAATAATAAGATGATGAAACGAGCCAAGATGAGAAGTGAGTTGAGTTGAGGAACAGCAGCAGGCATCCAGTTGCCATGCGAGCTGTGAGTTCAAGCCGAAACGGGTAACAAGTGGTGCGTGTATCAATTCAATTGAATTTGCAAATGTTGTTGTTGCCCAACGATGTGTAAACTCGAAGTTGGCAGCAGGCATTCTGGCCAGCAACAAACAGACCAGCCGACTCCATCCGAACCAACCATCTGAGCTGTTGCTATTTGCGAAACGCCCAAAAACCAAAACCCCACTTGATGTTTGTCTTTAGATTGCAGTTTGTCTTTGGCCCCAGGTGGCGGGAGGGGAGGCCAGGCCTAGTTACGTGTGAGTGCGAGATTATACGGTTAAGAAAGCGTATCATCACTGCTAACTATTCGCCTTGTCTCCGATTGGCTTGCTCGACTCACTGAATACCGTACAAACTACTTGGGGAACTGCGTTTTTCAGTCTGTTGAGTTTTAGTTCTGGCCAATCAATCAATCAGCTTTCAGCCAAGCTAAGACTTCTTGGCTTTGTTCGGCTTGATCCGTCCAAATATTTGTATAATTTCCGTTTCTTTATTTTAGTACTTCATTTGAGTTAATGTCAGCGCCTGAACTCTACAAATTTTGGAGTAGTTGCTTGGATGTCTACCTTTTCCGCTTCCGTACCGTAGCGAAGGATATTACAATTTTCCTATCAAAAGTGTGAAGCATTCGAGGAGGCATATCTCTATATATTCCAGATCATCACGCCGTTCTAATCACATCACTATATCTTATAGGTATATTTTGAGAATCATCCTCTAGTATGATAAACTTTGTTGCTTGTGGAAATAACTCAGCGAATCTCAAATGGAGTCTTTGGTTTTGCCTGACAAATTCTAAATTGATCGGGGGTGAATCGGACCACTGTATCTGTTATTGGAACAATCGGTTGAAATTAGATACAGGGTATCAGTCTGCAAGGGTGTCTAGCTTCGGAGTGCGGAAAGGAAAGTTTCTTGTTCTCGGACTCAAAGGGACTGATAACAGTCAATCAGAGCTGCAACTTGCAAAGAAAACTCGTTTAATCGTCCATTGTTGTCGGGCTTTAAAAACTTTCAGTTAGAGTTACATGAACAGCGAGAGCGAGTGCAAGAGAGAGACAGAGATATAGAGACAGAGAGAGAGATAGAGAGTGATGAAGAGAGTAAGGAGGACATAGAAAAATCAGACGCTACATCAAATAGAAGCTGCCACCTCACATGTTGTCTGTCAAGGGACGACGAGGGTGGGCAGGGATTTTTGTGTGGTACGCGCTGGAGAGGGGTGGGGGAGGGTGAGAGGGGATGCAGGAATCATTCATGGCCTCTGCGTCACTTTGACGACCTCGTCGCTTATCCTGCTGCACCTGAGCTATTTCTGCACTTTTCACATTTGCTCCGCCCCCCGCTTTCCCCCTCCCCCTTACCCGCTTCCACCTCGCTCGCCATGCATGCAGGCATTTCCATGCTTTTCCAACGGCTTTTCTTCTTATGCTTTTTTTGGCTCTGATGGCGCGTAGTTTTGCCATAAAAGTTTTCGCAGCCAGCCAGTCAGGATTTTTATTAGTTTTTCCACGTTCTGCATTTTCCACGCGCTTTTCACGTGCCACCCAGTGCCGCAGCCGAAGCTTCGGTTTATTGTTATGGCAACATCGTAAAAATTTATCATTCTCGTAGTTGAAAACGCCAACAACAACAACAACAGCAACAACAACAGCAAAATAAAAACTACAACAGGGCGACACAAAACAAAGTTATCGCACTTTTATGACAATTTGACGACAACATTCATTGCAACTTTTAAGGTGGTGAAGCCATTTCTATTTCCCATTTCCACTTCCATTCCCCATTTTCCCCAGTTTCTTAGTCGCCTACATCGGCTTCTCAATAAAACTCCAGCGGGAGTGTTGAATTTGTTGAATTCCAAACAGGATCAATCAATGAATACAGATTGAACACTTTCCTAGTGCGAACTCAACAAATCTGTTGAAAAAGTCTTAAGCATATTACAAGAGCGTAGTCCCTATGTAACCCCTTGCTGATTGTTCATTTATCTGAGATGTTTGTCCGAGTTTGCTTTCTGTTTCCACTACAACTTAGATGTTCTGGCTTGAGTCGTAGCCTCTTCTTCTGCTAACTTGTTTAGATACTCTTCTAATAACTCTTGCTCTAATTGATCGCAAGCTCAGGGAACTCTTTCTACGGAGCTCAACTGAATTTCGTGAGCCAGGAATGAGTGTATGAATCATCTGCACCTTTTCGAATTGCATTGGATTATTATTAGATTTATTTGGTTTGCTGGGAAGCAATGTTCTGCCTTAATCAGCTTATCAATTATTGTGGCGATAAGTATCCTTGTTATGAAATTGCAACAAGTTAAAGTCCGATTTTTGTTGCGAATCAATGAAATCAGAGAAGACTCTTCAAATTTCTGCACTGAAACTATGAATTTCGATTTGATTTTTATGTATTTGCGGCTTTTAATTGAGACTCTGCTACTCTCGTAGCACTCGCAAGTGGCCAAGTCCAAGTGGAGTCTCTTGTCGCTTGTTGTTGTGAGCATGAAACGACTACAGCAACAACAACAAGAACAACAGCAAGAACAACAAGCGCAAATGTTGGCCAAAAATGTATCTGCGTTAAATTCCTTGTTGGCCACATACTCTATTAGTTGAAAATAACCCATGTTGGGGCATCTGAAAAATGAGCACTGAGCCTTAGCATGAGCCGGAGTGGAGCAGCTACTCGGTGGGGGTGGGGGTGAGGGTGTGTGTGGTGTGGTGTTGTGGTGGTCTGTGTGTGTGGTGAGTTTCTCGCAGTGTGTGTGTGTCCATATGTGTGGCGACGTTTGCCAGACGAAAATATTCTCACATTTGAACTTCGAACAGGAAACACTAAAATGCAATAGCATCAGCAGCAGCAACAGCAACAAAAACAACAACAACATAAGCAATAACAACAACAACAACAACAACCCCATCCATCTGCCACCTGCCTCCCCCTCATCTGTTATCCATGCATCCATTCTAGCATACAACGCAATGCTGCTGGCATTCACAAGCCACGCAGAAACTCTCCCAGTCATGCAACAGCAACAACAGCAACAACAACAACAGCAACAACAGCGAGCTGCGTCCTATGCCCCATGGAGACGCCACAACGGGATGTGGCGCGGTGATGGCTAAGGGTATGGTGGGTGTGGGCACTAGTTCCTGGTCTTTGGACCAGGTCTGCAGCCGAAACCCTCGTGTCACTCTCTCCCTCTTGCTATATCTCTCCGACTCGCTTACTCTCTCTCTCCTCTCTCTCTCTCTCTCCCCCTCTTTCTCTCTCTCTCGCTCGCTCTCTCTCGCTCTCTGTCTCTGTGGGGCATGCACAGAGTGACAGCTAGAGCCCCATCCACCTGTCTAATCGGTGTTTGTTAGTATATAAATCTAAAAGCTAATCCGCTTGTATTTCCGCTTGGGCGCTGTGAGGTTAGACCGGAAATTCCGCTCTATATGCAGAATGCAGCACGACAGCAGTAGCGACGCCTGCGCCAACGTAAGCGTCAGCATCGGCATTGGCGTCGTGTTCGGCTTTGGTGTTGACGACGGAAGTTCAGTTGCTGCTCCTCCAGCTCCAACTCCTGCTCCTGCTCCTGCTCCTGCTCTGCTGCTGCTGCTGCTCTTGTTGCTTGTTTAGGGATTTGTTGTGGCAGTAAAGTACATTTGTTCGTCCTAATGGCTGCGGGGATCTCTTTCTCCCTCTCTCTCTCTCTCTTGCTCTCGCTCGCTCTCTCTTTTTCTCTATCTGCCTCTCTGCGTGCGTAGGAGTAAACTAGAGTAAATCCTCCATGTGTCGCTACCAAAAACCTGTCGAAGTTGGCGAGGCAACTCTCAAAGTGCTGAAGCACATTTCAGCTCAGCTCCCAAGTTACTCTATTTATGTGCATAGTTCTTGTCGTTGCTGTTGTTTTTTTCCTCCTTGTATTGCTATTTGCTATAGCACTGCACTCCCCCTTTCTGGTGTTTTTACACTGCAAGATATTAGCCAGATAATTATGGTTTAAGCATGATCTGTTATATAAAAGGATTTCTCTCCTTGTTTTGGAAAAACTCAACAATCAGTGTCGTCGCATGTATTCCTTTGGTCCAATTGTTTTCGAATTCTCTGTTTCCGAAAGTTTCCTAATTGACTTCAATATTGAATGTGTGCAAGGTTAATTTGTGATCGGCTTGAAATACATTTGCACAGATCAGCCTCAAAGTGATTTTTGTTAACGCATGGAAACCTGTCACTCTCAAAGAGATTGACACATGATTTTTGCAGTGCATCGGAGGCGAGATATTCGGTGGCTTCGGTGCTGCATCGGTGCCAATGCACAATAGGTTTGGTGGCACTTTTGCAGAGATGCAGGCAGGTCCTCCCACTCCTGCTGCTGCTTTGCCCATTCTCGAATGGCCTAGCGAAGACCGAACGTTGCTCTCTTTGACGGCACACGAAGGACTCGCAGCCTCAGTGTTGCGTTCGGCTCGCATAAGATTCTTTGCACCTTCTTGAGCCGAAAATGCAGCTGGAGAGGCACAGAGAGAGCGGCGTAACTGAGAGAGAGTGAGAGAGGGTGAGGGAGAGGTGGTCTAGGCAGAAAGAGAGCGAAAGACGGTGCGCAGTCAAGCTCCCACCTCTGCCCAAACCTCCCTGACTCTGTTGACAGGCTGTTGTTGGCTGTGGTCCCATTTGGTGGCATCTTCAAGCGGAGATGCACATGGAGCAACAAAAAAAAAAAGAAGAGTTATAAAAAAAGTTAAAGGAAAGGAAAAACTTGGCATCAGTCAGCGTTCAGGCGGGGTCAGTCAGGGTTTCGGGCTTGGGGTGTAGGGTCAGACAAGGACCTGGCATAAACATAGCGCCAGCTGCTTGATGGCGCATTCGGGTGTTGGCGGGGTGGAGGGAAGAACTCTGTCCTCTGTTGGGCTTTAGTCGTCGCTGTCAGTTTAGCACAAAGCCATATCCGTTAGGAGAGCGCGGCAGGAAAGCGGGAGAGGGGAGCAACAAAGCGACCAAGCGCTCATCTCGGATTTGCGCATCGGGTCAGAGGGCAAGTGGTGGCAAGTGGCAAGTGGCTGCTGCAGGATATGAGTAAGTGCAAGTGTGTGTGTGTGTGCGTGAGTGTGCTATTGACAAGAGGGCAACAGGGCAGGGGGAACGGGTGGAACGGGTAGCGGTCAGTGGGCAGGTTATGGCTCGTAACTAATAACCAAGTAAATTGATACGTGACCCTGCATTTAAATGCCATTATTGCCTGCGCTGGTCACTCGAGTATTACTGCTGCTCCTGCTTGTGCTTGTACTCCTGCTTCTTCTCCTGCGACTCCCCTGCCTCTACTCCTGCTGTGACGTCAGTGGCTACGACGATAAGGTGGTTAACATAGAAGGATTCAGGCGATGGAGCTGCTCTCTGCCAATTTGTGATTGGAATTTTTGATGAGGCTCGACTCTGACATATTGATTGACTCTGCACATACACAAACACACACACACCCGCGCACACATAAGCATACACACATACCTGCAGCCACTGCTTCCCCTCACTCTTATGACGTCTGTCAGCATCAGAGACTGCACAAAAGTTTTTTTTGACCTGCGCTTGCCCCAAAAAATTGAGTGAAGTGCAACAGCCAAGTGGCAAACGCAGTGGCCAATGTGGGTGGCTTACCTCGCTTCCTGTCGCCCCTCTTCCCTCCTCCAACCTTCTCACATCCTTGCTCTTTGTTTGCTTTTGGTTTTCGGCTTTCCTCGCTCTGCACTTCCGCAGAATATGAGCGAGATGGCAACAAGCCCGAGCCAGTGTCTCACTATGCATCATGTATCCGTGCCAATATGTATGTAGTTGAAGCTGTAGCTGTATCTGAATCTGTATCTCTGGTTGCACTTGTATCTATAGCTATAGTTATGCTCCCTCGCTTTGCTGACCCCTAGATCCTCAACTTACGGCAACTTTTGTGCGACTCAAAAAAACTAAAGAGGAGAAGATGCAGAAGAACAACAACAATAGTCGTCTGGGGTTGCTCTTTCTCCCGCCTCAGCTCAAGGAAAGTTCCTTTTGTGTGGCAATGTGGAAATGGTTGCGGAAATGAGCACGGAAAATAGTACACACAACCGGAAACTTGCCACAAGTTTCGTTGTATTTCAGACAGTTGCAAACAGAGTCAGACCCGTTTCCAGCTTCAATGTTCACATCACAGTCTGCATTCCCAACTCGCCTGGCCTTCCTTTCGTCCTTTCGTTCGTCCGTTCTTCGTTCCCCGCTTGCCGCCTTCCGTTCTCTGTCCAACCTCTTGCATCCTCTATCCTGAGCCGTATTCTCCATCGTCCCCGCGGCTATGATTAAAGTTTTCCTTTTAATTTCTAACAATTGTGTTTCGGTTTAGATTTGGTTTTTGCGGTGCCTTGAGTTTGTTCAGTTTTCTGTAGCCGGTCAGCAGCTGAGGATGGGCATATTAGCTACAGCAATCACTTGCCACTGAAGAGTCATCTAGCGATATCTTCATTAAATAGGCCTGCTCAGTTCCATGTTGCTCTGTCAAAATCCTTTGACCCAATTCCTTTTATGTTCTCACTGTCATATTCGCTCAGCAGTCTTGGCATTTTCCTAACGTATCTATAAAGTTGAATACATCTGTAAATAGGCTTGCGGAATGCAAGAGCGTTGAGAGAGCAGGAAGAGGAGTGAAGAGGATAGTAGGTATCTCCTTGCTATGGCCCTGTGGCCGCAGCCAGAATGTCAGGCATTTAACACGAGCAGGGTATTTAGACATTTGCCGTCTACTTACCTACACTTTGTCTTTGCCCTGCTCTGAGGTCCTTTCTTTAGCTGGCCCCCTCCTCAGGCGGCACATTCCACGCACATCCGGCCGAGCTTCGTGCCATTTTGAAGACTTGGCCGTCGTTGTTATCCTTCCATCTTCCAGCTCCCGTCTCCGGCTTCCTCTCTGACAATGAATCCGACTCCGACTGCTGCACAAACTTGTCGCTACGTGGTGTGAAAAATATTTAAGCGTGAAGTTTTAGCGGCGGTTTTCGCTTGAAGGCTCGTTGTCGTCGTCTTCGTCGTGGTCGTGGTCGTGGTCGTACTCTTCCTTCCCTTCCTCCTGCCGCTTTACGTCCTTGTCCCCAGCTAAGACATCGTCCTCGTCGACGGCGACTCATCGTAGCTGACGAACATCGTGTTTCCGCATCATTTTTAACGCCACTTTTGTGTAAGCTTTGTTTGTATCTCTCTCTCTCTCTCTGTCTCTATCTCTATCTATCTATCTCTCTCTCGCTCTCTCTCTGTCTCTCTAAGAGTTGGCCTGGTTGGTATCCGTGTCGGTATTTTTGTGGATTTGTTTTGTGTCTGAGGGTGTTTTTCTAAATGGCTTTTAAAATCTCATCGCCAACGTTTTGTCCCCGCCGTTGCAAGTCTCCAGATCTGTGTGTGTTTGTCTTTGTGTGCGTGGGTGTGGGTATGTGTGTGTGTTGAGGTGGGGGAAAGGACTTCGTGGTTATGTCTCGCCCATTGTGATGGCTCGTTACGTAGTGAAGGGGGAAACCGAGAGAGGTGTGGAGGAGGAGGCGGAGGCGGTCTACTGCAATGAACAGTTTATTGTGTTATTGGTTTTGGCAATGACTTTTTCTTCCTCGACTTTGGTTTGGCTTGCTTTCCGTTTTGATTGTCGTCGCGTTTGCCAAGTGAAGTTGCTTCTTGTTGTTGTAGTTGTGGTTTATCGTTTGGGTTTTCAGTTTGCGATTGTCACCAAATTTCGCCTTCTTCGATTTGCGATACATATGGGTAATTTAAGTAATTTCAAGGACATTATTTGTATGCAGGATAACGACTTGGGAATTTAACACTCGGAAGTGAAAGCTCGAACGAAACTCCGTTTCGATGATTCTTTCGGTAAAAATCAGATATCACCAGAAACACTCCTGTTTCTACTCCTTCCCCTGCCCCATCACTATGATCATACTCACACTTTTGGCCGAAGTGAACCCTCTACTAATCGAACGTTTAGTGTCCGTGCCCACCCAAAAGGAAAACTCAATACATGCAACCCAACTCCGGCGCTTATCGCCCGACTCAAGCACACACACATGAAGAGGTAGATAGATAGATAGATAGAGAGAGAGACAGAGAGAGAGAGAGAGAAAACAGCACTCATCCGATTTGGCTTGGTTCACACTGAACAAGGCAATAATTTCAGCTCCTAAGCCCTATTAACCATTGCTAACCGAATGGTGGAAGCACCCAGCCGAAAGCCAGTTGAAGGTGTAAGGGAGGTGGGGGAGTGGCAGGAGAGGGCAGGAAGAACTTGCAGTCAGGAGTGTGTTGACTGAGCGAGCAATTGAATAAGCGTCAGGCACAAAGAATTTGTGTACACGGCAAACGAGGAGGACGAGATAGAGGAAGAGCAAGAGAACGGGGAAGAAGAAGGGAGAAGAGAGAAGGAAGAGCAGCAACAGAAGCACGCACGAATGGCCATCGTAGCGATCTAAGGGGTGGGGCATATAAGAGGTACGATTACGGATAAGGCTACGGGTACTGGGATGTAGATGATGATGATGATGTAGACGACGATGGCAATGATGATGATGATGATGACGATGATGGTTGAACTGGCAACTAGCAACTGACGAGGCCGTGCAAATCCGGAACGAACGAACATATTGACAAATTATCCTTTTTACACGCATCGTCTGCTGAGTTGGTCTCGCCTCGCTGAGCGGTTGTCCTGTCACATACACACACACACTCACACACACACACATACACACTCATACAGAGACAGACGTAGCCATTGTTAAATGTGCCAATGTGCACACATAGTGGCTTCGTATGCGTCCTTTTCGTCGTCCTCTTTGCCGTGGGCTCTAAACGCGTTTTGTGTATATAAACAGAGCATATATGTATGTATGCAACTACAATAGCAACTACAACGACAAGTTATAGATGATGTAGAAGTAACAGCATTTGCTCATGCTCCAACAACAGTCGAGAATATCATGAAAGTTCGTTTTGCACAGTTATAGTTGGGCATCCCTGCATGCCTGTGTGTGTGTCTGCGCGTGTGACTGTGTGTGTGTGTACTCCGGTGCTCTAGTCGCAGACTCCTCATGCCAAAGTTGTAGCCACAGTCGCTCCTTTCAAAACGGAAATGTGCTAAAAATAGAATTCAATGGAGTTCCTATTTCATAAAAAAGGAACAAAATTGGTTGTGTTGACTAAAAATATACAGATTTGTATAATTCAATTGGTGTTAGGCTTCGATAGATTACAGAGTAAAATATGTTCCCGACATTCAAGCTCTAAATTATAAACTGTTGTTAGCTTTTCAAATGTTTTTCTTTAATTAACTAAATAAAATAATTAATTAAATTATAATACCCTCGGCAAAGGTATTATAAAATTTCTATACATCAATTTAGCAGTACTGTTATTTTCGGCAGTTATTAAATACTCGTTAAACATCAAGTTGACAACTCCCATTTCAATCCCTTATAGTATGAGTACTCCAGCATTTATTTCGTTTCGTTTTCTTTTATTGTGTTCCTGCCCCAATAATTGACTCAACTTAACCTCACTTCCCCACAATGTATGCAACAGCATTTTGCATTATTTGAAAAAGTTGATAAAACACAGCAACCACAACGCTGTTGCTGCCGCAGCCGCCGTCGGCTTCAGCTTCAACAGCTGCAAAGGTGTTGAGCACATGAACCGCAAATTTTGTTTACAGCGCTCGCTTGTTGTTGTTCATTTGACGAAGCCAGTCCACAACAAAAACAAAAACAACAACAACAGCAACACTTACAACGGTTTCAGCGGCAGCGTCAGCAATAGCAACAACATAAGCGTTTGCTTCGTGTTAAATGCAAAAGGGGAACAACAACGACCTCAACTATGACGCTGTCGACATTGTTGTTATTGTTGTGGTATTGCTGGTGGTGGCCACCATTTTGAGTCTCGCTCTCTCACTGCCCCGTATTGCTGACAGTCGGACCGAACTAACTGACTGACAAGCAGCCGTCTCGTGCTAGCTGCAAGAAAATCAACCCCCAGCGCTGAATGCATCGGGCGACATAGGAGGCTAGTGGTGTTGTGGTTCCCTATATTGAAGCAGCGCAGTCCACATCAAGGCTGCTTTGCACAGAATGCACATGAATTGCTCCACACACTCACACACACTTGCACAAATAAATACAAATGCACAGAGAGCAATTGACACGTAGACTGCGCTCACTTGAAAGTTATTCTCTCGCGCTCTCTCCCTCTCAGCGCTCACACGCCGACGCTGCCTGCTGTGAGAGCATGGCCCACACACGCACTGAGTTTCTAAGCAGCGAGTTCTCTCCCATATCGTACTGAGCGAGTGTGAGTGTGACGTCTTACCCAGCACTCTCGACTCTCACGTGCCTACTGAGCAGCGAGGCGTTTTAGTCCTTTCGCAAACGTCGTCAGCGTCGTGTCTGTGTCTTGTTCGTTGTGGCCGACTTGCTTTCAGACTCTGGCGATTTACCGTTGCAATTGCGATTGCGATTGAGATTGCGATTCTCAATTACCAGCGCGTGTGACAAGTGCTGTGTTTTGATTGCGCTGTAGTATGCGTCCATGCACGTGTGTAAGTCTGTGTGGGTGACAATGTCGGTGTGAAGAGCAGTCAAGCGAATTCAATTACAATTACAATTAGTGTAATTATGGAGGCCACTTAAAGTGGGAAAAGCGACGGCTCCATGTAACGTGCAAAGTGTAAGGGTACCCGCAGAATTCTGCAATTGAAATTAGATATAACGTATTATAATCAGCATCAATCCAATCCGTTAAACTCGAACGCGTAGAACGTGCATCCGTGCAGCCAAAATCAAACATTTCAATAAGGAAATTTCATACCCCAGACAAGAATCCGATATCTTAACTACCCAAAGAATTGCTTGCGAGTTCAGTGCAGTTTTCAAGATTTTCCGTTAACCGTTCCGTCATAAAGAAAGCGGCAAAGTTTTCGTTCTCTGTGTGCGTTTTTTGTGCGTGCGTACGTGTGTGTGTGTCTGTGTGAGTATAGTGTTTGGTGTATTGTCGCGGTCTCACTCTCTCGACACCGCCGCGCCAGCAGCAACAGCCCAAAATATTTCACTCCCCCATCTCCAGTTGCAAGTGGCACCAGCGCCGTCGTTGTATAGTCAGGGAAAAGTTTCTGGCGAGGAATTTAAATTGGAAAAGTAAAATGAAAAGAAAAGCGCTCGAGTAAAAGTTAAACAAAGTGCAAAGTAAATATTAAATTAAGAAAAAATAACGGAGAAAAGAAAGAAATAGAAAGGAAAAGAAAAGAAAGAAAACGAACAAAATTTGTGCATCTGGGGAAAAGGAAATTACCACCTACCTTGTACCTAGCGCTGCCAACTGGAAGGAGCAGGAACAACAACAGCATCAGCAGTAGCAGACGCCAGGGCTTGCTACGTTCATTAATGCATTTGCCGAGCCACGCTGGAGGCCAAGTAAATCTCAACCTTTTGCACGCAGCTCGGCAGCATCATTTATAAAGCGCTTTATACTCGCGCTTCGTTTCACGTTCCACGTTTCGCCCCGTATAACAGTATCGCTGTATCGCTATCCCGTTCGTGCTTGCTGTTTTATTATTCCGTTTTCTTGGATTAACTCAATTTGTTGTGCCGCCATTGCCGCGCCACGCCGTGCTGCGTTTCGTTGCGTTGCGTTGCGTTGCTCGTGAAAAATCGAAACACAAGTGGCAACCAACAACAAGAACGGCAGTCGCAGCAGCATCAGCAGGAAAATCTGGAGGAGGAGCAACACGTATAGTAGTGCAACCCGATACCAAACAGACACATACTTTCGCACACACACACACATACACACACACACGCACACACACATACACACACGAACACAAACAGCGGGAGCAGGACAGCTCCAACAGGCATTCACTGAATTCGCATTTATTTTGTGCCTGTGTCTGTGTGTGCTGTCCTGTGTGTTGTATGTGTGAGTGAGAGCTCGCGAGCTGTTTGCTTTGCCTTCACCTTGTTTGGATTATAACCCATAATAAATGATGGAATGGCTACCAAGAGGATTACCGAGCATTCATGCACCGATACCGATTTGTGGTGAGTCGTTGGTAAAGTTTGTCGTCTCGTTACACCTCTCCCCCGTTGTCACAGTTGGGTAAAAAAAAATATAAACCGGAATGGCATTCAATTTCCATGTCAACTAAGCGGAATGGCAAATAGGGAATAGGAATGTTTGGAATATACATATTGAAATTTAGAAAATATATATTGAGTGAGCACATCAATAAATAAATCACTTAAGATCCACGATTGTGGATCGTGAGAGAGAATCGCGTGTTTCGCTCGTTTAAAGAAACCTTCGTATGTTTACAGTTAAACGTGCCTCGAAGTTGCTCTAGATTTGATCTCCTATTGATCCCCAACATGGCATGTCGGGGCACAACAACACCAAATGGCAGTGTTGACATCGAGCTGACAACACGTCCCTTAGAACATTCCGTAGAAGCGTTTGCTCAATCGCGCCCCTGTCTAAACAAGCAATAAAATTTCCGACAGTCTCTATTAAAACACTCTACGCCAAATGCTTTTCACTAATTGTCTCTGAAAAGAACGTTTCCTAAAATATGCGTTGCTGGTACTCCTCCTCCCCCTCCCTCCTTCTCCAGCTTGAGCTGCTCGTAAATCCCCTATTCCCCACTCCCGTTGTAGCTGTAGCAGTCTATAAAAGTGGCAAACGCTGGGGGCTTTCCAGGGCTCTACAACGACCACAATGCCATCAATAAGTTATTTTAATATTCATTTATTTATTTTGACATCAAGCCCAGCCGGCAATTAAATGTCAACACGCACAATTCTAGATCGAGTTTTGGGATATGCGATCTGTTATTCAGAATCTGGAGGTGGCGGCCTCCGATGCTCCGATGCTCTGATGCTCTGAAATGTTTCTAGAGTTTCTTCGTTCTACACAATTAATTTTGTTACGTGTTATGTTGTTCTCGTTTCCTGTGGGATCAGGGGAGCAATTCAAATGGGAGGTGGGGAAATGGAGTGGGAGTAGCATCGGACCACTGAAGGCAAACAAACAGAAACGTAATGCACGGAGGCGGATCGTTAAACGATCTCCGCGAGGGTGAGGCGAGAATTGATTAATTTGTTAGTTATTCTATGGAACAGCTGATGGGATATGTCAGACACGGAATAGAGATGAGGAAACGAAGGGAATGGGGATGGGGATGGGGGTCAGCTACTGAGTTATTTGTCTTGGCTGTTGTGGCAGCTGTTTCTGTTTATTTTCTCTATGGATTTCCGCTCTAATATTCTATTCTGATGCCGTCGATTTTAGGGTACATCGCAATACCCTGCAGAATATAGTTTGTCGAAGATGATCCGCTGCTTTTTAGGGTATTTTCTGTGAGTACCTCGCTTAATACCCTGTAAACTGTCGCTCCACTGACTTTTCAATTAGCTCACTAAACTGCTGGCCATGCCCAGCTTTTGGGCCAACTGTTTACATATTCAAATGCAAATTGTGAATGTGCCAAATAATTGTATTTGCAGTTGCATTTGCATAGCTAACCATTTAATTATCGCCAAAAGTCATTTATAATTTAAACAACTCTCTGAACTGGCTTCCCTTTCTTCCTCTCTCTCTCCCTCTCTCTCTCTCTCTCTATATATATATATATATATATATATATATATATATATATATATATATATGTATATATATCTGTCTTCCCTATTGCATTATGAAGGATGCCAAATAAACAATTGTAATTCATTTGCCTCGTCAACATAAATAGCAGCAACTCGTGCATAATAAATAAATACAAATTCGTTTGTTATTGTGTTATTTTCGCCAATTGATTTACAAATGTTATTCCGCTCCCCGAATAAATAAGCATATATTCCTGTGTTTTGAAAGAACAACGCAAAATTTTAAACTATAGCAATGAAAGAAACGGCCTTAAAGACCTAGCTAGGCTTAGGCTCAGCAGCAAGTGGAAGTATCTTCAAGAAGTTAGGGTATATAGAGCCCGTCTTCTCATACCTGTATCGGGACTTCACACATTGCATTTCTCAAATGGATTAGGTCTCTGGAATCGTGTTGATATCTAGTTCGTTTGCCCGAATTCCACCACTTTGACTTCATGATCAACAGTTTTTCAACATTTTAGATCAATATTTGCTCAGGCAGGGAAAATCGCATAAGAGGGCTAATCATTTGTGTTAACATTGTCAGCATGGGCAACAATTACCAATGCAGGACTTCTAACCATATTGTGTTTAGAATGTCTATCTCAGTTTAGTTTAAGTTACGGAAAATAACAACCTGAGACTATGTGGATTTATTCACTTCGAGTTAATAGGTATCTAACAAAGCCTTTAAGCACAGTTTGAGTCACAAGCTAAACAAGTGTAATTAACAAGCAGTAAATTCGCATTTCTTCTGAGAAGCGATTACAATAAACTGTTCGCACTCGACTACTTGCAACAGCACTAGTCACTAATCCCAATGTGTTGTTGCAAACACAAACACATATGTGTCTGCACGCAAACATATGTCTCTCTATCTCTCGTCTTAAAGTGCGTCTCTCCAATTCAATTAAAATGTCAGCTCAAAATGCTCGCAATGGAAATGCTAATGATATTCAGGGGATGGGGCAGTTGTTTGTTTGCTTTCTTGTATTGCAACATGGTTTTGGAAGGCAAATAAATGTTGCAAAGTGTCTACAAACTCAAAGCCCATATTAACGAACTCATCAGCTACCTACAAAGGTTTTGGGTTAGAGGTCGGGAGTGTGGGGTCTGGGGTCGTTGTTATGGTCAGACATTTGCATGATTTTTACTCCTTTTGGTCGAAGTTGAGTAAGTAAATTTGTATGCCAATTACTTAGGCAGCAGCAGCAGGAGCAGCAGCAGCAGCAGGAGCAGCAACAGAGCTGCCAATCGACCCAAACGACAGGACAAGTGACCGACCGAACGACCCGAAGTAAACGATGCTCCAGCTCTTTCTCCTGTGTCTCGTTTCCCTCTTTGTTGTTGCTTTTGTTGGTGTTACTTTGGCAAAGGGTCAGAGTCATTAACATGCTGTTGTCGTCTCTCTGTTGAGAACAGCATTTAGGGGCAACATCTGCACCTTTCTGTGTGACACTCTGATGCCGCAGGGCCAAGCCAGAGTGAGGCAGCCGAGGGTGGCGGGTGAATGGTGAAGGGGAGGGGCGACAGCTTTGACACCAAAAGCCAGCCGCATTGTGCCACGCCTATCTCGATGGCAGAGGCTGGCAGACAGTCGAGTGGCAAGTGGCGAGAGGGCAGAGAGCCGCAGAACATGTTTGTGGGCCATCTGGCAGAAGCAAAGAGCCTAGGCGAGCACACACATGGCCCTTGGCCACAGGGAAGGACGATGACAATGGTCAAAAGTGGGCAAAGCAACCAAATTTAATTCAGCATAAAATAGAATTTTTAAAATCGCCGTTTGCTTATGGAAACTTCTTGGTGTTCGTAGTCGTTGTCGAATGCTGCCTTTTGTCTATCGCCCTCGACAACAACAACAACAACAACGGCTAAAACAAGAAGAACAACAACAGCAGACACTCTTCTAAAAGTTTTCATTTTGTGGCTTGGAGTTTTTGTCAGTTTTATGCACATGCGCACGCCCCCAGGCTGTGCCCCCTGACCATGTCCTTTTTGCACTTGGAGTTCGTTTCACTTAACCTTTTTTTGTGTTTTTTGTTTTTAGTCTGTGGTAGCTGTAGCTTCAATTGGAGCACCCTGTATGCCCTCAACGAATATGTCCTCGTCGATGGACGGCCAAAAGTTTCCACTGTTTGAACTTTGGTTACTTTCGTGTTGAAGTTTGCAGTTCCGAAGTTTTCAAGTATTATCTGTCTGCGTGTGTGTGTGCGTGTGTGCATGTGTGTGTGTGTGTGTGCATGTGTTTGGGGCTTTACGGATTTCTGGTCAAGCAAACTAATTTGTGAGAAGTTGATCAGCTTACCAAGTTGGAAAGTTGACGAGAAAGTTGAAGTGTTTGCCTTGCATTCATTTGTCACTTGTCGGCTTCTCATTGAATCAATTATGATTCATAAGGGATTCATTAATTGCACGACACTCAATTTGATGTGTAGTAAGAGAATCTTCCTCAAATCGCCATGAGAGGAGCTAGAAAAGGCAGAGTTCTCCGAATATCCTTAACAGATTGAATAGCAACCTCAATCGAAATGAAATAAAGTTGCTCAACAATGTTACTCGCATAGGGAGTCTATTAATAGGCCATTACAATGCGAAATATCTGTAATATTAATGGAAATATACGAGACGAGACAACTTCGATGAGGGCATCACAATCCCTCGGATGATTACGTAAACGGAACTCAAGACCTCTTCCTGCTAGGAGAACTGTGTGGGTACTCAGGGAATTGGCATTATCATAATAGAGTTGAGTATTAAAAGTTAATAGGAAAATCATTGCATGATATTTACAAGGGTGACAAGGGGAACAATATAGGAAAAACGAAACATCTGGGAATATGCTGAGAAAGGATAAGAGCGACGTCCTTTCGAGAGTAGCTGCAACACGGAGTTGTTGCAAGGCGTCATTTTACGCAACTGTACAAACAGTTGCACAAATAATAAAGAGCGCTCCCCACAGTTGAGAACAGGAGGTCCTTGGGAGCTTGTGGAAGGGAGTCTGCAGTGCTGAAGGGGTGAAGGGGAGAAGAGGGCCTGTTTGCTTGAGGAGGGCACTTTTAAGAGCGAAAAACACATTTTTGCACTTTTATAGCGCAACATCTTTTGTAAGCGCGGCGTCCGCTCGTCCGCTTGTCCTTTACTTTCGCTTCCCACTCCGTCGTTCCGCATGCCAAACAAAGTCCCCACAGCCACAGGACCAACACACACACACTCACACACACAGAGGAAGACAGTCGTCCTGCTGCTGTTGCTGATGGTCCTGACGGTGCCAATGGCGGCTGCCTTTAATAAACCCACTTTATTGTTTAGAGCCCAAATAAAATAATCCCCTTAAATGATGCCTTCGCATAATAGACGCCTGCTGCTTATTTTACTGCCGCAGCCGCAGACGCTGCCTCTACCTCTACTTCTACCTCTACCTCTTGCTCTGCCGTCTTCATCTCGTTGTTCGTGCTTGGGCGTCGTCCTTGCCAATTCGTGCCGAGTTTCTGCTTTGTTGCCTCCTCAAAACAGTGGGTCAAAAGTACATTTTAATTTGGGGAAAACAAGAATACATTTTGTATAACATGATTAATTGTGTTGGTTGTTTGATTGACTGATTGATGTGTTGCTGATTGACTGTCTCAATGGGTAACTAACTAACTAAACGGTTTACTACTTGGCTTAAACATTATCTAGCTGACTGACTGACTGATTGAGTTACTAATTGAATGATTTGCTGACGGCAGACAATCAATACACAGTCCTTGAATAGCAACAAATTAATATTTTGGAAAGTAACAGTAACGAATCTACACAGAAGTGAAAATAATTTTAATTGAGTTTTCATCAGATGCGAACCACTGTGGCTTAGACACACAGACAAGGGTTTGAGTCTGAGTCCGGGTCCGGGTCCAGGTCTGTCTCTCTGTCCGGGCTGAGCCCAGGCGTTTGCGTTAGCGTCACTAATGATGATGATTTTGTGGTAAAACGTTGTGTTTGTGCTAATCGGGACAATATTATGCGGCAGTAAAAAGTAAATGACTCAAGACAAGACAAGCCACGGGACAGCGAGGCACGGCAGGAGGGGAGAGTATGGCAAGGGGAGCAGTGGGAGTGGGTGGTATAAACTGGAACAAAGACGCAGACACAGGGACACAGGAGTCATAGAGAAAGAGATGAAACCAAGCAGAACAAGGGGGAGATGCAGATGGAGATGAAGGAAAACACGCGGCAGCTGGCAGTGAACGAGAGAGAAAGAAGGCGAAACAGAAACAGAAACAGAAATAGAAACAGAAACGCCTTTCACTGGCAAAAGATAAAGAGCAGCGACAACAAAGGCGACTGCGCTAAGCTAAAAGAAAAGGCAGCCCGAACTAAAGCCGTAGCCGGAGACTGAGCCAGCGGACGGAGACTGAGACAGAGACGGAGATGGAGATGGAAACGGAGACTGAGTTGTAGCTATAGTTAAAGTCGCAGCCAGAGCAATAACGTGACGATGGCTGTCCCTGCTGAGCGCAAAGGATAAAATGTCAGGACAAAAGAGGGTGCAGGCTCAAAGGACGACAACCCACGAGGGTCGCCTCGCCTTGCTTCCCATTCTCGGCTTGAGGCAACTCAACTCAACTCGACTCGTCTCGCTGACTGCTTGGCTGACTAATGCGAAAAATACGTAATTGCGCATAAATACGGGATTAACAAAGTGCTCGTTGTTGTTGTTGTTATTATTGTTCTTGTTGTTGCTGCTGTTGTTGTTGCTGTTGTCGTTGTCGCCTACCCTTGGTCAGGACTTGGCTTTTGGATTCGCAACAAAATTAGGCATTACAATGAGCATACAAAAGGCGGCACCAGCTTGTGCATGTGCCTGTGTGTGTGCGAGTGTGTGTGTGTGTGTGTGTGTGCGCGTGTGGTCATAAAAGGAAAACCAATTCGATGCCAGAAATCCTGTGAAGCATTTGCAGGGATTTGTGGACTTATTTGGGCATTCATTCAGTGTCAGACTGAATGACGATCTATCACTCACTTCTGATACCCTACTTACCGATCAGCCAGATTGAGCTTGAGACTCGACTCCATTGTCCATTGATTGGTGTGTCAAATGCCCCTGTTTAAGAGATCGAAGCACCCTTAAGAGGTACTTGATGGGCTGACGTAGTTGTTGACGACTCTAAGACTTCCTTAAGCTATTACTTAATGCAATTAATGCAATTAATGAGAAGTGTGCGTTATCATTTACTAATTACATTTGCAACATTTCTTCTCATTTTAGGTGAGTTGAGGACAAATTTAAATACAATTGTGTTGAGTGGTACGCTAACAAACTGCAGCTACTGTAAGTATTGTCTATTAGAAGTTAACCGATGATAAAGAATGTGTAAGGAGGCATTGGGTAACGTAGATGATTGTGATAAACAAAGCACAACTGAAGGCGTTTGCGGCCTTTCCAGATACTATTCAAACCTTGCGTTGTAGCTTGTGTACAAATGCGGCAGGCAGCTACAGATACAGATGCAAACACAGATACAGATACTCACAACATGGCAGCAGACAAGTGAGTTGCCTCACGGACTCAAGTGTGTTCAAACGTGAACGAGTCTCGACTCCCAACTGAGTCTCTCATTTTTGCCGAGTGACACATGCAACCCAATGTGAGAGTTGAGTGCCTGCAGTCGCATAAGCATCCCTTCTTGCCACATCCTGCTGCGTCAATATCTTCAGCATATGGTTGCAGCTTATGTAACTTTGTGTCTTTAACACTCACAACTCAACGAAGTGCAAGAGAGCTATATAGGCAATCGACCCCAAGCGAAGGAAGTGTACACTAGCAACAAACTGGACAACCTTGTGCATGTGAACATTCACACCTCGAGAGTTCAGCTTCCACTTCGCGTCGCTGGGCAACTTTTGGGTTGTGGTTCCATGCTGTAGTCAGGCACTCATTTGCTTGGACCTGGCTGGAATCTCATTTATGCTCGCCATGAATGCGTTTTGCACTTGGAATGCCATGGAAGTTGTGCATTTCTTGGCGCGCGTGCGGGGAATTTCAGTGTGGAATTCCTGCATTCTGGACATGCCGCAGACATTGTCGAGCAATGGCAAACGAACAACGAAGAACGCACAACAAGGACATGTGCCTGGGAGCTGCAGGAATTTTGTGCTTGCGCAAGATTATTTCTCGCAGTGTCAGGCAGGACCTTCTGCGTCCTCGAGTCCTTCGCCAGAATGCGGCTGAAAGTATTTAAATTGTGTTGAAAGCATTTTGCTGATTTCCGCCTACCCACCCCCCTCCATGGGTATGTTATTTGCTACCTTCCAGATGAAAATAACTGCAATACTCTTGACTCTCCAATTAATTAAAGGCATTCTCCAGCTGGACAGCATTTGGTTTAGACTGCAAGCTAATTCTATGATATTAATTCTTGCCTGTTTGTCATTTTGTTGTTTTGGGACCCAACACGCGACTTTTAATTACCACTTTCACGAACTTACTGGTCGGAATGTTCATTCTCTTTTCATCGAAATCGCATTAATTACCACTTGCAGCACAAAAACATTTATCGGTAGCAAGTGGTAGCATTTACAGAAAGCCTTACATTGTGTTTAGAAACGAATAGTCTACATACAAATGTAATCTGTACCTGTGATCATAATAATCACATGGCATTTACCATATCTTTCAATCTATATATACATAATGTGCAAGTTTCAGATGGTATATATCAATAGGGATTATAATGAATCCGTATACTATCTTATATTTCCCAACCTGCTCGCTTGATTCGGAAAGACGTTACTTAAAGAAATGACTTGAGCAATTCTTTGAATATTCGATTCGTATTGTCCAACTTGAGTTGACTTTAATAGGCAACTCATCAAGAGGAATGGGGAACTCTTTACTTCAGCAATTCCATCTTGAACATATATATACCCATAAGTACATACGGATCTCTATATCTCTCCTAGCGATTGGGACTTGGGAATTATACATTTTCAGTGGAAAGAGGAGAGAAATGGAGGCAGAACAAAAATACATTTGCTGACTTGCGTAATAATCAAATAAATGGTGTTAAAATGCAGTTCACAATTTGTATGCGATTATGTGTAATTGCAATGTTGCACTCCAGGATACCCAGCGAGAGTTACCGGTTCACTTGACCGACCAGGAGCAATATGCCCGTCCGAGTCTGCAGATTGCAGTGCAATGCGACCAGACACTCTGCATAATTTGTGAAATTTTAATTATAATTGCATTTAGTTTCGATTATTTTATGTACTAGTATTTAGACCCGAACTCTATGTGGATACTTGTGTGTGGCTTGTGGAGGCTGTGTCATGTGGCATGCGGCATGTGGCATGTGCCATGCGATATGCGATACGCGGTATGCAATGGTTGCCTTGTCTTGTGAGCCCCATTCGGCCCCACAGCTGGCACTGTGGTGCAATTGCAAGATTTAATGTATGAAATTATTATGCATATTTATTGTTGTTGTTTTGTTTGTTTAACAGTTTCGCTTGCCTGCGTCGAATTTACACAAGGGTGAGTGTGGGTTTATGTGCGTATGTGTAATTCTCTGAATGTGTGTGCGAGTGTGCGTGTGTATAGCTGGCAATCATATTACAATACCCACGCTGCTGCCATGTGAAATTTTGGCAATTTCAGTTAGTTAAATGAAGGCGTGACCTCAGCCCATTCCCTCCCAGCAATCACTGAGGAGGGCAGCCCAAAATTGATGGCAACATTTGTGCACCCCGTTGCGAGGCTTTGGACAGGATTCAGTTTATATGCACCCCTCCAACCACGCGCCGCATTGTCCTGCGCCTTCCTTTGGCCTCGTTGTTGTCCGGCCGTTCGATTGTAGTGCCATGTGTCCATGTGTCCATGTGTCCATGTGTCCATGTGTCCATGTGTCCATGTGACCATGTTGACCGCAAGAGCCCAGCAATAATTAATGCATGAGCTGCAAACTAACCAGACTCTGGGCCTGGCCAAGTTGTTGGGCGTAGATTGAGACGCAGACGTACCCATAGGGCACTTGGTAAGCCTGCTGCTGCTGCTGTTGTTGCTGCCTCTCACTGAACGGCCTGGGGACAAGTGTGGTGACCAGGCCAAAACCATGACTCTGTACAGAACGGCAGCTGCTGTCGTCGTGGTCGCCACAGTGACGGTCTACTCGACGTCAGCGTCAACGACAACGGCAACGTCGACGTCATAACGGCAAATAATTACATACGAAACCGCAGTCGCAGCCAGTTTGAAGCAGTTGGTGGGTTTCTCGTTGCCAGTGCTGCAGCAAGTGCCGCAGGAATTGCACCGACTCCAGAGTACACACAATTGCACACACAGAGCAAATCAAACTTCATTTATAATTAATATATATCCTCTCCTTAGAATTCCCCTTCAAGTTTGCAGTTAAACAAGCAATTTCGCAGATTACTAGTACATAACTGTCTGAATATTTGATTAGACTCAGATTACACTATGGCAAAAGCAAAGAGATTTCTTCTATCTCGAATTCAGCATTTTCTCAATTTCTTGTACCATTCTCTCTTTGTTTTCTTTACTAAACACAATAGGCTGATCAATGATCAAAGAGGCGAGAGCATGCGCATGTTGCTGCCCGCTTCTGCAGAGAGCGAAAGAGAGAAAGAAAAAAACTTGCGGTCGCAAGCCGAAGCTCAATGCCGTTGCTTTATTCATAGCGAACAATAAGCGAAAACGCACTGCATCGTCAATCGGCAACTCGAAGCTCATATTGCAGCGGGTTGGCAACTCTTTTGCTAATAACGACTGCCTGCCCTGCTCTAACATGCGTGTTCACTGAGATGCCTAGCATTCAGCTATCTCGCTTTGTCCTTCAGACAATCAGTTAGTTTTTAGTGAACTATCTGCCGCTATTCAGATCTTCTTCGCAGGTGAAGTTGACAGCTTGAGGTGATTTTATGTAATATAATAAGACGCTTATCTTTTAAGATTAGACTGATTAGACTTCGTATATCCCCCAAAAAGTATGCCATGATCCTAATAAATTTTAAAAGATGCTTGTCCTTCACTTTACTACATACAATTTAACAATATTTCCATGAAAAATGTAAAATATCGAAATGTATTACAGGGTATTTATAAATCAAGAACATGTTATGTATTCATATTGTTCTGGCAGCCTCTGAGCATCGTTTGAATTTTAGATCATCCTGACCTGGCACTCGATAATGTCCTTTTGCCCACTTGGCACTTGCAACAAGCCGCATGCCACATGTTTCATGCCAATGCTGCATACCACATACCCTGATAGCACTTGGACAATGACAGAGCATGCCTGGCCTCACAATTTCGCAATTGATTTAATTGTGAATGTATTTATTAAATAAATTATTCATGCTCCGCTCGATTGCATTCCTTGTGAATGTGCTGTGGCTGACCTAAACATGCTCTGGCCACGCAACAGGATCACGGATTGTGGCATGGTATGGCATGGCATGGCACGAGGGGCGTGAGGGGTATCGTCACCGCTTGCCACTGTAATTAGTTGTGGTGGAATAATCACATGCAACCGGCGACTGCCGCATCCTCATGCCACAAAGGAATTCGATGCTGGCAACTACTATTTAAATGTGTGCGGGAAATGGGAGTAACTGGATAGGAAGTCTGCTGTGTGTGTGCTGGAACGTATCAGGATGGTTGGGTATTCAGTTGGTCTGCTAGTATGTCGGCCAGTCGGACGGTCAGTCTGGCGGTCTCTTGCCGGTCGCTGCTTGCATTTTGGCCATTTCGAGTGGTGACATTTTAATTTACCCGAGCGAGAAAACCAATTTCGCAGCATTGAACCAAATGCAAAAGTGACAAATGCCACACAGAAACAACAACATTAACAACAATATGAATTGGCCCTAATTTATTCAGCATTTATTTATTTGCAGTTATGATTTCTATTGTGGTGTGGTGTGGACGGCTCAGGCGGGGCGTAGCGGGGTGGTACGGGGACACGTCCATTTAATTGAGATTGCACAAAATTGCATTTGCATCGGAAAATTAACCAAGGCAAGTCATGCCTTCGGACGAACAATTGAAGATTAAGTCAATAAGCTGTCAAAGGGGATAAAAGACTCATGATAGAGTCAATTAAGAGAATACAACAACTATTCTCATATAAGTTAATTCGAGCGTGTAACTAAATAGATTAGTATTTTATAAGTATTTTAAGCGCAATGAGTTGATGATCACAGCAGCTTTTTAAAACAGCAACAGGGTTCGTCCCAGTCGATATTAGAAAGCAAGAGATTCTAGCTCCTTATTCCTGTTTGGGGTACATAGAAAATTGTGAATCCCTCTCGTTATATACTTATGATGGTTTTGGTCAGGAGAAGATATTAGACATACGGAGCCATATCTGATCCTAGAAAGTACACATTCTTGATCCGATGATAAAACGAGCGCACGTGACAGTATAATACCCTTTATAGGGTTGAAATATAAATATTTTTTACAATATTGTGAGTTTTTGACTTGCAATATAGATGTCGGCTAGTGTGAAATTTGACAGTGTTGATAAATTCCAGAAATACAGTCTGATTCGGGGAAGGTATCCTAAATTTAAGGTATATTATCGTAGGGCGTGGGAGCAAAGTATCTGGAAATCGTTCTCTCTCGACGATAGTCCTCTTAGTTGATGATAGTTTTCTCGATATTTTTGTGTATCCCCAGCTTAGAGGCTGACTCGAAATGTAGGAAAAAAAACTAAAGCTGAAACCAACTGACAAAAGAGTTGGTAAAAAATTGATGAGCTGAATGCATTGAATGTTGCCTTTAAGAGTCGAGTCGAGTCAAATTGTATTGAATCGTATTGAATCGTGTTGAATCATGTTGAATACACTCAAGTTGAATCGAGCCCAGTTGGGTTGGAGCACTCTCCTATTGGTGTTCTGATTAAATTCAGCAAATAACGCTGATGCCTGCAAATCGCCGCTCAATGCAAAAACAAAGCTGGTCTCCAAGGCAGCTGGCGATGAAGCTGGGTTGCCCTGTGATGAAGAGGGGTGGGGGAGAGGGGGAGGCAGTTGGCTGAAAGGTGATGGCAGTGGAGATGGGAGGTTGGGGGTTGGGGTTGGGCAGGATACGGGATGTGGCCATGGCTGCCATGTTGAAGTACACAAAACCCATGCAAACAAACAGGCATTTCATGGCAAACAAGAGCGACGAGTTGAGTGTAGAGTGTAGAGTGAGAGTAGAGGAGAAAACCAACAGGCCCCAGTTTCAGCCTCAATCGCACTCCCCCCTCCTGTGCCCCTGAGTCTCTCCCAATACCAATCCCAGTTCGCAGTTCCCAGTTGCTGCGTCAGATGGCAGGCAACTCCCAGGTCGACCCACACGCAGTTAGGCAAACGGGGCAAATACGTTGGAATCGGAGGCGCTTTTGTTTGGTTTGTGAGCCCGGGCACGGACACGGACACGGACACGGATCGGGACTCAGCTCGCTTTTGCACTCGTTGGCATTTTATTGTTGTCGTTTTTGTTGTTGTTGATTTTGTAGTCGCTGTAGTTGCTGTAGTTGCTGCTGCAGTTTCGGGCATTATTTCGGTTTAGTTTGGTAAATACACATACCGAACATGCCCCGTGCTGCTTGTGCCTCCCACACCTGCTCCCATCCCGAATTTGCCTATGCCAACCAATCCAGAGAGAAGCTTAGGCAGCGGCTGTTGTCCTGCTTGCGTTGGGTGGCAACAACATCGACAACTCGCAACTGGCAACTGGCAACTGCATACGCAATAAAGGGGCAACAACAACTAGCTGCTGCTGCTGCAGTTGCAGTTGCAGTTGCAGTTGCACATGCATAAAGCACGCACATAAAAATTCTTGAATGCATTTCGTGCATTTAATGAAAACTTCAACTATTTTACGATTTGACTTTTGTCACTTGTGAAACGAAACTCCGGACGAATTGAGTATACTCTGTACCAGAGAGAAATGGATAATTTGCGGGTCTAGATGAGCTTAAGCTCGGATCGGTGATGGGTGGGATGCGCAGTGATCGTCAAGGTCACCTGTGGTTACCTCTAATTCGATCCCTATTGGCCATGGAGATGTCCACGTCCAAGTTGATGCCAATGCTAAAACTCAGCAGCCGTGTCGGACAAAGAAGTAGCAAATGATTTTAGTCGTTGGCCGTCATCGTCGCAAATTCCATTCTCATTCTGCCATTGAGTTGCGAGTTGAGGCTTCGGCAAGCACCTGCTCTGCTGCTGCTGACCTGAAAGAGGCGGAGCAACTGGGCTTGGCTGTCATATCTGAAAGCAATTTGGCCGGAGTAAAACGAGAAACAAGAATCGATAAACTCGTTGGGCGTGCAATTTGTGCCGTGAGCAGAAGCCCTCAAAAGAACAAACCACATGTGTAGCAATGAACAAGGGTGAAAGAGGGTGGGGGAGGGGGACTGGACTGGGTAGGTGGCTAGTAGTTGGTTGGCTTGGTGGTCCTGTCCGAAATGCAAGTTGCAGGCCGTCACATTTGCATTTTTGTATATCCCGATGGTCAAAGTCCTTGCGTTGCTGTCGCTCCCTGAACCAGGACCAGGAGCGGGACCATGACCAGGAACACCATCAATGCCAGTTACAAATGGAACAAGGCGTATGCGCAAATGTTGTATATGCTCGCCGTTCACCTTCTCCTCCTTCCTCGCGAGAAGAGTGACATCAATCAGTTACTAGCCCAGCAAATCCGCTCGATTCCCGTCGCGCACAACTCTTTCCCCCTTCTCTTCTCTTCGCTTCTCTTGTAGAACTCTTGTTAGGCCACATTTAAAAGGTTTAAATCTGAGTTGAAACACTAAAATCTTAGATAACTCTTAACAGTGTTGAACTTTTTTGAGTGCATCTGAAAATTAGTCAGAGGGCACGACATTGAGATAGCCTGTGCTCAGAGCCAGAGATACCCCAACACGTATTTGACCCAATGCCATGCTAGCTTCTCCTTGAATAACTTGGGACCTTATCAGATCGTGATGAACACGTTGTGACATTCAAAATTGGAGTATTTAATTTTTGAACAAGAATTCAAGAATTCATTTATACTAAGTATATGTGTATGTGTGCACATGTATCATATAGGTGTGTTAGTAAATACATTCACAAACGCTTCTCTTACTGATTTCGATTTTCTCTTAGAAAAGACTATTTGCCTCTCAGCAACTCTTTAATATGTTGCCTGACAAAGCGAGATAGCTATATGGTATGTAGATGCTTGGAATCTGAACCAACATGCGAGTGCAGTGCGACTATTGTATTGCCCAGCTGAATAAGCTCCTCTTCTCTCATTGACATTGCCTGATGAACGCACATACTGACGTACATTAACCATTTTGCTACTCTTAAGCGATCGATGGAACTCTCAATTAGAATGAAGAACTAAACTTGTCCGTGTTTTTATTTTGTGGTTGCAGTGCCGCCTAAGGCTGGACAGAAGCGACCGGCAACCAGCCCAGCTCCGCATATACCTGTGCCGCATCACCTGCAGACGCCGCCGAACTCTGGCAGTGTTCCAGGAGCCTCCGTTGCAAACAGTCCAGCGCAGCCAAGTTCAAGCAGCGCGTTGCTGAATCACGCCCTGCCCACCAACCACATTGGCGCCCCGTCGCCACAACAACAGCAGCAGCAGCAACACCAGGCCCATCAGCAAGCGGTTGCCGCGGCTGTGCAGCAACAGCTGGCGGGCGTTGGAGTGGGCGTGCCACCAGGCGCTATCAATGCTGCCTCAGCGGCCAGTGCCCGCGGATCATTTGCGGCCGCTCTTCGCACGCTGGCTAAGCAGGCGGACATTAAAGAGGAGGACGATGCGGGCACAGTAAATAGAGATCGCAACGTGCCAACGTCAGCTGTTGGAGCAGCGCCCAATACCGGACCCGTACCTGTACCGCTCAACGCAGTCGCTGGACGTGGAGTCATGTCGTCCGGTGGCATCTCCGTCGAGGATCGTGCCGCTGCAGCCAACAAGAAACGCTCACCGCCTTCACCACAGCCCCCGGAGAAGATGGCACGCCTGAGTCATACACCACAGACGGCGGCACTGCAGCCGGAGTTGCTGGCACGCAGCGGCTTTCAGCCCTACAGATCCGATGAGCGACTCATGCACCCGGCAGGTGCATTCCCCTTGGAGGCGTATTCTCATTTTGCCGGACTGCCCGGCATTCCTCCAGCAGGTGAGCATTCCAATAAATGTGCGAGAATCTATTGAGTTGTATCGCTAATTGCATTCCTTCTTCTGCAGCATTTCTTAATCCGGCGGCTGGACTGCCCTACTCGGATCCGTTATACTTGGAGCATCGCTATCAGCTGTTCCGGGCCGCCGGCGGACATCATACGCATCCGCACGCGGCAGCTCTGTATCCGCAGATGGCATCGCCCTATTCACATCTGTATTCGATGATGCCGGGTGCTGCCTTAGGCATCTCGCCGGCAATGCATGATCGAATAAAATTGGAGGAGGAGCACAGGGCGCGACTGGCGCGTGAGGAGGAACGCGAGCGGGAGATGCAGCGCGAGAAGGAGCGTGAGCTGCGGGAACAGCGGGAGAAGGAGCAGCGAGAGCGGGAACGGGAACAGCGCGAACGTGAGCGGGAGCGGGAGCAGCGAGAGAAAGAGCAACGCGAAAAGGAACAGAAGGAGAAGGAGGCACGCGAGCGTAAGATGCGCGAGGAAGAGCGTGAGGCCAGAGAACGTGAGCGGCAGCAGCTGCTCAATGCCACGCATCACTACTCCAATCAGCTGTACCCGCCGTTCAATCGCAACCTGCTCGGTTCGATGATGCCACACATCAATCTGGGCCTGCGTGGTCCCCCTGCGGGTCTCCATGGACTTGCCGGTATGTCGCACTACCACGCGGCGGCAGCCAATGCGCAACGCCAGAGCCCAATGGGATTAAACTTGGGCATGCCCGGCATGCCGACACTGCCGGGACATGGACCCAGCAATCTGCAGCATCATCTGCAGCAGGCAGCGATGGGCCTGGCAGCTCATCCCGCTGCTGCTGGGCTTACTCATCCGGGATTCTCGGCCGCAGCGGCGCTGGGACTAGGTCCGCATCCCCACAGCCTCAATCTGAGCCATGCGCACCTCTCGCCGCACCATGCCGTGCATCAGCTGCCACCACATACCGTGGCGAGCTCATCGGCCGGTCCCACGCCTGGCGTGGCCAGCAGCACGGCAGCGACATCATCGTCGCCGCATAGCAGCCTTAATCTGACGGTAGCCACCAGCAGCATGGCCCAGACCACATCCACGCCTACGCCCAGCTCGCACATTCCGACCATGAGCCACTACTACCACCACAACAACCTGGCGGCCATGCATGCGGCGGCGGCCGCCGCCAGTGGCCTGAATCCCGTCGCTGCCCATCAGCAGCCCATCAGTGCGTCTACGCATCCAACTTCACCCAAGATTACGCCTCCTCTCAGCTCGACACCGAATGGAGGATCCCGTGCAGTGAGTAGCCCGCATGCCATGCGCCATCACATTGCAGCCGCCGTCGCAGCTGTCGCTCAACAACAGTCGGCAATGCTGGAGAAGAGCGGAGCCAGCGCAACGACGATAGTTACGCATGAGCCGGCTACGCTCGATTTGACCGGGTCCAACTCGAACTCGAGCAACCAAGCACAGTCCATTGTGAGCAACAGCACGTCGGCCGCCCATGAGTTGAATGGCATCGAGTCTAATGGTCCTACGGATGGCAAGGAGGCGACATCGCAAGCGGCTGTCAAGGATGATGCACTGCAGAGGGGCACGCCGCCTGTAGCTCTCGAGAAGAAGCCGCCGACGCCAAACGCCGGTGGCAGCCAGGAAAAGACACTGCTGCCGGACAGCTCGCCGGAGAACTCGTCACGTCGGAGCACAAGTCCCCCCAATTCGGACAACAACAACAGCAGCAGCCACGTCAACCCCAACGCCAACAATTCGAACAACGCAGCCGCCGTTGGAACCGCAACCGGAGCCGGACCCGGAGCCGGAGCCGGAGCAGGTGCCACACAAGGTAATAGCACTGTAGGAGAAACAGAGCTCTGTCCAAAGATTCTAGCAGCAAGCACACCGCCTGCCAGCAAGGGAGATATCGGAGATAAGTCAGAGATGCCGGATGAGCCGGAGCAGGCGCAGTCAGCAGGAGGGGTCAAGCTATCGCCGGATACGGCATGCATTGCCTCTGGTGGCAGCGCCGTCACATCCACCACAAGTGGCAGCACCTCTCCTCCTGTGGTTAGCAGCAGCACCAACAACAACAACAAGAGCAGCAACAGCAACAGCTCGCCAATTATGACGTCTCCCGCGACTGCTGCTTCCGTCGATGAAGTGACCACGAGTGCCACCCCAGTCGCCGAGACATCGAGATGATTCCTGTGGGATGACTCTTGTGGGATGACAGGTCCTCGAGCAACTCCCACAATCATCTGCAGCAGCTCGGATCGTATTTAGTAATGCGAGATCTAGTAATCGTAATCGGAACTAGTTAACATCTACCTTCAACTTAGCCGTTAATCCAAATGATTAATTAATTGACTAGTTATTAATTATAAATCATTACAAGTATACAATAATTTGTAACGTATTGCATCATCCTCATCGTCTAGTTAGACACAACTGCATAATATTATTATTATAATTATTACTATTGCTATTATTATGATTATCATGATTATTATGATTATTATGCTTATTACTATTATGCTTTCTCCCCTAAGTTAATTGTGAAGAGTTAATGCTAGCGTTGTCTAAATAAATCATATTGTTTACAATTCAGTTTCTTTTTATTTCCTTCTTTTTCGTTGTGGAACCTCACATTAGTGCCTCATACCCTGTACCCAGTGATGAGAGAGCTGTGACGTAGACATTTTTGAACTGCGTCAACAGCTGAGTAGACGTACACCATATTCCCGGATTTTAGTATTCGAATATCTTAAAAGACTCCCATGTAATCTGCAAAATTGAGAACAATCGCATAATAAACACAGGAGTCGATCCACAAAAGGCTGGACTCATCTAGTATGGGGATTGTATGAAGGTATCTACGAGCTGGGTAATTAGGCCCGTTGGACTTCAACGTTCTTGTTTGTTTTCACATTGCTTATTTATATTAATACTCTACATAGTTGATAGATCAATATACCTTAGAGCTGTGTATTACATTGTGAACTATCCTTGCTACTTTCAGAAGACAATAAGACTTCAGTTGGGGCACTTGGCCGCAGCAATAGCGTCGAGGAGGCAACCGCCTTATGACATCAACTATTCAACAACTCGAACAACTAACTAATGAAAAACTTCGGCGACGTTGGAATGTATCTGCTATCGGAGCGGGCGTTGCACCAGCAGCGCAAGCGGATGCTCGACGAGTTTCTAAAGCTTTAGGGATCCTAGCCCTACCCCATGACAAGCCCGACACTATGAGCCAATCTACGAATAATGGCAAAAGCAATCGCCGTTTACAAACATAACAAAACATAATAAATAAATACTATGTAAGTCCCTTTAGTAGATATCGGAAGCAGAGATATCTGGATATCAGAAAAATACACATAATTGTTTGTTCTCGGTGTTACAATCCAAAGTTGAATACAATTCCAAATAATAGGAATACTCGTAAATAAAATAAATTAAAATACAACTTAAATTGCATTAAATGTAAACTGAATATTGTAAAAAACACTTATAAATATTGTGAGATACTCAAATTGATTTGAAAGTACTCGTACTTCGACTCATCTGTGTAATCAATTCAAAGGCGCTCTAAACACAACCAATGCGATTTAATGATATTAATATTTAGTTGTAACATTTAGAGTAAAAGGTTCGTAAGTAAATTTATACGCGAATTCATGTATATACAAAAAATGGCAAGATTTAACTGAATAGTTATAATTTATTCTTAAATTGCTAATAATTGTGATTTGGAGAGTACGAACAAAATCGAAAATGGAAAAGATGATGATGATAATGAATGTATTATGTAAATGTAATTGGGGTAACATGGAACTGACTTTTAGGTAAAACAAACAAAACAAAACAAAACCAAAAAAATAAAATAAAAATAAATTAAAAAGAGAAAATCAAAAAGGCGGAATCTGGAATAGATGAGCTACAATCGAAATGGAAGGACAAAAAAAGGCTTAAATTATTTTTCGAAATTATCAAATTTTTTACTTACAGATGTGAGCAACTTTTTGGCCCTTACAAACGAGTTTCTATTTAGCTATTTAGTGTCTTCAGTTTTTATACAAAGATTGAAATACTTAGTACCAACAAGTTCTATTGCATGAATTGCATAAAAAACTATAATAAAACCAATAAGTACGAGTACTATGCATTAACCGTTTAGGAAACCCTAAATTTATATTGTAACAAAGCTCATTGCCATTACAATTGATGTATCCAATTGATACAAACAATATAATATAAACAATTTGTACATATGGATAAGTAGCTAATACCACTTAGCTCAGCTCATCCGATTTGGTTTTCATCTTTGGTTCACATTTCCCTAGTCTCTCTTACTTCAATTTGTATCCAAATGTATTTGTGTTTGAGATTGCCTAAATTCAAGATTCTTTTTATAGCTTTTAATTCTTAAAAATCTCGAGCAATCTGTGATATTATAAAAAGACAAACAAAATGAAAGTTAAATGAAAATGATATATAATGGATATCTACTAATTAAATGGAACTCATTGTCGTATCATACTTGATTGGATTTAACGAGTGCATTACTTGCTTTGAATACATTCAGACATTCAGACATTCATTATTCTTTTTTCTTACAATATGAATATGAATGATGCGAAAGTGAATATATTTTTACTAATAATCGTAATAGTTTCTTGGATAATCCATAAATACGGATACTACGGATATTAATCCACAATATGCGATGGCATAAATAAATAATGAATAATAGTTTCAAAATACAAACAAAACCCTAACAAAGTACATAAATTAAACGTATTTCTCCCTCAATCTTCGTTGTGTGTGTAAAACAGAATACAAAGTGAAAAACATAATTTTTAAGCTAACAAACAACAAACAAACAAACAACAAATCCAAATACAGATCTCATTTGCGCAACAGTGAGCACAACAGTAAATACTGAACCCTTGAAACTATGATTACAACAACAAAAGATAACAATAAAACAAACAAACAAAAACAATTGCAACAGCACATCCCAAATAATAAAATTTATACATCTATGTCAAATACACGAGCACGTTATGCATTTGTGGCAAGCAACATGATCGTGACGCGTGACACAAAACATTGAATCAATCTTGTGCAACTTTACTTTAAGGCATTTATGATTTTATTAAATAAACTGTACGTAAGAGATTTAAATGACTTTTCGTTGTTTTTATGCGTTCCCGGATATGGCTAAGAGCTCCAGCCATTACACAAAAGTCGATGGCTCGAAATTGAACAAAATTCTTAGCCACATACATACAGATTGTAAATGTCTCTCAGCTTGGACTTGTAGGTCTAGAAAATTTGTAAAATTGATAGTGAGCATTACTCAAGTTCAGATGGGTTCTTGGGCACAAGAAATATATTCAGTACATATATTCGATCTATTTCTTTACAAACATATTTACAAATTTAAACAGATAGCAGATGTATAGTAAGTGAACCATAGCAGTAATTGTATTGCCTATGCCTGTAAGACTTCCGACTTCTTGACGTGCTTCAGTATACGCAGGATCGTCGATGGTGTGACGCCCTGAATGCGACTGGCTGCGGCTATTGTCTGTGGCTGTATTAGGACAAGTTTTTGCCGCTCCTCATTGGACAAGCTCAAGGATTTCGAAAAGTAATCGATGTCGGCTGGTATGCTAAGTCGCTCCTCCCTTCGGACATCCTCCACGTCACGCTGCTGCTCATCAATGAAGAACGCATAAATAGCTTCTATTTTCAGTCTAGCAGCAATGTCGCAATCGGCACGCAACCAACCCAGTTCCGAAGGGCACAGGCTTATCAGCTGATCAACTGTAATGTTGTCCCCCGGTACGCCAAGCATATCGAAGGCAGATTTTTGAATAGAAGTTTTGGATTGAGGCAGGTTCAATGCTTGACGCCAGAAGTTGCTGTGCCCCTGCTGTGCTTTCAGTGTCTCGATGGCGGCCTTCAGTTTGGCCTCCGTCTGCTGAAAATGCTGGTAGCGCTTCTTACTGACCAGTCCGAAATCATAGCCCTTCTGGGTGAGACGCATGTCAGCATTGTCTGGCCGAAGCGACAGGCGAAATTCTGCTCGACTGGTGAACATACGATAAGGTTCGTTTGTGCCAAGCGAAGTGAGGTCGTCGATTAACACTCCAATGTAGCCTTCAGTGCGGCTTATTTGCAGTTGCCTTCCATCTGAATGTAGAGTCTTGCCCGCCGCATTGGCACCTGCAATAATTCCCTGGGCCGCAGCTTCCTCGTAGCCTGTGGTACCATTTAGTTGTCCGGCAAAGAATAAACCACTCACACGCTTCGTTTCCAACGTGGGATAAAGCTCACGGGGATCTATGTAATCGTACTCCACGCCATAGCCAGGTTGCACAACTTCGGCCCGCTCCAAACCCGCGATTGCGCGTACCAGTTCCACTTGCTGTGCGTGTGGCAGTGTGCACGAGATCCCTTGTGGATAACATAGCGGGCTATCAAATCCCTCCGGCTCAAGCCAAACCTGGTGAACCTTGTCGCCAAACCGCAACACCTTTGACTCAATAGAAGGGCAATAGCGAGGCCCCGTCACCTCCTCTGTTACGTGGCGATTCACGTGCAGATTATTTCGCACAATATCATTAACCCGTGCGGTCGTATAAGTGAGATAGCAAGGCATCTGATCCGAGGCAGAGAGCCACACTTCGCGATTCAGAAACGAGAACGGTGTGGGTGGATCGTCACCGAGATGTTTTTCTAGTCGTGAAAAGTCTACGCTACTCCTGGCAATACGTGGCGGTGTTCCAGTCTTCAGGCGTCCCATCCGAAAGCCCAGTGTGTTCAATGCCTCTCCCAGAGCTTTGGCAGGTGCATCTCCGATCCGACCCGCTGGCTTTACCTCCAACCCAATGTTAATGTGAGCGCGCAGAAACGTGCCCGTGGTTAGCACCACCGAATGACTGCGCACTAACTCCCCATTTTCTAGCAGAACTCCGGCACAGCGTGCGCCGCTCTGAGTGCTCTCATCATTCTCGATCAAAAGGTTGTCCACGGCCGCCGCTCTTATTTCTAGATTCGCTGTGTTAAATAATTCTCGCTGTACTGCTCGCTTGTACAACTGGCGATCAATCTGTGCTCTGGGTCCCCAAACCGCTGGGCCGCGCCGCTTATTTAGCACTTTGTAGTGCACACCCGAGACGTCGCAAGAACGGGCACAGACACCGTCCAGTGCATCTATTTCACGCAGTAGATGTCCTTTGCCAATTCCACCAAAAGATGGATTACATGACATCTCACCAATTGTCTCCAGTTTATGAGTTAGCAACAACGTCCGGGCTCCCATTCGTGCAGCTGCCGCACAAGCCTCTGTGCCGGCATGTCCGCCACCAATGACAATTACATCGTATAGCTTTCCGTGTGATTTCGTGGAATTTAACCGACTTCTGGCCAGGCCGCGGATCGCACAGTGCCGCAGATGTTGCATGGCTCGCTGTTCGTAATAAGCAGTGTTGAATAATGGAGCAGGTTTCTTATAATCTGAATGGAACTAGTGGTCGCACTGCGTTGTAGCATTGCTATACTAAATTGCTCTCTGAAAGATTTAAAGTGACATAGTGACATTGTGCCTTGGAAGGAATATAAATTTAGGAATATACATTTATAAAGACTCCTTTCCGTGTTGGTTCTTTCTTTCAGTATTTTTACATTTACATAGAATTGAAATGTCATTAAAACTTTAGTGAAGTACATGTTGCTGTACTGTGATGTCTGTGGCAGTTCTAATGAGGTATTTTCCAACACTATATCGAGAACAGTACTCGTACTCGATACCACACACCGGTTAAATTAACAGCTGTGTTTTTTGTTTTGTTTTCACTTTCGTGGCAATGTGGATTGTTTACGCTTTGCTGGTGCATGTGCTGCTATTGGGTTCCATATTTGTAATTTACTTTCGATCACCTGTTATTGAGGGCCTGCAGCCACAGCGAGCACTGAATGCTGAGCCACCAGCTGACCGTTTGGTTCTAATAGTAACTGATGGTTTGCGGGCTGAGTCATTTTTCGCGGACAACTGCAACCATGTGCCTCACTTGCGGGAAATATTCTTACGCGAAGGAGTGGTTGGCGTTTCCCGCACGCATGTTCCTACGGAGTCAAGGCCAGGACACATAGCGCTAATAGCCGGACTCTACGAGGATCCCTCAGCGGTGACAAGAGGCTGGAAGGAGAACCCCATTGAATTCGATACGGTGTTTAATAGAAGTGGCCACACGTACGCATGGGGAGCCCACGATGTGTTGCATATATTCGAGAAGCTTGTCGATGGTGGACGACCTATGCATTTTGATGCCTACAACCATGACCTAGACTTCTCAGGCCAACACAAGACTTTTAAGCTGGACGAGTGGGTGTTCGACAGGGTGCGGTTGCTATTAAATCGCAAGCAGGAAGAGCTACGCAGTGCCAAAAAGGTTGTGTTCTTTCTACATTTGCTGGGACTGGATACTGCCGGACATGTGCATAAGCCGGGTACTCCACTATTCCTTGAAAACCTTAAATTTACACAGCGCGGAATATGGCAGATTTATCAAAGTTTTGAGGAAGTTTTTCCTGATAAGCGTACCTCTTATTTGCTAACATCGGATCACGGAATGACGGACTCAGGCAAGCATTTGACCCAAGCTATAACGAAACACCATGATAGACCCCTTATTACTTTGCAGGTTCCCACGGAGATGGTGCAGCATATGAAACGGAAACTCCGTTCATGCTGTGGGGCGCAGGTGTGAAACGGAGTGCTTCTCCAGAAAGCAAAAATTTTGTAGCCAACGATGAGGGCCAGAAATTGCCGCTACACGAGCTAGAACAAGCTCAACTGACACCATTGATGTCAGCTTTAATTGGCTTGCCCCCGCCAATGAATAACTTTGGCATCTTACCCTTGGGCTATATAAATGCTGGTAATAAGTACGAGGACATCGCAGCTCACAGCAATGCGCTGCAGTTGCTCGCCCAATATATGCGACTGCAAGAACAACACCAGCTTGGTCTCTTTACACCGTATCTGAACAGCTTCCAGAAGCTGAAATCGGAGGAGATTAATATCTTTAGAGCCCAGGAATATGAAATATCATCGAACAGCAGTATCGCCATGATGCGACTGGCTCTGGAAGGCATCGATTACTATCATGGATACTATCGCAATGTCATGCTCTTTTGCACGACTGCCACATTTGTGGGCTGGATATTCTTTTTATATCGCATGCTAATCCAAAATGCAACCCCGAGAAAACTGCAGAGGGATTCAAATCAACATCAGGATATCCACATCACACTCGTTATATCTATTGCTGCTGTTCTCTTGATAGGCTTCATTGTAGCACAAATGGTGCCGTTCGCCGTAGGTTTTTATATGCTGCTCCCGCTACCAGTTTGGCTGCTGGCCCTACGTCAAACTGCAGACAGCAATGCGGTCGATTTCGGAGCTTACCGACTACCAGTAATTACGAGACGGGCACAGGTGTCCAAGGTACAGGTGATATTACTCATTGCATGCGCGGAGCTGCTGGTATTTACATTCTTCGAGCGACGCCTGATTTCACTGTGCTTCGTTGCCTTTGCTTGTGGCAACAATTGGGGTAATTTCAAGCGCAACACAGCCCAATTCTACACATGGCTGCTTTTGGTTCTGACACTGGGCTGCTTTCCGCTGCTGCCGCCTTCAGTGGGATACCAGAATCGGTATCTTCTACTCGCCGGAATCCTGCTCGTGTTGGTTCGAGCAGTGCTAAGCAAAGCAAGCGGAAGCTACAGTTGGCACACAAAGTGGTGCAATCCACTCATTCTACTAAACACCGCTGTATGTGTCCACCTCCACAACCAGCAGATGGCTCTGCCCCTTCCGCTGAAGATAGCTAGTTGGTTGTATCTAGTCTACGCCATTGCTTCCATACAGTTGAACAAGGAAACAGCGTTGGAAGTGCGCCTGGCGCAGATATTTTATAATTTAGGTGCTCTCTACACCATGCTCTGCACGTCGTACGAGTCTCTGTTCGTGCAGCTGCTTGCCATGGAGCTCACCATGGCATTAGCAGCACAGCGCACAAAAATGGAGCCTCTTCAGCATCAGCAGAAGTCTGTCCAGTCATCCCTGCGATCGGCCTTCACAATTCTACTTTACACATTCTTCTCGCTCTTTGGCAGCGGCAACATAGCATCAATCAGCTCATTCGATCCTAACATTGCACGCTGCTTCCTCAGCCATTTTGCACCGTTTGTTATCATGTCTCTAGTGCTGATAAAGCTAATCTTACCTGTGGTGCTCAACCTGGCTATTGTGTACACCTTCTGTGACTACGCCCGCCAGCACGAACGACAAATCTTCATTTGCCTGCTGATCATCTGTAACATCATGGGTCTGAATTTCTTATTCTTAGTGCGCAATACTGGCTCATGGCTGGAGGTTGGCTCGTCTATATCCCATTTCGTTATCATGGAGGTTACTACACTTATTCTATTGTTATTCAGCTATGCAGCCAAGCTTCTGCTGCACCTCACAAACTGCGATCCCGTTGTAGCAAAGCGTCACTGACTCCAAACCAAAGTTAACTCAAATTGTATTAGGCTAGTGACAAAGAGATTGTAACATGGGGTATCTCCATTCTTATAAAGTGCTGAATCAAGGCAAAAGAGGTACCAATTTGTTTTGGTCAAGATATGTTAACTATATTTTGCTAACTAGACATTATGATAATTCTAAATAAAACATATTCCATAAGTATAGTATACTTAGCTTACAGGAAAAGATGACTTTTCTTCTTAATCTTAATCTCCTCACCCGGCAAAGCTTAAGCACAGCTTCCTCAAATTTTGTGTGGGAGTCTCCTAAATTAGATTTCTGATTATTATAGAGGAAACGAACAGGTGATTAAAGAACACAGTTTTGAAACTCTCATAAAGTAGATGAGTATTTGCATGCTCATAGCTACAAGCTTTTGTATGTGTTCACATATTCAATGGAGAGCTGACTGTTAAGTCAAATTAAGTTAGAAGTTTTTAAAGTGGTGGTAAATAAGCCGTAATCCGATTTTTTGCAAATTAGGGGGAGGACGCAAGGTATACAAAATGTAAAATAAACAGGAACTTTTATGCCAAATTTTGTATATATAATCGTAAGCAGTTTCAGCAGCTGAATAAATTCAGCCATGTCCGTCTGTCTCAGCAACTATAAGAGCTAGAGACACCAAATTTGGCATAAAGGTTTCTGTTTACAATACTCAGATCAAGTTCATTGTACATTTTAAATATCTACCCATTCCCATGCGAATCGAAAAACTATTTGCAAGCTAATTAAAAACTGTATTTCTTAACGTTCATACTTCTAAATCAAATCATGTGAAACATGCTTCATAAAGATCGGTCCAGAAACAAGAAAATTATTTTGAAAAGAATGAAGAATATAACATAAATGTGAATTCTTTGCCTTCTCACAGCACCACGCTTTCGTGTATGTATACAAACTCGACCAGAAACTTACTCCATTGTGTTAAATTTCAAACTTGCCGAAAATTATGTTGTCAGTCTAAGTCTAACGTAGGCATCATATAATATAATACTTGAAAGAATTTATGCTTAAAATTTGTGAATATTTTAATAATTATTAATATTTTAAATTTATTTAAGTATTGGCGGGCAAACAAGCTTCATAAAAAAGCTGCATGAGTTGCCAGATCAGATCGTTTAGTTTAAAAGTTCGTTTTAGGAGGTTGCCACTAAGAATGGTGATGTTATTAAAAATAATTATCAAAATACTTTTATTATGGAGAGCTATACTGTCAACTTATATGTATGTCCGTTGTATACCCTTTTTAGAAAAAGCCTCTTCATTTCAAATATTGATCTCATTTTATTCTTATCCAATTAATCAGTGAGTCATATTATCTTTCTTGTCTTCTGTTGTGAATAGATTAGGGCTATATTTAATGACTGTAAAAATAGGGACAATACGACTAACACAAGGTGGTAATATACAGAACTGTAACTAATAATTAAAAGCTCTCCATTTCGGCCTTGCGTTTGCGTTTTTTGAGCTTCTGTTTCAAGTCTGGGGCCTTGCCACGGACTACAGCTGTCTTCAGGCGCTTGGCTGCCTTCTTGCGCTCCTGCGCTCCAGCCTTGCGTTTTGCCGCACGCACTGGATCGTGAATCTTCTCCTGTGCAACTGCCTTCCGACGCTCGGCTCGTCGTACCATTAGTTTTGTTTGAACAGCATTACGCACTTTGTCGTAGGTCTCGGAGCCAATGCGCTTGCGGAGGCGACTGCCTACTCGCAGTGCGAGCTGGCGAAGCTCAGAATCAACGTTCTGATCTTCCTCGGACATTTCGCGGACAAGGGCTTGGAGCAGAGTTGGAGCCACATACGTGACGGCATCAACGCTGAGCAATGTGGTTAAACCTTCAATGAGGGTGAACAAGGCTGTACGCTGAAAGAGAAGTCAATAGTGGCTGCAATTCAATCTGACAATTAGTTGAGGATACTTACAATGATGGTGTCATGTGGCGCCTTGGATACTTCTTTGTTAATCAGAATGCGGATATTGCGCACGAGCCAATTAAGATTAATTTTTCCAGCTGACGATGGGTCGGATTTATCTACATTCGGTTCCTGTTTAATGTTGAAAGGCACATCCCTGAGCATGTGCGCCACGTAGAGCAATATCTTCACCAGCTCATCAATCATTTCCTGCGCTGTCTCGCCAGGGATCACCTGAGCACAGAGATCCAAAACTAAGCTCTTCAGATCCTGCGCCGGATGTGCGTATATAAACTCCAGTGGTTTTGTTGCGCATTCCTCTTCCCGCTTGACTCCAATCAACTGCTGACCCACATACTCGTAGTCATACCGTGCCAAGATCTGAGTTAAAAGCTTGGCAGCATTGCATCGCACCCAGTTATGCTCGTGGGCCAGCAACCGCTGACTGGCATACGCCAGCTCGTCCACTGTTGGCGCCAACTCCTGGTCAACAAACAACGTCTCGCCGCAGTGCTCAAAAATCTTGAGCAAGCAATACTGCAGCTGTATCAGCTGATGGTCAATGCTGCGCTGCTGCTGCTCCAGCAGGGCTTCCTCATCCAAGCCCGCCAATAGCAGCTCCTCATCGGGAAGCTGTATTTAGCAAGAGTAATAAGTAACAGAGTGCATCCAATCCAATCGTATTAATTACTTACCCTGCGATATCGCTTACGCGGCACACTTTCCTTCGTCGGAAGCAATCCATCGCGTCCAGGAGCACGCACAAACTTTCCACCCATTTCTGTGTCGCCCAGTGTGAGAACAGCTACCAGAGTAGGGAGCACGAGGGGCAAGCGTTCGGTGAAGCCGCCGCGTTCCGCTTGGACAAAACGCGAGAGCATTGCCGCCGCCATCTCGCGCACCCCTGGCTTTTGGATGGACTGGGATGAGGTAAAGAAGAGCATGGTCACATCCAGGAGTGGCTGCCGCTGCTGCTTGTTAAGTCGGCTAAGCAGAGACTCCAGTGCGCCGGCCACTGCGCGTCGACAAGCGGTGTCCTCATCGTTAACTAGGCGCGTGCCCAGCGAGAGATACAGGAACTCGGAATGCTTGCCCAACAGTTGAAGAGGGAACTTGTTGATGAGTCCATGCATAAACTGAATCGCAGACTGGCGGCCAGCGGGCTGTGAATAAGCCAACTGTACGGACATGAACTTCAGCAGCTGATCGATTCGCTTCTCCAGAGGATACTCCATGATGTAAGTGGTAAGAATGCCCCTTGACTCGTCCCGCACGTGGTCTGACTGAGAAATAACGGATAGATCGGCCAACCTCTTCATCAGATCGTGCAGCGAGCGGGTGTCCACCTTGCGTCCTACCAGCGCCTTGAGAAGATTAAAGCACATTGTTTGGCTGCTGCACTCGCCTTCCTGCAGTTCCTGCTCAATGTGAAGCAGCAGCTGCTCAATCTGCTCCTCGCTCAGGGCATAATCCTGGCACTTACGCAGCAAGGCAACCACTGCCTTGAAGCTGGCTCGCACTAACTGCGCGTTCTCTTCCTGCCGCGTGGCGCCAAACGTGGAGAAATTCTTCAGAATGACAAACATGCGACTGACCACTGGACCCAGTTGCACAGTGTCCAGCTCGGCTAGCTCGTATTCTCCCAACCAGATGGCCGTGTAGCACTTAAGAGCGTAGGTGGTGGTTCTTGCATGATTACTCTTCAACGCATCACACAGCAGGGGCAGTAGCGGATGCAGAAAGGGCTGATAGTCCAGGTCCACTAGCTTCTTTCGCTTGAGCACAAAGTGCAGAAGCTCTAGCCCGAACTCGACCAAGATGTGGGCATTCGTCTGGGCATTGGACTTCACCTGCCTGTTGCCAGTCGTCACGCTGCGTCTTCCTGGAGCAGGTTGCAGGAGTAGGCAGTCGGGACGAGCACGCCGCATCAGCGTCTGCTGTTTCTCACTTAGTTGGCGCTTCTGGGTGCCGGGCAAGAGGTCCGTGATGCTCTCCGACATGGTGCCGTAGATGAAGATTAGAAGGCTCTCTCGCGCTATGTGCGTGTTCTCCACCAGTCCAGCTACAATCTTAGCGAAACACTCTTGGATCTTCTGCGTCACCTTACGGGAGTGTGTACGTGCCAACTGTTCCTTGAAGGGCAGCAGCAGATCCAGCAGACAATTGTCCCTTATATGCTTAGCTGCAATGTTCAGTGTCAAATAGCTCTTGGCGCTTGGCTTCGCCTCAGGCGTGTGAGCTACAATCTTATCAACTTCCTTCTCGGCATTGACATCTCCGAAAATATCATTGAGGGCAACCTCCAGCAGATTCTGCAGACAGAGCTCGATGTGCGCCGGCTGCAATTGGCCTCGCAGTGCGTCCAGCACACCGTGCAGTGTCACAGACAGAACGTGCACCTGAAAGCCACGGGTCAACAGGGATTGTAGCTGCTCCAGGAGCAAGCTCAGCCAGCTGCCACCCAGAGTCAGCATGATCTTTTTCAAGATATCTCGGGTGAGCATCCGCACAGATTTCAACGGGGATCGCAGGAAGGTGCACACCTTCATGAAGATACCTACCCAGAGATAGGATGTCACAGATAAGAATCAATTGGATGGTGTAACTCAAGCCTACTCACCTGGCAGGCTGTTGTCCAAGAGCTCCTGGGGCAGCTTCTGCAACAACTTGATCATGGCCAGCGCAATGGGAACGCGCTGTATCTCCTCCTCCTCTCGCTCATAGCTCAGGCGACGCCGATTCACCTTGTGCTTAGCGTCGTAGTTCGTCTTCTCGGTGATGGCCCGGTTGAGGGTGGGCAGAAGGACAGTGGTAATGGTGGCCATCACACGCTTGGCTGCATTGGGTGCCAGTGCCAGGTGCTGGCTGACTTGTTGATCCTTCGGCTGTTCCTCCTCCAAGGCATCTTCTGATCTGTCTTTATCGACTTCAAAGTCAATGTCCATGCCATCTGCATCAAGTTCCCCCTTGATGGGTTTCTCCTCGAATTCCTCCTCCTTTTGCTCCGTTGGCTGCAGTTCCGCTGCCCCTTCCGAGAGCTTTTGCTTGAGCTGGGCCAGTGCGGTGCCATCGGCATGCGCGTTGGTGAGATCAAAGTGGAAGGCGTCTAGAACACGCACCACCAAGCGGACGCACTGCTTCTGGTGAGAATGCGCTTGGCGCAGACGCTGTAGGTAATGCCGCAGCACGGTATGGTATTGTTGCCAAGGAAGGAGCTCACACATCACGCCCACCGCCTCGATGGCTGCATCCACCAGCGTGTGCTTGCCCGAATGTTTTTCACTCAGTAAATATCGCGTAGCCAGGGGCATCAAAAACTGTGTTAAGGTCCGGGCACAGGGTGGAGATGAACGCCAGGTGGCGCCTCCAGCGATATTCACAAGTCGCTGCAGCCCACGTCCATGTCGCTGTGTCTGCAAATGTAGCATATTTTCAAAGAAGTCCACATCAACGTCGTGGCGATCCGCCAAAGGCGCCAGATCCCGCAACACGTCATGTGCTTGGGGACATTGTCGAGCCAGTTCACCCAGCAATCCAATGGCTTCACTGCGTGCATGCTCATGCCGCTCCTCGCGCAGGGATCGCTGCAGCAAAGGCAGCAAACATTCGTCTAGCCAGAGATGCAGTTGCTCCTGGCTGGGGTAGAGCTGTAGCTGCCGCGTCAGATGGGGCAACAATAGCTTCAGCAGCTCGCCAATGTTGACACGCATGCCCAAATCAGTAACGTGGCGCAGCATGTAGAAGCAGTTGTATGTCACCAGCAGTCCCAGCTCCAAATCAAAGGCAGCCTGTTTACCCTCTTTCGGCTCCTGCAGCTGCTGCTTCAGCTCGGTGAGTGCCTGCAGGCGCTTATCATAGTCGGGCTGCTCTAGCCATCGCTTGTCCCAGGCATTCAGCAGGAGAACAATCCGTGCCCATTCGCGCAGTTTTTCCGAGATAGACTGCAGTTCCAGCTGCACCTTTGCCTGCTTGTGCACTCGCTTAGCCATCTCGGCGAGCATCTCGCAGAGCAGTTTGCGCGCCGGCAAGGTGTGCACCTGCTCGAAGAGGGGCGATAGCTGACGTACATAATTGTGTGGAGCCGGTACCCGTTGGCTGAGATTGGACAACGTCCTAATCAACTGCAACACAGTCTCAGCACTCGCAGTGGCCGCCTGCTTGGTGAAGATCGGCAGCAGCAGTTGCAACAACGTCTCACAGGTGTCGGGCTGTTGCACATGCAACGTCAGAAGGCTTAGAATGTTGAGCTCGCGTTTGTCCAGAGTCTGCTTGCCAGCCTTCTTCTGCCGCCAACTGACCTGCATGATCTGCAGTATGTCAGGTATGTGTGGCTGCAGTATGGCCAGCGTCTGTGCTCCGTGCTCCTCCGTGTTTGCGCATTCTAGCAGCTGTTCCACTAGTTGCAACAGGCCGCGTCGCACCACCGGCTTTGCCTTGTCGTTCAACAGCAGCATCATCAGATGATGCATGATGGTGGGCGAATCTGAGGAGTGACGCTCCTGCAGCCAGGGTTGGAAACGTGGCTCGCCACCCCATAGAAGAAGCAGTTTCAGCAGAGGCGTCGGGGCATGTATTGACTCCTGGGGCAGGCGGGTCAGGCTGGGCCAAACAAAGACCTCACAGATGGCTTGCAGCTGTTCTCTCTGCCATAGATCCGACATGTCTACCAGCTGGTCAAAGTAGTTCACAAGTGTCTGAAGTGCTCCATGTCGCACATTCTTATAGGCATTCATCAGTCTTCCAGTCTCAACATGGCCGTCAATCACTTGCTGCGAAACGGCACCCGCCAGGAGCAACAGCTTCAGAACATAGACTTGAAAGTCGACACTCAAGCGACCTGCAAACTCCTTACGTATCAGCTCCAGCAGATTGGTGATCCTCTGCAGCTGGCGTGCGGCAATCACAGCTGTCAGCGCAAACTGCTTTTTCACATGGGATAGCAGCAGCTCGATGGGCTGACTCGTGTACTCGGCAAAGCGACTGAAAGCCATTCTCAAGAAACTCTGAATTTCCTCCTCCTCCAGCTGGCCAAGGAAGCGCAGTATGAGCGTCTTACGCTGCTGCCCGCTCAACTGACGCTGGCCGCCTCTGGTCAGGTGCCCATAAAGCACACGCAAAATAAAAGGCATCAAGTCGGAACGCTGTTGAGAGGCCAGGTTTGTCAACTCAAAGTCACTTAACGACGCCTTAAACTTAGCATCGTCGATGAGGCCCGATAACTTAGGCTTGTGCTGTACAAGTGCCGAGGGTTGCTTGTAGGCAGAGAGGCAATCCAACGCAAGTTGCTGCAGCTGTGCATTAGGCCCAGCTAGAAGCTCCAGGTAAAATTCGTGCATCTCTGCCTCCCGATGCAGTGCCTTCGGATTTGGTTGCGACACAAAGCAGGCCAACTTCAATTGAAGGGTTTGCAGAATGAACTTCGCATGCAAATTGCTCGACTTCCTCTTATTTCGTTCCTTGGCAGGCGTCACCTGCGTTGCACTCTCGGTATTTTCGTTATCCGCATCCTCCGTTTCGATATCATTGCCAGCATCGCCTGCAAATCGTGGACAGTAAAAGCTAGAAACTAGTAAAGGGAAAACTTTTCAGCCACTTGCCTGTTGTCTCAAGGAGATTCCAAGTGTGTTCCGTGCGCTCCAGCTGTGCCCGATACTCGCATTCCACGAACTGCAGGAAAAGTCGTACTAGATCCGCGTTCTTGAGCTCGGCAATGTTGCCCAGTTTTGGAATACACTGCCAGAGCAGTTGACGGTAGTTCAAGGCCTGTTGCAGCGTGATCTGATGCTGGCTCTCATCCAGTGGCAACAGCGAGTTGAGTGCTCCAGAGTTATAACTATGCTGTTGAGGACGCTCTAATGTAGTCATATCCTTACTGTAGTCAATGTACTCGATTGTCTGCAGCAACTTTGTTTTGAACAGGCTCCAGAACTCGTCGGTGGTCATCACTTTCAGATATTCAGCCAGGAGCTGCTGTACCGGCACCCACACGTACTTGAAATTGTTGTACAGCAATCCGAGAAGAAGGCTTACTGCATGCTGCTTGAAGTGCGGGGACTGAGCGTACTGCTTGAATTGGGCAGAAGCCGGTTCCAGTTGCTGCAGTTGGAGCAGCAGCTCACGATAATTGTGCACGGTGGGCTCAATAGAACAGGCGACAGAAAAGTATGCATAAGGATTGTTTGTGTTTCGAAGAGCGCCCAGCAGCTCTAGGCAATGTGCGGCCATACGGCGGCACTGCGATATCGGCTGACTTAATAACTTTGATACAGTCTCTAATATGGCTTCCATCTCGCTTTCTTCAACCTCTTCTTTACTTGCTTTCAGTAGGATGAGCTGCAGACAAGCTAAGGCTCTCAGATCCTTGCCAACAGCCGGCAGAAGGGATTGCTGTAGCTGTTTGCTCAGCTCGTGGGGCAACTTGAACTTGAGAAGCGTATGGGTCTGCAACAGAAACAGAAGCAGGGAGCAATCGAACGAGGGATTTGTTATCTGCTCCAGCTGCTCACGTATAGCCAAAATCAGGCTGCTATCTAGTGGATGCTTATTAAATCCACGCAGGTGGGGCAACAGTAGGAGCAACAAGAGATGTGGCTCCTCTTTTACATTAATATGCTGCATTTCTTGTGCCACGGTCTCCACAGTTTTCGACTGTTTCAGTTGTAGAGGGTAAGCTTGCCAGTGGGATAGGCTGTTGGCATCCACTGACAGGGGTCGTTTATGCTGTACAATCCGCGCCAGAAGTTCCAGCGTACTCGTGTCCAGATGCTCCTCATAATGAGCCACAACATGTGGTAACACTAGCAGCTCAAACTGCTTGTAGTCCAGCATCTGAAGAACAAAATCCTCGTAAACAACACGCGACACTTTGTTAACCTTAAGCTGCTGTTGCAGCAATCGACTGGCATCAAGTTGGCTTAGCTGGGTCTGGCGAGCCTGCAATAAACTGCTGACCAACATGCTTAGCTGCTGCAGTGGCTCCGCAGCTACGGCCATGTGTCGATCGAGCAGCTTTAACACCGTGGGCACCAATAGTGAGAGTTCCGCAACGAATCGTCCTTCCTTGTAGGTGATTAGCGGTAATATGAGTTCAAGCAGTTGCATTGTCGCCGTTACGCTAAGATCCGATTTAGATACAGCACCACAAAATTGTTGCCATAGGACGGCACTTTGGTCGACAGCCATAAAATTTAACAGAAGGCTAAGGCTGTGTTGCACAATGTCCGCAAGTAGCGATGTCTGGGCATTGGTGTGACTAGCGTCCGCATTGACGAGCACCTGCAAAACATGGGCCAGAAGATCCGAAGCGCATATATGCAGATGGCCATTGACGCCGCGTAAGATCTCATAAAGCAGCCGCCCACAGCCCTGCACGCTTTCCACTTGCTCGCGCAGCACAGTTTTCAGAACGTACGTGAGAAAACGTGGAAAGTCGCGAACATCACGGGCTATGTAGGCGAAGCATTCGACGGCAAAGTTCGTTACATGGTCAGCGTAGTGCTGCTCGTCCAGTAGTGGTAGAATGGCATTAAAAACGACGCCAATATTCCGTTTCAAATAAGACTTGAGTGTTTTGAACAAATGCGCGAGACAAATAAGCGTCCATTCAAGCTGCTCGGCATCCTGGGTATTTAAAAGGCATATCAGCCGGTCCAATACACGTTGGAAATATGAATAGAAATCCTCACGCAGATCGCGGGCTAGTACATAGAGCAGCTCCAGCAGCGGCTGCTGTGACAAAGTTGTGGCGGTGGACAGACGTTCTAATAGTAGATCGATGATGAAGTCCTTATTGTGCAATAATTGTGGCAACGTGACAATTTTGCGGCAACGCTTGCTGAAGTAATTGTACTCTTCGGTCAGATTGAGCATGTTCCATTTTTGCAGCGTCTGTTGGAAGTATGTTTCATTCTCCACTTCCTCGAGCTGCTCATATTTATGTCCTATGTGGTACAGCGCAAGGTGCCGCAAGTCAATCTCATTGACGCGATCGGTAAACGATTTAAACTAATCCAAAACGAAAAACATTAATAACACATTTAAAAAAGAATTTCGATCCACTTACCCGAAACGTATTGGTTTCTTTTGATTTGTCCGTAATTGCAGCCATTTTGTTGGAAAATAAAATTATTGTTTGTCAAATGATGCCCAGTTCTAACTATTTTACTATTTTTGAATTGCTCTACGGCTGCAACACGTGCACATTGTTTACAAAAATTTGACTAACAGACATGATATATCGATATGTCAATAACATTACCAGCTGAGCGTTAATAACAGCGATAATCAACGATAAGTCTTTCTTTTGTTTTGGCACCTGCAACATTTGCAGGGCCGTATGCTGAATATCACCTCAAATATTAGGGGCGCTTTTTGTGGAGGGCGTGGTTCAAACAAATACAATAACGTTTTTATTCAAATAATCGGTATCCAACGGATTCTTTCGATTTTCCATATTTCATTTGGGAATTGACAAAATATCAGACCGCGCGCAAAGTGTCAAACAGTTAAAAATTGCATATTGTTAATATTTAACCCCTTTATAAAGAATATATATTCTTCGTCAGGTTGAACAGCCGAGGCGATTGCATATAATAAATTTGTATATTAAGACTTCAATTTGTAATTTGTTTATAATTTTCCCTTTACCCAAAAGTAAATAAATGGTTTCTTATCAAGCAAATGTCGGTTGCAATTTTTGACGTTATGAACCAACATTTGTGTTAACAGTTTTTAAACTCAGAAAAGTTAGTGCGGCTCTGTAAAGGCCGAAGCACTAAGGTGGCGATTAATTACTTGTTTTAAAAAAATAGTTGACTTGCTTTTTTTAAAAGTACACTGAATATTTTATATTCTTGTTCAGTATCAAGAGCCGTTGATATCCGTTTGTCTGATCCCAGAGACCCCAAATTTGTCTAATGACCTGTATTTTCGAAATTACATATAACTTAACAGCTGTTATAGAATTTTATGATAACATAATTCTGGATGTTTCATGATCCATCGAAAATATAAAAAAGTTAAAAAAAAGAAAGTGAAAATGGAAAAATAATATATGTATGAATGTACTGATCATAAAAACCAACAATTTAATATACTGTACAGGGATATATGTGTTAGCCTTATGTCCGTCAGTCTGTTTGAACGCGTCGATCTCAGCAACTATAAGACTCCAAATTTGACGGATTTTATTCTATATTATTATGTATCCGCTCTAAATGGAGTTTATGTGAGATTTCAGATACCTTCCCCCCCCCCCTGTAACACATATCGAAAGAACTAATTATGGGTATAATTCTCAGTGTAGATATTTCTTACTTAACTTCAAGAATACTATAAAAGTTTAATCAAGATCGGTCTTTAAGTAAGAAAGATAATCAGAAAATAAATTTTATATTTAATCGCATGCGCTTTGCCCTCTGCGGCCAGCACATGTGTGCGAGCGAATGACTGCGATCCATGCATGTGTAAATGAAGTGACACAGCACTCAGCTTTTGAGTATCTGTACAAATGCAAAAGCTTGCTGCTGCGCAATCAAAGAACTAATTTGCAACTAGTTTTTCTAACAATATAAGTAATAGAACACATGGTTAGGTACTACTACTTCTAAAAAATTCAATTAACTTTAAGTGACGGTACAGGGTGACTTATGTGACTTATACAGTGTCTCGCCCTCAACTTTCGTACTTTTTTAGATAGAATTTTTAAAATTCAAATCCTGGAAAGCATTATCTTTCCCCAATTTCTATTTCCCGAATTGTAGAGATGATTTGCATATAATAGACGATGATATAAGTGTGTTTCTTTATTTTATTCTTTAATGAAATGCAATTGGATTGTGTTGCTCATTATAAACTATTATCAAATCATGTTTTTTTTCTTTTGGATTGTAATGCATAGTTTTCAAGCAGACTCTTGAGCTTGGCTGTAATTGAAAACTGTTCCTCGCTCCACAAATCTGTGGGAGCTTTTACTTAGGGGTTGAGAAAGATCAGCGTTGGAGGAATCATCGCTGTGGCCATAACCACCACCGCCAGGTGTTTTCATTGCAAAAGTGTCCTGTTAGTTAATTGATACAAGATTAAGTTGTCTGTTCAAATTGCATATCTCGCCGCACTTACCCCTGCTTCCACATCGATGCAGATCTTGCCAGGCAGGGCAATAACTCGTCCATCGTTCTTAATGATGAGGTTACGACCTGATTTACCTGGCTCACCACCAGACAATCCGTAGGGCTGAAGCGCGCGTCGTTCAGTTAGAACAGATAATGTTACCGGTTTGCGGAAGAGCAAATCACGCTCAACGCCTTCGCCACCTAAGAACCTTCCCCGACCGCCGGAGCCATCGTTGCGGAGACAGAAACGCTTAAGAATCATGGGATATCGTAACTCTAGAATCTCTGGGTCGGTAATGCGAGTGTTGGTCATGTGAGTGTGCACACCGCCTGCACCATGCCAATCAGGCCCAGCACCTGATCCACCTGCAACAGTTTCATAGTAGCCCCACTGATCGTCGCCAATTGTAATGTTGTTCATGCAGCCCTGTGATGCGGCACAAGCACGGAATGCCTTTAAAACAGTGTCCACAATCCGCTGAGATGTCTGTACATTTCCGCCCACTACAGCTGCTCCCTCTGAAGGGTCCAATATGGAATTCTTTGGTATCACTACCTGAATGGGCGCCAGACATCCCTGATTAAGCGGCACATCGTGACCCACCATACAACGGAGGCAGTAAATAAGTGCTGAGAGAGTTATAGCACGTGGAGCATTGCAGTTTCCCCACACCTCTTGACCTGATCCGGTAAAGTCGCACAATGCCGACCCATTCTCGGGGTCAATGGTGACGCGCAGTGTGATGGGCGAGCCGTCATCCATAAACTCTTGAGCAGTTAGCACTGTCGATCCAGTGCGTTCCAAGGTATCCCGACCAATCTGGCGCAGCATGTCGCGCACTGCCAACTCGGCGTTCTTCTGAATGTGCGTCATGTAGGCTTGGACGACGCTCAGTCCGTAACTGTCAATGAGCTCTGACACAAGATGTATGCCCTTATGGTTGGCTGCGATCTGGGCTTTCAGGTCTGAGAGATTGTCACTCAGATTGCGAGTGCCCACAGCACCCTTGGCGTTGGTTGGCGTTGTCAGGCGTTCAATAATTTGCTTCTCCTGAAACTGGCCGTTCTCAACAATGAGGAACGACTTAAAGGCAGCGCCCTCCTGGGCTAGCGTGGTGGAGTGAGGAGGCATGGAACCAGGAGTAATTCCTCCAATGTCCGCATGGTGTCCACGGGACGCAACAAAGAACACGGGCTTCGATTGGCCCCTGGAAGTAAATAACATTAATAGATTAATGTCAATAGTGAATCTTAAGAACATCATTCAATTTACTCATAGAACACTGGCGTAATCACCGTCAGATCCGGCAAATGTGAACCCCCGGCTTGTGGATGGTTTGCCAAAAGGACATCGCCATTTTTTAGCGTCTCTCCGCGAACGCGCAGCTGGTACTGCACAGTCTCCTGCATGGCGCCCAGATGGACGGGAATATGTGGAGCATTGCTCACCAGACCACCGTCTGGGCCAAACAACGCACAGGAGAAGTCTAGGCGCTCCTTAATGTTGGTGGATATGGAAGTCCGCTGGAGTACTCTGAAAGCACAGCCAAATGAATGTCTTCTATGCTGGCCAAGAGACTGTGACAAGGGAAATCCTTACCTGCCCATCTGCTCGGCGATGCTCATAAAGCGGTGACTAAAGATGCTTAAGTGCACTGGGTCCAGTTCCTCGTTGATGCCATGCTTGCCTCCCGTTTGCACATCTATGATAAGGTCACCATAGCTAGTCACTTCTGCTAGACACTCGGGCTCAACGACGATGGTAGACAACTGATCAATGAGCACAGCCGGCCCAGAGATCTTGTGGCCCGCCAATAGGTTCTTAGACAAAAAGATGGGCGCATTAAAAGCACCCTCATCGAAATGTATGATGGTGTTGCCCTCGGCTCTGGGTGTAGGATCTGGAGCAGCGTTCAATAACGCCTCAGGCGGTGTCTCATTTTTACCCAGCCCTCGGACGCGGATGTCATCCACAATGATACGTCGGTTCTGCAGTACAAAGCCAAACTCCGTGCGGTAACGCTCCAAAAATGTGGCATGGAAGTCGCCGTATGAAGTCAGCAAACATGATGAGGATTCATTCAATAACGCTCTCCGTGGATCAGCTGCTGGCGCACACATCAGAGCACCATCGGTGGCCTCGTATCGCAGATGCAGGAATGGCTGCATTTCAATTTGTCGAAAACCCTGCTCCGCTAGCTTCGTATGACACTGCTTCGACAATGCATCCAGACGTTCCTTCAGCACCTGTCCGTTTGATTCATTAAACTCAACGCCACTTGGCTCCTGGACCTCCTGGACCACATCAGCCAGAGCCATGCCGTAGGCTGACAGTATTCCTGCATACTTATGCACGACCACCTACAAGGATTGGTTACGAATAGTTTACATGAAAGTCTAGGCTGAAGATAGTTACCTTGGTAATGCCCAAATTACGGGCTATTGAGCAAGCATGTTGACCTCCGGCGCCCCCAAAGCATGAGAGCACATGGTTGGCTGTGTCCAAGCCTCGGGACTGGGTCAGGGCGCGTATCGGACGACACATGGTTTCATTGGCCACGCGAATAAAGCCCAGAGCCACTTGTTCGATGCTCAACACTCTGGAATCGCCAGAAGCTTTCAGATGAGCGTTGATGTCGGACTGCATCTCTCCAAACTTTTGCCTGGCGAGCTCATAGTCTAAAGGCTCATTCTCAGTGGGACCAAAGATCTTTGGGAAGTATTGCGGCAGAATGCGACCAAGCATGAGATTAGCATCTGTAACAGTAAGAGGTCCACCTTTCTTATAACAAGCTGGACCTGGATGGGACCCCGCCGACTCTGGGCCGACTACAAAAATGCCGGATCGGAAGAAGAGACGTGATCCGCCGCCTGCAGCGACAGTATTTATGTCCAATTGGGGGGCCTGAATTGTCACGCCTGCCGTGGTGCTCTCAATCACGTGTTCATAGTTGCCGGCATAGCGCGAAACATCCGTCGACGTTCCGCCCATGTCGAACCCAATCAGTGGTAGATCCGTTTCACGAGAACCCGTCAGTGCGTAACCCACCACACCGCCTGCCGGTCCCGAAAGTATGGCACGAGCTCCTCGGAAGTTTTCCATGTTAGTTAGACCTCCATCCGATTGCATAAAGAGCACATCCACGCCGGCCAATTGGTTGTCGAAGCCGGACTTAAAACTGTTAAAAGATTATTTTTATTACTAGAGAATACTCCAAATTTCAACATGCGAAGTTTTCTGGTTGTCACTGTGTTATCCGCATGCAATGTTATTAAACAAAAGTTTTATTTATTGTAGATAGCGGCATTGAGCGAGAGAGTGACAGAGAGACAGAGAGACACAGAGCTTTATGTACCATCGTGAGGTTTGTTTGCCTTCGTCTCGGCATATCTTTATTATTGTCGCAATATCCACGCCGTTGTTTTGTATTTTATAATTATGAATTGTTTAAGCCAAAAAACACTTATTGCAATAATTTACAATTAAGATTGGGGGATTGGAGCACGGGTAAACAGATAGGTACACACTCACCTGGCTAGGTAGCGATCCACATGGGGCGTCAGATAGGCCTCCGCACAGGCCGTGTAGCCCCGGGCCACAACACGGCACATGGGCATCGCCTGGTGCGACAGGGTGACATGAGTGAATCCCAGCTGCTTGGCAATCGCTCCAATGCGTAGTTCATGCTCCGGACAGGCATAGCTGTGAGTCAGTACCACGGACACAGAGTTAATGCCTTGCTCACGGGCAGCGGCCAACGAGGTTCGAACGGACGACTCGTTCACAGGCTGCACTTCCAGGTACTTGCTTCCGGCCACGCCCTCTAGCACCTTCCACTGGTGTTCTGGTGAGCAATTGTTCTGTTATATGGTAGGCCATTAAAACTATGAATAACTTACTCAGTTCACAACGATTCGCCTGCTCCGGCACAATACGGCAGTCCACCTCAACAACTGTTTGGTAGAGGTTAGCCGGCTTGCGAATGTTTAAGTCGAATATCTTTGGTCGCGCTTGGTTGCCGATGTAGAGGAGATCACGGAATCCAGCGTTTACCACCAGCACGACAGGATCCCCCTTACGTTCAAGTAGTGCATTGGTTGCCACAGTTGTGCCCATTCGCACCCAACCAATCTTTGAAGTATCTACCAAACCAGAGTCGGCCAGATCTGTGCCAGTTTCCTATCAACCACACAGCAATAAATATTTATTTCAGCTCTTGTCTATAAAAATCAATAACTTACCTCTTTGAGAATACGTCTTATGCCTTCACGGGGAGCATCGCTATAGCGTTCTGGATCCTCGGACAGCAACTTAAGTGTGCGCACCCGACCTCCGGGACATATGCAAAGCACGTCTGTGAAGGTACCGCCACGATCAATTGCAAAGCAATATTTGTCTCTGCTCTCGGACGAGCCACTAGACGATTTTAATAAAGCCATTTCCAAATGCGTTCGACTTTCTGAGCGATCGTCAAAGACTGAATGAGTCCCACATGTCGAGAGCGTATTTATACCTTCCCAGAGAGCAGAGAGCTGTTTCTTTTGGAAGCTTCTGTGACAATTAGTGCTCTCTTGCATTGTTTTTCACTTTATCACATACACCAGTGCGCGAGCAATAAAAACAGAAACTTACACATCATTTGTACATTTGCACATGTGTGCATATGTATTTAATTCAAAGTTTCTCTTAAGCCTTATTTTATATACATACATACAAAGCATCTAAGTAACAGATTAGACGATTGAGAATCGTAACTAAAAACAGCTGATGATATTCAGAACCAACATGTACATACTTATATATACATAGATCGAAAACTATGTGATTCTATTAAAATAATCCAACAACAGTTTCATGAATCAAAGAGCAAAACAGACACAAGCCAACAGACACTCATTGTGACAAAGAGAGTGTTGGTGAATTAAGAGTAGCGATTGATTGATTCGATTGTAGTGGTAAGTACTCCACAGTACCAACACATCTAAATACTTACACTACAATGCCAATTTTTTTATTGCTCATATTGCTCTGATGCAAACAATTGTAAGAACACTTGCTATACAGAATAATCATGTGGATATACAGGGTGCTTAAAGTTAAATGCACCCAACTTTAAGCACCCTGTATATACATATTTCTGGCCTCCAATCCCCTCCAACTACATGCCTTATCTGAATCGACCTGTTGTTGTTGACAAATAATTTCAATGGAAAAACCCCAGTGAATTTACAGTAAACACAATTTACGATTTTTAGGTTTAATGCGACGTTTGCTTGGAAAAAAACACATATGAAACACTTTAAATAAACGGTTTTCAGCGATTAAAATAGTATCCATGTTGTTTCATCCTATTCAGTCGACTGTCGGGCAGTATCTGATCAGCTTTATTCCGAAGTCATCCAGTCAACCCGATGAGCGAATTTCTGTTCTAGTATTGGTAATTTGTATGGAACACATCAATACATGCACGCAACGAGCTGCTCTCTTCTCTCATTAACGAGAAGCTTTTCATACTCCTGCTCACACCGATAGTCAATAAGTGAGCGAAGAGGGTCCAGCTGTTGAATACCTTGTTGTACTCTCTTCGATTAGTGTTAATGTTTTGTCCGTATGGATCGCGATGTAATATAAATATTTTAAACATTTATAAATATTATCGTATAACTGATATTATTCTATTACATTTATATTCTATATTATTTTCATACCTTGTATTGGATTATATAATTTAATATAGAATGAAAACATAGTTATACTTCGTTTGAAATATTAAGAACTTCATATTTAACAGCTGTTCCTAATCTCAGCCCGTTTAATGAGCGAAAACATGAGGAGAGAGTCCACTGTCAGTGCAATCCTCACATTTTCATATGGTTTTGTAAATTGTAGGCTATTGCATATTTCTAAGTTAATAATCGTACTAAGCGGTGTAGGTGTGCTCATGAGATTCACCTGAAAGCGACATATTCAAGCGTTTACTTTAATCAGTTTCATACATTTTGCCCAGTATTCTTTGCATTTGTGTTGGTAGCAACACTAACTCTTAAACAATACTGATTACTGCAATTGCAGAATTAATGGTCATTAATTAATTAATATGATGAGCCAATTAATAGATAGCAGCATTAACTATGAACATTCAATCAATGCTTCTTGGTCGAGCTTTAAACACTACTAACCTTACATATGTATATTTACATATATATATATATATATATATATATATATATATATATATATATATATGTATTTATATATATATACATCGTTTACTTACTTTAAGATCTGGTTGCAAAAATGTTTATAAAGTTGCAACTGTTTGTATAATATGCAACTCACCAAAACAACAAACCCGTTTCGCTCTTTGCATTAATTAGCTAAGATGGAATAGACTTCAATTTACTAAAGCGGACTGAGAATAGAAATAGCTGTTTAATCATAGTAATAGGAATGCAATAGAATATTTGTTAGTAACACCTAGACGTAAATAATAATAAATGCTTAAATATTTACATTACATTGCGATCTATACGCACAAAACGTAAACAATAATCGAAGAGAGCACAGCAATGTTTGATTATGTTAGTAACATATATGCGATTACCAAAATATTCAATAGCTTTACGCTCTTCACTTGCCTATTGACTGTCGGTGTGAGCAGCGGTATGTAGAGCTTTTCGTAAATGAGAGAAGAGAGCAGCTAGTTGCGTGCATGTATTGGTGTATTCCATACAAATTATCAATACTAGTACAGAAATTCGCACACCGGATGGACTTGCTTGTTAAGTTGCTAGGCTGTCTGGGTCAGATACTGCAAGGCAGCCAACGTAAGAGGATGAAACAACATAGTTGGGATTTAAAGAGTTTTAGGTTTTTAAAGAAACATGAAATCGATCGCTTCACTCAAATAGCTTCAAACTAAACCTCATAAATTGAGTTAACTTTAAATTTGCTGGGTATTTTCCATTGGAAATGCTTATCAACAACAACAGGTCGCTTCGGATGGGCCTAAAGCTTGCGGGGATAAGAGAATGCCACGAATAACGGCAGCTGTACAGGGTGTCAAATTAATATTTTGAACTACATACATACATATGTACTGAAAATAAACCAAACAGTTTGATGTAATCGATTAAGATTACCTAGGACCACAAATATATACATTGTGTATAGCAGGTGTACATCTGTTTGAGTCAATTCACATAATTGTGTTTTGCAGTGGCTCTCAGTTTATGTAAAAGCTCTTTGCAATTTTGACTCTGATCTGTCTTACACTCAATTGAGAATAAAATGAGCAAGTGCATTATGATTGGGTGTGGTGGGGGAACCCTAATGCAATCACATTTCTGTGAGTGTGATTTCTACCCTCTCTGTTTATGTTTTACTCATGCAGATCACAGCATAAACGTGAGGATAATATTTAACAAAATGCTGTTAAACATATTTTGTTTTTGTAATATTGCATATATTAAACATTGTCAATATTCTCAATATTCTCTATTCATATGTAAATATAATTTTAGAAGAGTAGAGCTTTAAAATTAAATAAGCAATAGTAAATGTGCACAGATTAGTGCTCATAAAAATAAGTGCAATAACAAATTGTTTATTATACATACATACATATACACGCACATGCATGTACGTATGTATGTATGTATGTATGTCGAATTGCGCCGCTCTTGATAAGCTGTGCCACTGCCGGCATTAGCACTGTCAATTTGTCAGCTGCTAGATCGCTCTTTTCCTCTATCTCTCTTTTTCATTTTCAATTGACGGCTGTGGCTTCGGGTATAAAAGGGACGCCACTTCAGTGTTCAACCTTAGTGTGCAAAAAGTGCTTTGAGCAGTTGGAATATTTTGTGAGAACTTGTGGATTTTTAAAAGTCTAAAACTTTTAATATGCGTCTGGGACAGACTGTTCCAAATTTCAAAGCCGAGACCACAAAGGGTCCGATCAGCTTCCATGAATGGCAAGGAAACGAGTAAGTATCATTAACAATGCATGTAATATCGATGCATGTATTTATACTTACATACTAGGCTTACATATATATGTATGTACATGTGTATAATGGTGGTTAGAATTGCGAATTAGCTGTAAAACGAAAACGCTATTACAATTCTCTAGTGACATTTATCAAAATATTAATTTGAAAATTGCAGCTGGGTTGTGCTGTTCTCACACCCCGCTGATTTTACGCCTGTGTGCACCACGGAACTCGGCCGTATTGCTGTTCATCAGCCGGAGTTTGCAAAACGTAATGCCAAGTGCCTGGCGCATTCGGTGGATGCTTTGAACTCGCATGTGGATTGGGTGAATGACATTAAATCTTACTGCTTGGACATTCCCGGCGACTTTCCATATCCTATCATTGCTGATCCCACGCGTGACTTGGCCGTATCCCTTGGCATGCTGGATGAGGACCAAAAGAAGGATCCCGAGGTAGCCAAAACCATACGTGCTCTGTTCATAATAAGTCCCGATCATAAGGTGCGCCTCTCCATGTTCTATCCAATGTCAACTGGTCGCAATGTTGAGTAAGTATTTATTGATCAATGTCTCAATGTTCCGACAATGATGTTCTTTGGGCTTGAAGCGAAATATTGCGTGCCATTGATTCCCTGCAGTTAACTGATCGCCTCAAAGTTGTTGCGACACCTGCCAACTGGACTGTAAGTATCATTTGATATTGTAAATCATCCGAGTTGTTCATGTGTTCCTTGAATTCGAATTTAGCCTGGCACTAAGGTGATGATTGTGCCCTCGGTTACAGACGAGGAAGCAAACAAACTGTTCCCAAAGGGCTTCGATAAGGTATCCATGCCATCAGGCGTCAACTATGTACGCACCACGGAGAACTATTAGGATTTATAAAATACGTATTGCTGAGTATTGTCTCTAAGTTCAATATTCAATAAATTATTTGCTTCTAAACTCTAATCTGTACTCATATAACTATGTGTATGCAGGAGGTCTCTTCCTTTGTTTGTCAGCAGGAAATGGCTACGGACTTGTAGAATATTTTGGGGCAGGGCAGGGCAGGGAAGGAAAAAAGTGCAAACATATATATTTATTTAAGAATTCAAGATTGTAATTTATTAACGAAGTCACGAAAGAATCGCTAAGTCTATTCAACATTGAGGTACAGGTCCTTTATAAGTACATACGTACACATATATCAGTCAGGAGAAACTAATCCTTAGAGGGCGTACATAATGTTTAACTAATGAATAGGTAATTAACAGACACATGTTGGCTTGTATTTGGCTATGAATTAAGCGCTTCAATGAGATGCACCAGCACATCGCTCAGATCCTTTGCAAAGGGGAAGGTCTCAAAGTGCTGCGGCTTTTCAGACTTCAGTATCACCAGTTGGTCCCAAAGTGTTGACACCTGCTTAAACAATTTGGATCCGCGAAGGTGAGCCCTGCATTTGGCGCTGAAGCCGATCAGCTTCCAGAGACATAAAACCACCAGAGTGTGTTCCTCATATGAACCTAAGCAGGTGTCACCTACGCCCCGCACTGGCTGACACAAGATGTTGTAGAGCAAGTCCATGAATTCTTTCATACCGACGAGGTGCACCCTGTTGCTATTGCAGAAGCACATGTTACGAAGAATGCGAAGGCAGCACCTTCGCATCTTACTGAGGGGCGGCGAACGGCGCACCATGCTAAGGAGTGCCGGCATGTGACAGATCTTATGGCCGAGCTCGTATCTGGAGAAGATCTCCCAGAAAGCCAGCCAACAGCCAACGACGACTGGTTTCACTTTGTTCATATTGCCGTTGGTAGCTGGGAGAATCGTATCAAAAATATCGAGAACTCGCATCTTGCCCAGACTGAGTCGTCCCTCGGCGCATGAACAGCAATTGACCATGACACGAAGTGCAGCCTCAACAATTGATTCCGAGTTGCATTTGAGATAAACGTTCTTAGAGGCAGACAGTTCCTTTTTGGTTGTTTCGTGATCAGCCACTCGGAAAATCAGCTGGAGGAGCGAGTGCGACTGGCTGGACAGGACCTGAGAAGTCTGCTTGCACATTTCAAAAGAGTGCTCCGTTAATAACGTGGTCAGCCGCACGGTCATGTGCTTAAGGATCGCCGAATGTGACAGCCAGGGCCACAGGCGTAGAAGCACACGCACAATTCGAGATGCCATGACCTGATCCGTGATAACCGCATGGGGAGAGTTGTGCCAGTGCATCATCATGTTGAGCAGAACAAGCAAATTGTTGATTATGTCTCTCGACTTGTGGGCGCCTACGCGACGCACATAAGCGGTTGCATTGCCTACACTGCTATCAGCGAGGAATGTCTCCAGCAGCTGGATAACATTCTCCAGGAGCTGATAGTTACGAGCGAAGTCCACGACCGTGGGTGACTGCTTCAGAAGATTACCCAGCACTTCGCAGATTTGCACGTGGCTCTTGCTGGGCGGTTGCAGAAAGCTGAACGTCTTGATCGGGTAATGCAGTTCGAACAACTGGTGCAAGACCTGGTAGAGTAAGACGGCTCCGTTGATAAATTTTGGAAGTGGCTTCAAGCTCAAGCTCGTCTTGAGTTGTTTGTTCAAAGCATTTGTGTTATTCTCTTTGTCTTCCATGCTCGCGTCGTTCTCTTGTTCTGAGCCCTTGCTTTCAATAATGTTGGGGGTTTCGTACACATAAGACTCGAAGACTTTTAACAGATTGTGCTCTGCCTTCTCCATCTGCGCTTTGATGAGCATCAGCGAGAGCGTTGCCAGTGTATAGCGCTGTATCTCTTGCTGCATATAGGTCTGGTTCAAGCCAAAGAAGAATAGATTCACCGGCAGATCTGGATGGTCCCGGAATTGGTCACATAGAAACTCATATGCATTCGGATCCTTACAGAATACCATTAGTAACTTTAGAATTTGAACTAGCTGGTGTTCCGGGATCTTCTCCTGGTGGAGCACATCGCATATCAAAGCGAAGAAACTCTTGAGCAGCGCAGTGTCGCGACAGATGCTGCGCTGCAAGAACTCGAAATTAAGCATATAGCAGAGCGCATAAAGCTTACAGATTTGTCCGACGCACAGTTCCAGGTAGGCTCCCTGGACCGGTTCAGCAGGCGTTCTCAATTTTATAACATCGCTAAGGGCATTGATGAACGCGTGTTCGCAAAGTACGCCACACCAGCTCGGCTGCAAGAGGACTAGGTTGACACATATGCTCACATAGCAGCCAATGATCTCGCACGAGTTTTGCATGCCCGACTGCTCGTTTTTCTCCTTCAAATTGGGATATAGCTGAAGAGTGCCGAGAGCCTTGTGGGCTTCTTGTAGAAAGGAGTGATACCTCAGCAACTCGCAACAGGCAGTTGCTCCAATGTGCGGCATTAACAGCTCAAAGACTCGAGCGGCCATCTCACGGACCAGCATCTGCTCGTGGCCATCCAACATCGTGCCGAGGCAACAGGCCGCCAAGCCGCCAGGAAGGAAATCAAGAAACTCGAGCAAAATGCTTACTATGCTGTCCGCGCTGCTCCTAATCCAATTGGCCAGCGACACCCATGCTAGGGCCCTAACCTCCCCATCGCTGTGGCCACACAGACCGAGCAGATAGCGCAACACCTTTGTGCCACCTCCACTCTTGCCACCAATGGCAAATGGGGATTGCGTCTGTGCTTGCAGGTGGCATATGACCAACAGGCAGTCGCGTTGCCACTGGGCGCCAGTCTGGGTCGATGTGCGAAGGTTGCTCGACAGCTGCACGAAGTGCTGATAATAGATCTGTAAGCAAATGGAGAAGAATAGAATGATATCTGAAGTCCTAATAGTATCATGCATTATCCGATTTCACCTGTAGTTTATCGTCGTCGAGTTGGAGCGGACACTCGCTTAGCTTGCTTAGGACTCTTAGCAGGCAGCGAACATGCTGCAGATTGCGCTCCTCAAAGTGGGAGCGAGCCAGGGAGCTGAGCTCCATGAAAAGTTTGCCATACCAGGAGAAATTGCCTTGGTAGTTCTTTTCGCTCAGCAGCTGGACGAGGCAATCGGTGACCAAGTGCAGAAGATTTAAGGATATCTTCATATCGCGAAGTATAGCAAAGAAACTATGATGCGGATCTGTTTCCAGAGCCGTGTAAAGCCCCGTAGGCACCTTCGGCAGGCCATGTCGCAAGCAACTGAGGCACAAATCCAATAAGGTCGTATACAACTGGCGATCCGCTTCGTTCCCGGGTGTAATTCGCAAGTACTTGTGCATCAGCTTCCATAAGTCGATGCACGCAGCCGGCGGCACCTTGTTGCGCGAGAACACTAAGAAGAGTTGAATGCTGGCAACGTACTTATGCAACGCCTCGTGGTTGCTGCAATTACCGGTTTCCACAAGTTGATTCTGTAGTTGCTTGTCGACAAGTGAGGCTTGGACCAATGCCAAATCCGCTGGTTTAAGCTTCAGTGTACCAGCAATGTCCAGACCCTGCAGTGCCGACAGTTTCATGTCCTCCGGCGAGCCACAAACCCTGAGTGCCGTATATAGGCGCCAATGCTGAGCAGCAAAGGCTTCATTGCCCTCAAAGTGCTTCGCAAGCAAATTGTCATGCATTGCGATGCCTTCGGTTGCTGCTGTACGTGGTGAGCAATGGTTCTTCTTGTAGCTAACTGGGACCATCATAGGCGAGAGATCAACGTCCATCAAGAGGTTTTCTTCTTCGGGCGTCATGTGTTCAAGAAAGAGCATCTGGAATATACAAGTGCTCAGCTCGGATCGGATTTGCTCCTCCACTGGATGCATGTAGAGACAGCGCAGTAGACACACTAGAATTTCCCCGTTGTCCTTAAACTCTTGACGAAACAGTTCGCTCCGGAAGATCACCTTCATCAGAATACTAACTGCCGGTTGCAGTGAATCCGTGTCCATTAGATTTGCTGTTCTATTACGCAACAATGGTTCGTGAACTGCCTTTAGGCAGATCATAAAGGATCCGTCATAGTTGGTGAAGGCTTCCACGGCATTCCAATTGTGCAGCAGGACATTCAGTTGGATGAGGGTAGACTTACGTATGGCTGACTTCAAGTCCGGAGTCTCTAGCAAGCGCAACAGTGCCTGCAGGTTATGCGTAAATTGCAGATTCATGCGCTCGCTAAATAAGTTGCGGTAATTAAGAGGCGGCTTTACAACACAGAGATCGGGGCTAATTAGGGCCAAGCTCACTTGGTCCGGGATGGGCCTGTACAAGTTCTGATGATCCTGCCACATTAGAGTATAAGCAACGCGTGTTAGGGCTTCCTTGCGAAACTCCGCATCCGGATGAAACAAGTAGCAAACATTGCCGCGCATCGCCTGTGATGGGTCCAGATAGTCGGCATCTGGATTGAGCAGTTCCACGAGCAGTTGCTGCAGCTGCGGATAATTGATGGCACGGCAAATGATTAGCGGCAAAACTGGCAGAACTATTTTGAATATCTCGTGGAAATCCTTATTGTCGACCAGCTTGGCAAGCCCAAGGAGCATGATAAGGTAATCAATGCACCATTGCTGCAGCTGCAACTGCGATTTTTGTGGCTGATGCGGCATCCAACCGTGGACTAACAGCTTACGCAACAAATGGGTACTCATGGGCAAGCCAAGAATGTGCTGTCGAGCTAAATCGATGTTGCTGCATCCAGTCAGGTAGTTAGTGTTGTTCATAAATGAGTGGAAGTGATCAACCACTGGCTGCTTCAGCAAACGCAAGGCATTGCCACGGAGGCGCTCGTCAGGCAAGACGAATAAAGTGCTGAGCAGCGACTCCGCCTCCTGGCGAAGATCCGCTTGGACGCTGTAGAAGGAGGTGCATTTGGAAATTGCTTGACAGAGTTGTTTTAATAATTTATCGCTGTCAAGTTGGATGAGTACGAGGCACAATTGGCGCTGTCCATATAACAGTTCCTTCGGGGGAAGTCGTGTCTTTGTTACCAATTGATTCAATGCCAAACTATAAGACTTCTTCAGAAGCACCATCTGCTGTTTCTCGGGTTGCGTTCTATTAGTGAGCGAATCACAGAGATCACACAACTCCCGCGTTCGCAACGGCAAACAGGCCAAAAATGCGCTATCCGTTAGGATAGGCTGCAGCAATGATTGGGCTGCCACTTTGTCAATGTTCACGTTGTTTCGTACATTCAGAGTTATGACATCCATTAGTAATCCGTTGAATATCAAAGTCTGTAATCGCGGAATCATCAGCTGCTTTGTCAAGTTTGACATTTCGTTAGCAGAAATAACATTGAAGCGTCCGCAGTAGTCAATCAGATTTGGCACAATTTGGCCTAGTCGCTGCACAATGTGATTCGGTATTGGAGCAGAGATTTGACCAAAGGTTTGGATCACCTGAATAATAAGTTCGATGATGTGCCAGTTATGGCCACAAAGCTCTAGCTGCGGCGGTGCAAGCAGTTCCAAGCACCCATCTAATAGCAGCGCCAAAGCGCTGGGTATGCGCAACTGCTGCGGGGACGTTTCTTTTGAGTCAATGTCAATTGAGTAGTAGAGCGTCTTGCTGTGAATATTCAGTCGACGCTGCAGCAGCTTCACGGTGCTTATTAGAGTACGGTTAATTTGTAGAAGCACTTTCTCATGCCCTGAATGCATCTCCTGAATGTGCAACAACTGCAGAAATATGTGCGGCGTCTGAAGCAAATACTCGACTGGGTAGTCACATAGTTTTATTTGCAGGTTGGTTAAGTGATCCAACAACTCCAGATCAATGTCAATTGTAAGCGAATCTACAAAGGTCTTCATTGTAGCCATGTCATCTATGCTGGCTCGCGACCAAGCCGGCTCATAATCAGCCGTACCGAGCTTGAACTTCTCAATCGAGAACGATTCCATTTCGTTATTACTGTACTGGGATTCACCTGAAAGAGCAAGTATACATATATTAAAAGCCTTGATCACTTCGTTTACTGGAGTTCAGTTGCCATAATGAATACCTGAGCTAATGTTACTGACGACTGGACTTGTTTCATTGTACTTGGTAGCGACTACACTTCCTAAATCATCAAGCAGTTCCATGTCTCGTTTTGAAATCAGGCATCCCAATATCTTGCGTATCTTATCCAGCTCCGTAAGCAATCTGTGATAAGGAATCTTATGCACAATCGAATCGGCATAATTCGAACGTAGTAGTTCGAGCATCAATGACAGCACACGATCGGCAGCTGCTGGTGGTGTATAGCTAAACCATCGAATCAGCTGCTTTAGTAGTTGCACAGGCTTCAAGTTAATCGTTTCGCGAATCTGGAGACATCGTATAAAGCGCGTTTCAACTTGCTCTAGGGCACGCATGCGAATTTCGAGTGATTCGTTGGTTAATTTAGCGAGTTGCTGTTCTGCAAGCGATACTGAATACTTCGATGATGCTGACATTATGAATCTACATCTGTAATAAGTCACGACATTGGAAAACTGTTTTATACACTTACTTATTACTTACTTATTTTATGTCAAAACTTTAGTAATTACTAATTGTATTTAATTTTGAAGAGATGTCAATGCCGCGTCAACTTTCGCGCGTATAAAGAAGCCGGCAATTTTTACAACGCCGTTGGAAATACCAGAATTATGTCAAAGTTATCATTGCCTTTTGAGTTTAGCAGCCCTATTATAATATTTTTTTTTGTAAAATTTTAAGTATTTTGATAACTGCTATTTTTTTTGGCGGATCAGTATCTAAGGATTTACAGACTAAGAAAAGCAAAATAAGCGCTGTAATAACATACTGAAACACCAAGTGTAATGAAACGCCACCTAGCGAGATCTTTGCACATCAAGTAGAAACAGCAACGAAAACATAAAAGATAGACGCCATCTGTGGAAATAATATTTTTTTATTTAATGCGTACGCAATAGTTAAGTAAACGAAGCATTGACAAAGTATAAAATAAGAAATTGCTAAGAACTCATGTTTTTGGCAATACCTGAATTATGTGAAAGTTATCAATGCCTTTTGTGTTTAGCAGCCATATTATATTATTGTTATTTTTGTCAAATTGGAAGTTTTTTGATAACTACTATTATTTTTTTTTTGTGAATCATTTTCTAAGGATATATAGTTTAAGAAAAGCATAATAGTTGCTATATTAAAATACTGAAATACCCAGTGTAATGAAACGCCACCTAGCGAGATCTTTGCACATCAAGTTAAAACGATAATGAAAACATTAAAGATAGACGCCATCTGTGGAAATAATATTTGTTTTTATTCAATGCGTACGCAATAGCAATGAATTTTAAATTGTGGTAGGTTAAGGTAAACGAAGCATTGATAAGGTATAAAATAAGAAAATGCTAAGAACTCTGGTTTTCAATGCACTTTAATATTGACTTTTTAATGAGGGCAGTTGACTAGTTCGGGCCAGTTGCAGCTCAGGGAGTGGATGTCGAAGTATAATCCGGCTCCGCACTGGAAGTCATAGCGAATACCGCCCGCACACTGATAGTAACGACTGCAGTCGCTGTGGTGCATGAAGTACCCATCAGTGGAACAATTTCCGTTGGAGCCTCCGTTCCCACCGCCTGGGGTTGGTGATGGGTCTGGTGTGGGTGCATCAGTAACGCTGCCACCACCACCACCACCATTACCACCCCCCACATTCATACCCATGCCTCTGTTCATTGCCTTGAGGAGGGGGAAGGTCTCTCCACAGCGGCCGTGGAAGTCATCGGTCTCGATAGACCAGGTCATAGCACCACCCAATTTGCGGGACTCCACCAGTTTCATTTTGAGCTCAATGCTTTGAACATTGTCGTAGCCAACCCATTGATCGTTTTGAGAGGCATAAGGGGACTTGGATTGGTCGTCAAACACAGTCTGCCAATTGTTTAGACAAATTTCGTGGTAGCCCAGGAATCCACTTTCACGAGTATAGATGCCAGGACTGCCGGCTCCCTTACAAGGTGCGCCTGGCCTATTCTGGGAGTTGTCTGCCATCTGGTAACTGTGGCCATAGAATCCGATGCCGAGGATTAGTTTCTCGGACGGTGCCCCTATAAAAAAATTGCGTAATTGATTAGAATATTATTGAAGATTGAACAGTTGGACGAATAATCGATTAATCTATCAATCGATTAAACGATTAGAGGCTTAGACACAGACCTTGGCGTATCCAGTAGTCAATGGACTGTTCTACCTCGGGTAAGGGGGCATTGAAGCCCAGGTAACCATCGAATGCCATATGGAAGTCGTAGGTCATCACATTAATGAATGTCAAGTGCTGGGAAATCGCGGGAATGTCATAGGAAAGGGTCGCAGATGCTTCAGAGGCGCCTACAGCGATGCCCAATTCCAAATTGTGAGGAGCAAATCTAAAACACGCAGAAAGTTAAAGGATATTTCTAATTCGCTGCATCAGCTTTCGAGGCTTACGCTTCCTTAATCTCCCGCAAAAGCGTTACAAAGTTTTGTTTATCCTGAGGACTGCCACCACGTTGTCCGGGATATTCCCAATCCAGGTCCAGTCCGTCGAAGCCGTGCTGTTTAATGAATGCCAGTGTTGAGGCTATGAATGTAGAGCGCTTTGCCGGATCAGCAGCCATTGCTGAGTATTTTTCAGAGCCCTCATTCCATCCACCCACAACCGCCAAGATCTTTAGTTTAGGATTCTTCTGCTTCAGTGCAATGGTTTTACTAATGAAGCCTGCATGATGAGACGATGATATGTTTCAGAGATTATAGCTTAAAAGTAGAAAATTACGAGAAGCTTACCCAGTCCATCGTCCATGTCTAGCCAGGTGTCCAAGGACTTAAACTCTCCCGACTCCGCAATGCCAAAGAAGGTGTAACTTATGTGCGTACAGAGATTGGGATCGATGTTCGAGGGCTCGAATTTACCATCCCCAGGGCGGTAGTTAGCCCATGTTCCCCAGTAACAGTTTAGGATCTCTGTAATATGCTACACTTCAGTTTCCATTCGGCTTCAGGTCTCTGAATCTGCTATACTTACTGTCACTGGAGACCAGAGAAAGCAGCGTCAATACCAAGCACACCAATAGCTTCATGTTTCCGTTCTGGACTCCGTCTCATTCTGCAGTCGCTTTTATAGGTCGGCAGTACGGGTACTACGACTGCAACAGCTGAACTCGCTTATCAGGCATAAGGAAAGCAATAGCCATAACTTAATATATTGCATATGTTGCGTAATCTCGATTATAATATCCGCTCTGCTGCTCAGTAAAACAGAGGCATAAATTTAAATGTAGGTTCTTGCTTTAGGTGCATCTTGATACTCCGGGAGGTCTCATTCCCTAATATATTCATGCCAAAGTTGTAATTCATTCAATTTCGCATGCCACTTGAGTCTAATCTATATAAGTACTCTTAGGCTGCGGGTGATTATGGACTCCCTAAGAAGCAGCTTATGGAATCGTATATAAATAGCACATTGTGCAATTCCTTTTGATTTATATTGCTGGGAATGTGTTCCAATCAATCTGTGATTAACAGTTTTATTGGATTCATATAAGAATACCGATGACTCTATGACTCTATGGGGGAATTATTGGAATTGCAGCAACTGTAGATTGAATAGAATGATGTTAATGCACTTTTACGAACACAAATCATGCAACATATTTATCTAGCATTGTCTGGCATCTATACTTATGTCTATAGGTGCAATACAGGGTGCTGTAATTAGGAGATTGCATGTGCTCCCTAAGGTCGGAAAACCGGTGTCACCTGACTTGATTAGGAATATGTATATGCTCTTGACGGGGTCTTCTACGCCTCGTTGAAAGTGTTCCACATTTGTTGTGAGAATCGTAATACCCTCTGTAAGGGTATTCAAGAGGGTCATTGACATATTAGCTGCGGTAGCTTCGAAGCGATGACTTATGCGTATATATTATATATCTATCTGTTTAGTTTCCTATAGAATGTTCAGACGTTCAGAAGTTCAGCACGGCTTGCCAAGAGATTGATCTCTATTAAAACTAAGAGCGCTCTCGCCAAGAGATACTTTGTCGCCCGCCCTGTGATTTCCCCAAATATATAGACTGATTGTGGATTTCATTTTAATTCATATGCTTTATTTTTATTCGTAATTCGTGTCAAATTTACCAACGCAACTTCCTGTTGATAGTCTTGAGGAGAGGGTAAGTCTCTCCGCAGAGTCCGCGATAGTCGTCGGTTTCCAGGGACCATACCATGGCTCCGGCTAGGTTTTTGGAAAGGGCGAAGTCCATTTTCCACTGCACACTGAGAACATTGTCATAGCTGACCCATTGGTCCCCAGAGTAGGCATAGGGAGCGGCATTGTTACTGTCGAAGACAGTGTGCCAGTTGTATTGGCAAATCTCGTTGTATCCCAGGTAGCCACCCTCCCCGGTATAGGCGCCGGCACCACCAACACCACGGCACGGAGCTCCTGGCCAGTTCTGGGAGGGATTGGACAGTTGGAAAGAGCGCCCATACGTTCCGACACCAAGCACAAGCTTGTTAGCGGGAGCACCTGCAAATTGGAGTAAAATCAACCTGAAGCGACTCTCAGCGGTGTCCTGAACTCACCCTGATTGAGCCAATAGTTGATGGAGTTCTCGACTGCCCATTGTGGGGCATTGAATCCTGTCTGGCCATCGGAAGCCATAGCGAAGTCATAGGTCATAACGTTGATGAAGTTCACCTGCTGTGCGATGTTATAAATTTCATAGGCGCTGCTGGCAATTGCTTCTCCAGCACCGACAGCAATGCCCAGTTCGTAGCCGTAGGGTGCAAAGCTGCAAATATGCAAATATGCAAATAAGTACATTAGATAAGAACTTGGATGAGGTTTACTCAATACATACGCTTCCTTCAGCTCGCGCAGAAGGGTGACAAAGTTGGAGCGATCTTCCCATTTGCCACCGCGTTGGTTCGGGTATTCCCAGTCAAGATCCAGGCCATCGAAGCCATGGTTACGCAGCAGGTTCAGAGCGGAGTTGATGAAGTTCCTGCGTTTGTTCCAGTCCCCGGCCATGGACGAGTACCTCACCGAACCCTCGTTCCAGCCACCAACCACAGCGAGAACCTTCAGCCTAGGATTCTGGTGCTTCAAGGCAATTGCTTGGTTTATGAAGCCCAGGTCATAGTCTAGCCACGTGTCCAGTGACCCAATGTCTCCATTATCGTTGATCCCAAAGAACGAATAGCTCAGATGTGTGCACAAGTTCGCATCGATGTTGGACACGTCAAACTTTCCATTGCCACTGCGGTAGTTCGCCCAAGTTCCCCAATAGCAGTTGACAATGCCTGGTAGCACAAGACGGAAAGAGTCTTTAAGGTTAGTTGCCTTCTCGTTTTATTCTCTATACTTACGCTCGCCGGCAATTGCCTGGCCAAGACAGACAACTGCGAGAAGTGCTAATAGTTTGCGCATTTTAACGACCTAACAAATCAACAAATCAACAACTCAACAAACTTGTTAACTAACAAATTCTTATTGTTACCTTTAACTGTGAGCTGTTCCTTTTATACAAATTCCTTATCGCCCGCGCAGTTGTGGACTGACATATTTATACGATCTCTTCCAGAAAATGTATTTTATGAAAGCAATTCATTTAGATTAGACTGAGTACGACCCATTCTCTACCATAATCTGGTTATACCCTGCACCAGAAGAGGGATGCAGCTCTCCATTGATAACTTGCGTGTTGTAAATAGTATTTCAGTGATAACTCTGATAACATTGTATTCATACAACTTTTCATTGGTTATATTGATATCACAGCACAACCTGAGCTGCAATTGTTTTGTTTTGCAATTATTGCATTCTATATTTAATTCCTTTTATCTTTGCAATGCCGATTTTTTAAGCCAGTCACTTGTGATTCAAACTATTTTCGTCATTCGAAAGAAAGAAAAACATTCAAATTATATTATAATTTTAGCTTCAAGCTGATAACGCATTCCTGCTGAAATTTTTGATAAGGTGGAGAGTTACCATAAACATGCCCGCTTAAGTGTGCAGTTTCTATATTTATGACTAACAGATTTTTATACTCTTTTCCTGTTGAAAACGTGAAATAAACGATATTTTGGGCTAGTGCAAAAATATAACAAAGAGTAGCAGTGCAACTGTGTGGCAACGTCAGAGAAGAAGAAGAAGAAATTACAAGGAGATTGTTAGCAGAAGAAGTCACAATTAGGAGTTGAAAGCTGAAAAATAGACAAGTCGTTTGAAGTGTAGTCGCAGAGAAGTGCAGCAGACAAGTCGTGGAGACAACAGAGAGTTGTGTCTCCATATTTTAAAGCTATTGAACTGTGCCTTGAGTTTAGGCACCGCACCTGAACAGAAGATGTGTTCGAGAATGGTTAAGAAACTCGGAAGTTGTTCATAGTGCTCACATCTGTATTGCTTGTGTATTAATCTCGTAAGTCCCATTTTCTTAGTTTCGGTACCCAAAGCATTCAAAGGGCTAATAACTTTGCGGTATCAAGTAGAAGAGCCCTATTAATTTATATATCTGAATACCCGAGTCGATATAGCTATGGCCGTTTTATCTGTTAGTCAGTCTGCATGAAGAGCCATAGCTAGATCAAGTTTATTTACAATTGAAGGCGCATCTTACTTAAAGTTTTAAATAAAAGAAAAGAAAAATAAGCAAGGAATTTCAGGGCGCTGGGAGCGAATCAGCGACTGCAATGAAGGACCTACAGTACATACATACATCATAGGTATAAAGACTGTAGACTGTAGACTGCAGACTGTGGCCTTTCCTTACTGTTAAGTCTTTATTTTGTAAGGCTACAGTCGTTTTCAATCGACTGTTGGGATTCTGTAGTAATCGGGAAAAGCAAAAAACTTCAATTTATAATTTATAATTTCATTATAATTATTAAACAAGTCAGGCAGCTACAGTCGGGCGACGACTGTGGGAGACTCTGAACTAATCGGGGAAACCAAAAAGATTAAGCAAATATAAAACTAAATTTAAAGCCAAATAAGCTTAAGCAATGTTCAACTCATTATCGTTCGTTCTTGGAAGAGAGCAGCAATACAGAGTCAGCGCGCAAGAGCGAAGGGGAAACAATCAACCGTTACTTTTTTTGCCCGTTGCTGTGTATACACGTATAACTGTAACTGTATAGCGTGACTGTTTTTACAGAGATGCTTATGAAAACTATGCTGACAAATCAATTGGTGGTTAAAAACGCGTCTTGTGCATACATATATGTATGTATATTGCTTTTATAAAATTTTAAAATCATTAAATTTTGTCTGGGACGCACCAAGCTTCGAAACCCCATACCTCTCACACGCAAATCGTACGTCCTATAACTTGAGCCACCGCCTTACATACTACTCGGTCGGCAACCTCAATACATATACAGCACGAGTTTTTGCATTTGTCATATACATACATACAGTGGCTCTCAGCTTATTTGAACCAAGGTATTTCTCAAACTGTGAACTACTTTAATTTCTATACTGTAAGACTTAGAGAGAAGATTTAAATGCAAATCTGTTAAAAAAAGTACACGTACATATATAACAAGTAAAGAAAAAAGTAAAATATTTTCTGTCCATTTTCTACAAGACGAAAAAAACCAATTGCGCATCAAGAATTTAGCTCATAGCTTATTTGAACCAAAAATTGTAATTCTTTATTTCTTGCATTTCTCACTTCAAATAGCGGTAATTTCTTTTGCTATGCCTTCTTCGGAGTGTATAGAAATTGTTGCGCCCAATTTTAGACTGATCGTCGTAGTCAAATTGAAAACACATGCAATGGGCCGCCGAACCACAAGGATCGCACACTTTGGAACACTGTAATTTTTGCAGACGAATCCAAATTTAACCTTTTTGGCTCGGACGGGATGACATACACCTGGAGAAAGCCAAATACTGAGCTCCAAAAAAAAACTTAAAAGCAACTGTGAAACTTGGTGTAGGCAGTCTCATGGTTTGGGCCTGTATGTCGGCAGCTGGTGTAGGGAATTTAGTTTTTATAGAGGGAAACATTGAAAAGACCATGTACCTTAAAATATTACAAGAAAACTTAGTCCAAAGTGCCGAGAAACTGGCGATAAAGGATAACTTCCGCTTCTATCAGGACAATGATCCTAAACACAAGTCTGGAATAGTCCAAACATGGCTCATTTGGAAGTGCCCCATGTCATGGCGCCACCTGCTCAATCTCCTGATATGAATGTGATTGAAAATCTGTGGGCAATTCTTGACCAAAAGATTCGTAGTCATAACATTTCGTCTGAAAATGACTTAAAAACGGCCCTAATTGAGGAATGGTCTTAAATCACACCAGAAATTACTTCCAAATTGGTAGATTCCATACCAAAAAGGTTAAAAAGTGTAGTGGACCAACAGGGGGCCCTACAAAATATTAAAATATGTCTTTATAATTAAAAATTTAATATTAAGTAGAATTAAAGTTTTTGGTTCAAATAAGCTGAGACATAGAAAAGCGCATTTTTTTTTGTTTTTAGTTTTTTAAGAATGTTAATTTTTTTTTTAAATATATGTATGAAGTTGAAAACTGTTAAGTTTAAATATTGGCCTATTTTTCTGCATTTGAATTTTTTACCTACACCTTTTAGTTTGTGTATAACAGCGATTCAAAGTTTTTATGTTGCCTTGGTTCAAATAAGCTGAGAGCCACTGTATGTATATACATATACGAATTTCTAACGAAATTTGGTTACTGCTTTCTTTAAAATTCTTAACATTTTCTGACAAATAAGGCAACATTAATAATATATGTATGTATCTATGTATGTATGTATGTATATGTTGCAGCATTATCAAAATCATTATTATTTTCCATTGCTTTGGCGCAGCGAGTTTCGATCGCACAACGACTCTAATACGTAACTGAACTGCGTCTTCCACTTATTTCTTGTGCTTACTACCGCCACGCTCGGCGACAGCGACACAACGCTGTCGCCCCGCTAAAACGGTACATCTCAAAGCGACAGAGTGTTAGCAGCATTATGGTGAAATACCTGTCGCAATTAAGTGCAACCTTATATTTTGTTTAGAACAGAATTCACTAAATTTAGAGCTGGCAAAACACCTACCCTGATCTGCTATTATGCGGCTTGGTACTCCAAACAAGGATACAGCCGATGTCACAGCACCTATGCAATTGTCAGCATCAATCTTGAGTGTGTGTGTTAAGTAAACAAATTTAGTAAAAGCGTCCACTTGAACAATAACATACTCTTTTTGATCACTCTTGCCACTTAACTTGCCTGTTATGTCTATGTGTATTGTATGCCAAGGTGTGCCGACCTTTGGTATTGGAAAAAGTCTAGCCTGAACTTTACCTGAGGATGACTTTGACATCTTTCAAGTTATACAGTTTTCAACAAATTTCCTTACATATTTTGACATATTTTCAAACCAGTAAAAATCATAGGCTTTGTCCAATGTTTTTTCCCAACCCAAATGCATTATTGACTCATGAACTTGATTAATAACGGACCATCTTGAAACAATTGGCAAAGATCGAGTTCTACCATTTCTCTGTATTTTCCGATAAATTATTCCTGCTCTTAGTTCGTAAGTTTTTGCAATGTCCTCGGCAAGAGAATTGTCTTTTAGTTTATTCACAATATTAATAATATCGGAATCTTTTCGCTGTTCAGCCATAAGCCAATCACTAGATATCTTTGCCAAATTAACTCGTTGTTCTATAAGAGTGTTGTCACCAAATTTGGTTACTCTACCTCTTAAAGTCTCTTAGATCTAGGTGTTCATACGGACATATCTGTTTTTAGCTACTCACCACTTACTTAGATTAACAGAATTACCTCGAAATGAAATTTTAATTTTCAGGGCATACCATCAAGTGTTATTCCTCTTTTTTTTTTTTTTTTTTTTTTTATTTTGAAAGTTTTTTCTTTCTGTTTATTTAGATTAATTAGCGTACTGCTACCACACGGCAGCTTAAACTAATTTTAAATCAAATAGATAATACAATTGACTAACAAAGTGAAATATTTTCTATCATTAACAAAAAAGAATAATAGGTGACATGATTAGCAGAACAGTGATATTTACAATGGAAGAACGATATATTTACATTTCAGCATAAATTTCTTAAGACAGAATTCTGGAAGGTAGATCCTGTGGGTGGTGTCTTTTAAGTCTCCTTTTTCCTCTGTATCGCATTAGTCGCCGTGCGAGTAAATTGGGATGCGAGCCCAGCCTGGCTCTATAATTCTCTGCATGAATTTGAATGACATCACCAATCTTGGGAACTCCTAGATCCCTTTCTATGTCTCTAGTGCGCATGTACCAGGGAGCATTGCAGATTCTCCTGAGTATCGTGCTCTGTGTCACTCGGATCTTGTTCAAATGGGTTTTGGCAGTGATCCCATAGATCTGGAGCCCATATTTCCAGATCGGGCTCAGTATGGCCTTGTATATAGTTACCTTGCTATGGAGGGAGAGTTTATTTCTGGGAGACAGTAGCCACGACATTCTCGCAGCTTTTGAAAGGATTGTTTTTTTCACCATTGTCGTATGTCGATCAAACTTTAGGCGTCTGTCCAGGATGACCCCCAAGTATTTGTAATGATCTTCGTGCCTGAGCACAGAGCCGAGCACTGTTATCCCTGGACAGGATCCCACTCTTGTGGCGAAGGTCACATTTGCACATTTGCTGCTGTTGATGCCAATATTCCACTTAAGTGCCTGTGTTGCAACGGTGAGAGAGTCGTTTCTGGTAAGAATCCGCGTATGTGGCGATGAGCACATCTTGGTATTCCTCTTCTAAATACAGTTATAATTGTGAAGCATACTTTTAGGCTGTACATTATATTTATTTGACTAAAAACTATTTTTGGCACAATAGTATATCTCTTAATACTTGTCAATGTGATTTTGCGATCTCTCATTTCGGCTGTTGATGCTGATCAAGAATATATATTCTTTATACGTTCTGCCACGCCTCCTTCTGCCTGTTACGCACTTTTCGATTTCGTCTATGTACTTTTAGTACCGAGTCTATATACTTTTAGTACAGAGTCTATGTACTTTTAGTACAGAGTATATGTACTTTTAGTACAGAGTCTATATACTTTTAGTACATAGTCTAAAAAGTTGTTTCCTACCGATGTCACCAAGTGGGTGATAGCCGACCTTGCTCGTGACCAAGTACTCCCACCCCTTATAGAAACAATGCAATTCCATTATGCTTACATTTAAAATTTATTAACAACGCTTTAGTTTAATTTTGCAAAATACAAAATGTATAAAAAAAAGAGTTAGAACTGCTATTCATTTTTGAGGTTCTTTAAATATAGAAGGAAAGGAATTCAGTTAACAAAAAAATGACATAAATAAGAATATGCTCAATTATGGAGCTGTTAGTGAGGTGTGGAAATAGCAGGTGTTCCATATTCGAATGCCAGTGCGAGAGTCTCAAGATGCATCTAAGATGCAGAGATTAACTAAGTTAATACTCGTAGATTTGGGCTGCCTGGGGCTGTTAAGATAGCTGCGATTGGGATGGCCTTAGTTTGAGACATAGATCTCGAATTCCTTGTACGCCAGCTCCTCGCCTCCATAGGGTATGTAGCAGCAGCCGTGAGAGGGCTGCACCTTGCCGACTGTGACGGTGCCATCGTGGGTGGCGCGTCCGATGAAGAGGGGCTCGCCTTCAGAGGTCTCGCCCGCAGGGACAGCGTTGGGTGGAATGTTACCAGCCTCGACCGGCACCCACTGACCGCCGGCGGCGCAAAGGACTTCGTACTCGTTGTGGCCATGCTCACCGCCTCCCCAGGCAATGTAGGTTACGCCATGGGATGGATGTAATTTGCCGGGAATGAGGTCGCCCTCGTGACGAGCGCGGGCAATATATAGCTGCTCGCTGCTATCGAAGCCACCCTGGAGAGCATTTGGCGGTACCTCGCCATTGGCTGCAGCTACCCAGCAACCGGGTCCGCTTCCAGATGGCGCGGAGAAGCCCATAACTGGCGCCGATGGTGCAGCATCTGTAAGAATCGATGTTAATTTAGAAATCGTTGCAGGCATGATTCAAAACAATGATTGTCCTACCGTCAATCAACCAGGTGCCGCTGGCACCCCAACCTGTACAGATGCCCACAAAGTTCACCGGGAACAATGAGCCGGCATCATAAGATAAGAAAGCAGCGGCATCGCCCTCATGGCCGACGGTGATAACGTTGTCATACCAACGCACCCAGAAGCCACGGAACTCGCCAGCATTCAGAATTCCTGGGGTCGGCACTTCGGCCACTTCGGGCTTTTCTCCATCCTTGCGAATGACAGACTTGCTATTCTCCCATCCGCCGATGAAAATCTCGTAAATTGGTGGACCTTGCTGGGGGCCTGTGGTGAGAGCAATGTGGGCATCCTTCGGTGAGCGAACCTTGAAGGTGAAGACTCCTCCGCTGGCCGGGAAGAATTGGTATTCCAATTTATCGGGTGTATTGATTTCTGAAATTAATAAATAGGTTCATAAACATTTGTACATTTTTCAGATAAAACTATATAATTATTCAATAATGACAATATGCGAAGTAGTATAAGATTAAGATTTACGTTGACTAGGTATCTATAGCGTAACTAAAATCGAAACTACGACAAACTTCAATGTATCGAATATACTATGCAATTAGCTTTTCTTTTATATATCTACTACACAACAATATACACAACAAACACAAATATATCTACTAAGAGACTAGAGAGAATCCAGTATTTGTTTTACACTCAGATGATGGATGGCAGAGACAATATGGGAAAACAGATCTCTCATGTTGTTGTTTTCGGGTTTGTTATTTAGCTATTTAGCAATGACGCACTTGATGTCACTCCGCATGATGTCATTTTCGGTCGTGCCGGCTCTCATTCCCATGGCATTCTCTAGCCTAGTCGAGTCTGGTCGAGTCTAGACCCTGGAGTCTACCCGCAGAGCCAAGCTCTCAATTGAGCTGAGCTTAAAAATATCACATAGCACATATATGTTACAAGCAGACCAGTTAATGTGCAAGTATTTGACTTGCGAAGTTTATAATATGTGCGGGAATGTGTTTTTGTATCTCTTGGATACTTATAAGCTAAAAGCTTTGCATATTTGCATATATTTCTATGTATGTTTATATGTAGCTTGTTTTGTATCTGTTTGTCGATTGAAAAGCGAAAAACGTTTGCTCAAATATCACATCACAGCAGCTATTGTGGCAAATGACATCATTTTGATGCACCTCGAGGTCACATTATATTGATTATTGTCAAAGTTCAAAGGCGATTGAAGAAAGTACTCATCTGGTGAGTTTTGGTGACTCAGCAGCAAAAGGAAAGCATTCAAAGAACATTGTTCTAAATAATAATGAATTCGGCGTGCATGATAATTGAATTTGGATGGCTAAGGTAAAAATTACACCTGTGTTTGAGGCTCCACTGGCGCTACTCATTATGTAACTCAATTCCATGATCTGTTTACAATAATCTATTGGCACAACTGTACTAACTTCGCATCACTTTATAATCAGGTTATAAAAATAACGAAATTCAAGGCAACTTTCACGTATGTTTTATAAAGTTGTTGGCCAAACAGTTTTCTTGGCTTCAGGCCAAAGAAATAAACAATGCGAATTGCAGCCGGCATTATTGGAAAGGCCGATACTTGCAAGTAGCACAGATATTACTTTGACCATAGCATTCCAAACTATAACCATATACATTGTAATATAAGTCGTGAAGTCAACTAATCTATTATTCTTTTAATCCGTTATCCATCGAAGGCAACCAAATAACAGTAAAAGAAAACACACACACGCACATAGACACTGTAGAGACTCACCAATTGGCATGGTTGCTGATTTGTTTGGACTCAAAGTTGTGCGCTGACTGAGATTCTGATTCAAACTGGCACAACGAGAAATTTTGAACTGCGAAGTAAGCATAGAGAGAGAGAGAAAGACCGAGAAAAGCTATGAGAGTAGTTGTGAAAGCTTTAAGCTTCAAGCTTGCTAAAAATACGAGTGTGTTTTGGATCAGGCATGTGACGAGGCGAGGGGTGGATCGTTGTCTAATGGAATGCCAGACTGTACCTACTTACATAGTGGCAGCAAGTTAACAGTTAAAGCTTTCCATCTATTTAACTTACCCAAACACGCAGTACACGTACTATGTCATTGTGTTGGCAACACAACCAATTTAAACAAAAATAATTTACCAACTCAGTACTATAGTCCATTATAAGAAAATACAACTATTCGAATCTTATAAGTGACAATAAAATAAGTTTATTTTTATTTTCTAGTGTTTCATTTTATTAAAATTTTTTTTTATTATATATTTTATTAAATTAAATTGAATTTTCTATTTAAGAATATTAAGAGTTAAAAAATAAACGTTATATTGACTTCGAATGTATTCAAAAGTCTTATGAAAGCTTTAATGGCGCCATAAAGAACTACAAAGCAAAAGCTTTTATTTGTTCACAATCGCAACCTTATTATTTTGACGCCTGTATTCTATTAGTCATTCGCTTTAATTTTTACCCAATGACGCAACCTCGGCTCTTCGCTGTTTTCTGAAGATAACGTCATCAATTTGTCTGTGACGAAATTTAAATTAACACAGCTTCTGTTATAAAAAACTAGAAATAGAAATAGAAAGCCTCAGCTTAATTGTTATTAATCGATTTAAAAAAATTTAATTGTATTCCGATATACGTATATATATAGTTGTACTTATTACAATTTACATATGATCAACATTTGAGTGTTCAATAAGATAAACCGTTAAAAGATGGATATTGTCGTTACATAACTATTAGTATTATTAAGAGATCTGATCTAACTTTCATTTTTATTATTTTTAAATTTAAGAAATACTTATATTATCAAAATTATATTTTATGGGGTTTAGAAAGATTAAGTATATATCTGCTTTTAAGTAACTTCATAACTTACTTAAATTAACAGAATTTCCCCGATATGGAATGCCTATAATTCCGTGTTAATTTTCTTTTAAAATCAGATATAATTTTGAAGCATACTTTTAGGCTGCACAATATATTTATTTGACTAAAAACTATTTTTGGCACAATAGAATATCTCTTAATTTTCTTCAACGCTATTCTAAGTTTATACATATTAAAGAAGTTAAAGAAAAAGAATTTTGTCTTAATATTTATATATGTTCGGGATATAGTTTTGCCGCTAATGACTACGATTTAAATCGGAAAAATAGTATTTGCATATTCATGCGACAAGCCCCTTAATGTGAACTGCATTCATATTTACTGCATTCATTTTAACAAGAATGTGGAGCTGATTCTTATTCATATATACTCATATAAGCCAATTAAGCGGAGTCTCATCAGTAAACAAGTTGATTAACTTTTATTGCACTTTCCATTTTTTTCATTTGAGTACTTACTGTATTTAACTGTTTTCGCATCTGCTCAATTTGCATGTTATTCATTTCCTAGACCATTGTAGACTCGAGTATGCAAAGTGTCGAGTTTGTAAATATGTTTTTACTTTATGGACTGCCCTACTTATTTGTTGTACGTGTCCATAGAGCACATAGTACGAGTCGGGAACGACTATTGTTCTAACTAAATATTTTGTTCTAATTTACACGATTCAATTAAGATTTCCGCCATGAATTCGCAGTTTCCAGTAAATCTGGATGACAGACTCAATTTACGTTAATTTAGTTCTTTGCTCTCATACAAGGCCAGCAGCCCTATTATCGGTCTATATATATAATTCACATACTTACGATGAGGTGCTATTATGCGCATACAGGCTCTAAATTGAGAATTACATTCGAGTTGGAGAAAAGTTTGCCTGGAACTTGCCTTACGATGAGTACTGAAGTAGTTTGACTCCCGACTCCAATCTCCAGTTTTCACCTCAACTAAATTGTAGCAATTCTCCATCATTTGTGGTCTTGGCGAGCCCCCAAAAAGGTGTTTGTCAGACATCTAATATCTTAGCTGTTGATAGTAGTAGTGAGACTGGGAAAACTTGTTGGACTATAAAATTGTTGCTGTTTGATTGCGTTGCTAAACAAATGTCAAATCCGAAGGTCATTGGCTTTTTATTTTGGTATTTAAATGGAATGGATTGGAGTGTGTTTCAGTTGTACGAGTAAACTCGCAATTTTCACTCATTGTTGAAAAAGCACGAGTTTTGGAACCGGTTCAGTTTCAGTGGCCGTGTTTATAGACTCATCGCCAGCAGCAACAGTTGGCAAGGGCACCTTGAAATCGAGCCAACCGAAATGTGTGTACCACTAGTAAATACTACAATATATGAATGTATATGTAAACAAATTGTCGTACAGCTAAACATTTTGTTTGGAAAAATGCAGTCGTCACTTGTCGTCAACATGCCAAATTTCAAGAGCTGCCGCGAATTGCATCAGTCGCACAAGCCCTAATGGTTGTTGCAAGAGAGGCAAGTGTGGGATGACGAGTGAGAGGGCTTTAAGATGTCTGCTGACTGCCGGCTACGAGTGAAGTTTGTTGAGTGTGACGCATCATGTAAGCAACTCTATTGCTCTCTTCTCTCTCGGGTTGACTGGACATCTGAATGACAAAGCGGGTGTACAACGTATGTGTAGAGCATAAACATTTACCTGTAAGGGTTAATATGCATGACATTTCTGCTGGTGCATATCATTTCTTCTACCTTCTTAATTAATTTATTAGTTTTGATTTTAATTTATTCAAAACACAAACATACTGATAAATCAATATTGTGTAAGATAAGGTAAGGTATATTGAAGTCGAGCTAATATTTAACAAATAAGTTCTTGCGTGCTTTTTATCACACATAAACTCAACGTCACCATACGTTTCGCTCTCTGCTTTTCGCGAGCTCTTGCTCTCTTTGCCTCTCACAGACTCGACAACAGCTGGCCTTACGCCAACCCATGCAAGCTTAGATATAAGCACATATACGTGTATGTGTGTACGCAAGAGCGGCCAAGACACGAGAGCGACAAAAACTATTTATTTACAATGGGGAACTTTGCGATCGCCGTTACAGTCTGTTTTGCAGCGTTTTGCCCGCAGGTCGCACACGCTCAAATTTCGCCAAAGCGATTGTCATTTGAGCAGAACAATATTTTTGTTAGTGATAAAATCGAACAACGCGTGTTAAGTGATAAAAACAAAGTTTTTCTAGAAACTCCACCAACAAGTCAAGCGGAAACATATATTCTCCAATAGTATTTCAGTTTACGCAAACTTCGCGGGACGCGATAAAAGAGAAAAAATCAATACTAATTCAACTCAACTCATTTTACTCTCCAAATAAATAAATAAACACGCCGCGTGACGTGGAGTTCTTTAAATTGCAGATAAACAAAGTGCAACTGATTTTAAATAGGAATCCAAAAAGTTGCAACTCAAAATGAATTCCAACGCGTAAGTTTGAAACATATTTATACCATTTACATTTGCGCACTGGTTGCAAATTGCATAATTGTCGGTTTAGAAAAAATAGCAGACAAACCGTCTGCTAGGAGGTGCTTTCACTTTTCAACCCCTAAAAGCTTTACGTATCTACTCATAGCCAGAGAGGCATTCATTCGTATATGTAAGTCTTATGCACATACATAAATGTGTTTTCACAATTGTGTTATAAATACCTCTCTTTCGGCATCTCGCACATTTGCGTCACAATAGATAATGATGATACAGGGTATATACCACGTGTAAGATGCACAGATCACGTTTGTTGCAAACTCTTTCTCTTAATCATCATCAGCATTTGAGTCGATCGATTGGTAAACACAAATTTAATTGAGCAATTCATTCAATAGTTTGAAGCACGGTAACCGGCACTGGCGCCACCTAGCGTGCGTTGGCAACAACATATTTCTTTGCTTACCTACTTATCAGTAAATAGCAAAACGTGTAGGAGGAGTAATGACAACTTTGTGTAGGGTATCTCGCGGAATAGCAGCGTTTTATTTCTTGCCTTTCCTTCTTTCATATTATCGCAATTCTTTTTTGCGTACACAAGTGGAAAAGAAGTCTGTAAGTAATCAGACAATTAATATTTAGTTTCTGTCGAAAGTGTGGGAGTAAATCAAACGATTAGAGGATTACAACCCATTCCACGCATATTCCTCCGGTCGTGACTAAATATTAAATATTGCCAACTGTTATATAGGAATGCCGCTAAATTGGCATTATAAATGCATCGTAATTGTGTGCAATAACAAATTATTAAGCAGTTTAACACGTGTTGCAGTCCCCAAACCTGTACATAGTCGCTTAATGACGACCTTGTAGCTGTGCTATTCATTTTATTTTGTTTGTTAATTGCATTGGACAATTCAACCTTTGGAACATTTTTATATGCAATTGTCGAAGGTAACTGAAACACAACTCAACAGGTGATTCCAAAATATTCTTCGACAGCCTCAACAATCGAGTTAATTAAACCCTATTCGTCTGGAAAGAGTGAATATCAAACGCATATTAAATTCCAGTGCAATGTTCATTATTTGCCCCTGTTATCTTTCAAATGAATAGAATTATTGCGTGCACGTTTTCATTGACGAAGATAAAGAGAACTTGCCATAATTTTCAAGTTGACAGGTTAATAAGCCTAAAAGTTATAAGTGAGTGTACTTATTTCCAGTAGCGAAAGAGGGGTGACACTGCTCTATTCGTATCATTCAATTATAAACATATAAATTAATTGGTCGAGCCAATGAACTTTTTAGCCATAAGTAAGCCAAAAGAAATGCTTTTTATTTTGAGCATTTAAAATCATCGTTAAGTAATGCTATGGGCCAGGTGTCCATTTAAAATCGTCGACTACTTGGCCAACAGCTGTTCCGCTTTTTGTTTAGTTTGTATTTAGCTAGTTATTTTTATCAATGCAAAACAGAATCGTTGAGAATTTGCTGAGCGCACAAGGTGACATTTTCTCAGAATTCTTGTGCTGTAAGAATTTATCACACTCTGATGTCTTGCAAATCGATGTGGTTAAATTAAGAATGTGCAATTAATTAGCAACAATCAGCCGATCGCATCAACAAAAGCAACATTTTGGGAACCGAGACCGGTAATATTTTTAAAACTCCCGTTTAACAAACAGTACAGCTTCCGTTTGTATTCGCGATCAGGTGGTACTCAAAATCTCAAACTGATTATCGTACATCGTACGCAGTGACTTATATATCCAATCAGATTGAAACTAGCTCTATTAGGGGAATCATACCAATTTGCTTATTAAAGCCGTAACACGTACTATTCGACTCTATTAGTTCCTTTGCAATATTGTCTGGTGAATATCATATGAAATTTGAGCTATTCATCCCCAAGTTTAGTGAGATTATGATTTTCCCATAATTCCGCATAACAATCTGTATACACTTTAAAATGCACCACTGTAATCGTTCGAAATGCCCGCATCTGCCAATATATTTTTTACACAAAAGCTTTAATTTTCCATTGCATAAAGTGAATTGCACAAAAAATGATGCATACTTTGCGGCAGCTTTTAAAATGCAATTTGAAACAGATAGCGAACAAAATGCTGATTGCTCTGATATATCTCTCATATAGTTTTCCGTGTTTAGATTATTTACAAGTTAGATTAGTTAGATTAGTTGCAAGTTACGATTTGGTTAAGTTCAAGAAATAAATTGTTTACAATTATAAAATATTTCATTTGAATTATTATTTATTTGATCGAATTACGATTTTATCCCGACTTTCAATTATTAATCATGCAAGCAACCATCTTGAACGGTTCAACTTAATTTGCGCATTGTTCAAGCACTTAATAGAACGCTATTTAAATTAATGAATATGTGGAAGTAGATAATCTAAGCTCAAACATTCTATACACACTCGATACTGATACTCAACAGGTGTACCCTGAAACAGTTGCTGATTGCTGATTGTTGATTGTCTCGAACTGCTTTTATTTTCCAGTTAAAAGATTTTCCCAGTGCTCCGCTGCACTGTGATTGGCTGACACTTTGGCGGTGTGTCCGATACGTATACGTAATATACGTAATATACGTAATATGAATGTAACAGGTTTTATGCATTTGAATAACTTAACATCCGATCTATCGATCATTTTGCTGTTTGCACCTTGTGTACACTTTACTCTGCTTTAGTCAACTTTGCATGGGGAAGACTCTAAGCTGGTTCTAAATTAAATAGGGAGAAGTAGCTTCAAACTTGTTAACTAGTCTAGGGTATATTGGATCATGCTTAAGATCAGCCGTATTCTATAATCTACTTTGTGTTCGTTCACACGACATCTATTTATCGGTGTCTGTATAATCGAACTTATTCAAATCGACTTTAGCTGTCGTATTGACGAGCCAACTGTCTCGCTTGCATTATCAGTCATCAGTTTTCTTATCAGCATCAGCCGGCTTGGACCAGCCGCATATTGAGCTGTTTACTTTCAGTGTCAGTCCAAGTCCGATCTGAGCTTCATACATGAGTTTAGCCCTAGCTCTGCTCCAATTGAAGCAGCTTCGGCTCGAATTCGGCCTTTTGTTAAGGCGAAATAAGAACTGTTTTGTTCACATAGACAGTAGATTGAGGAGCAAGAGTTCTATATCCAGGTTAGTGTTAGATACAACAATCTAATCTCTGTCAATGTAGATAGACAGCTATAAAGTTGTTGCCAATAAAACGCTAAGTGACCTTGAGGTATGTTTAGACAAGATTCACAAATATGAGAACTCTATAAATGTTTTGCAAATATGTTCGCTTTCTGACGAGTCCATTAAAACATTACCAATCTTGAATACCATAAAGATAAGTGGGACTCTATATCATCTATAGATCATAGATAGCTAAAATATCTACCTCTTCAGGGAAAGCAATCTCGAATGGAATATACCCAAAGTTTGTGGGGTTCGACTTCAAATCACAACTCAATTTATTGTCCGCGATAATATTCAAGAATGTTCAGTTAACATGATTGAAGAAATCAGTTTATTTATATATATATGTATATGTAAGTTTATTAGCCCATAAATGCCGTGAGTATGTGAGTGGAGCAATAATTTAATTGTATATTCAGAGAAGCAAAGCAGTAATAAATCTTCTGATTAGGTGAAGCACAGCGGAAATCCAATTTCATACTCTGACCAGGCAAATGGCTAATTATTCATTGCATTGCGAAAGGGAAGGGGCATAAGTGGCAGCTGTAACATCGCAACACCCCAAATTGCAATAATAATTGTGTAATTGACAAATGGCACAGCTCTGGGAAGAATGAGAAGCTCAAGGGTTGGCGGCAGCCAGATTGTAAATCTTATTGAAATGCAGCTTCTCCATGCACGAGCTGAGACAGTCTGCCGAGGGGCATCAAACGTGCAACATCCGAGCGTGTCGCCGCGAGATTTGAGTAGAAGATTAACGGCCTAGGAATAAGGGACAAGGGGCGAGTGACAAGGTCACTTGTCAGCTGTGTCAATCAGCAAATGCTAATAGGCACGTGACAGTGGCTAAGATAGGAGATCATCTAATTGTTTATTGATCCGAATCGAATAAGTGAAAAACAAATGAGAATTCTGCTCCTTATATATCAAATAAATAGTTGTTATTTCAACAACAGAACAACAATTCACCAAACAAAACAAATATCCACAGGCAAATCAACAACAACAAATAATATTGAATAATTGTGATTAACATAAACCGCAGATAAACAAAAGCCTCACACAAAATAAGCCGCAATTAAGCTGTAATTTTTTCAAGCATTTTAACTGTTATTTCCACAGCATTCGCACAACAATTTCAATGTCTTGCAAACACCTTACGAGTCGCGAATACAGGGTGCTCCGTCGCTCTAGCCCCAAGCAACTCACACAGTATTCAGTTGCAGTCTCGTGTCAAACAAGAATGATTGATCTAAGCGACAAAGTTGGACAGGTAGATACCCTATACAGAGGGAAATCACTGCTGCTTCTTTATTACTTCAGGGAATGGAAGATGAAGACATGACTTGGGGCTCAGCTTAGTGGGAAATTATCTAAAAATAAAGCAATGATTAGACGGATCTAGGGTATACCTCTCTCCACTTTGACTGACTGCAGGGTATACAAATACCCTAATGCATGCATGCTTGTATGTGTGTGTGTGTCTCTGTTACGAACACGTTTCAAACTGTTCGATCTGATTTGGATAGGGGTTTATTGATCTTACCGTTAATAATTTGCATTCGTATAACAGTTTACATGTTCACTGAAGTGAGGGACAGTCAACTAAACTCTTGACACATGCACAGTTGTGTGTACTCGAACTACTGCCATAAATTCATCTGATTACAATGACAATGACAATGATAATGATAATGATAATGACAATGATAATGATAATGATAATGTTGATGATATTGATTTTCGCTTATCAGTTGTTGTTCTGCCCTGAACTTGTGACTTGGCCGTAAATGAGAAAAGTTGGCAATATGGGGTCCGTTTGAAGTGGACTGATGTTTATTTGTAATGCTCTTGGAAATGTGCGGAATGGGTTGATCAGCAGATTGGCATTGAGTGGGGGTCTGGAAATTAACTGAAGTTGATTCCACTTCGTAGAATTCATTGATAAATGCCTACGAGCCTGACCATGCCACCATAAGTACTCATGTCTTCTTACATAATCCAAGATTCAGGCCAATGTCAAATACATTAACTCTCAACCAACTCTTTTCCATTAAAGAACTGACACATGCTTGTGCTCTTCTCACTTCAATGGTTAGATAGTCCTTTTGGCCAACTTTAAGAACCAGTTAAAGCACTTCTCCCATCGAATTCAACCTTTCAAAATCTGTACATACTACATTCCTTGCCTGGATCAACTTTATGTGTCATATCGCTTATGGAATTATCTGATCCAAATTGTAATTCATTAATTGAAAAACGATCACAATTAGATTCGAAATGAAGTGAAACAAAATGAAATGAGGAAAAGTCATTGGAAATGCTGCCCGCATATTTTTGCACACGAACAGCATGGAAATTGGTATACAAGCTTTTGCAGTTATATCTATGCTAATTAAGGCATTCGACCATTATAATACTATTCACATTGTTATAAATGTCGTCCTTGAATCTTAATCTTGAGCACGACCGTTTCGCATTATTTGCATAGGCTGCAATTAATTAAAACGCGATTGTTGGACCATTTTTAGAACGGGTTTTCTTGTCGATTTTCTGTCAGATTTCTATGAGTTTTTGTGTTGATTGAGAGTTTCGAGTTTTGTTTACACTTTTAAGCCAATTGAGCGGAAAAAGACGTCACTCGGCCACGTCAATAAACCCAACAAGCGAAACAGTAACTGCTAATCAAATAGTTATACCCAATATAAAAATTGATTAATCCAGTGATGCTCAATCATTTCAAACAAGAAATGTCATAGAAAAAGAAATAGAAAGAGTATTTACTATTAGATATTGTAGATTGTTAGAATTCAGATTTCAAAATCTCTTCAAATGTCAAATTTGAAATATTCTCTGTATCTATCTATCTGTATCTTTATCTATAAATCATTGTATACTCCCTAAAGGGAACATTGATTTGCATATTCATATTTAAATTTATTCATATCTCTATCTCTCTAACTCTCTATCTCTATATCTATCTTTATCTGTGGCTTGGCATTGAAATTAGTTTAATGGCTTTAGTGAATTTTGCTTGAATTATCCAGAACGTGAACCGGAATTAATTGTGTGCCTTGTATTTGATCTTTTTACTTCATTTAAGCGGAATCGCAAATGTTATTGAAGTATGTTTCACTTGCCCAAGTACGTAGTTGGTATTCGTGCATTTGTGATATCTATTCAAAATTCCTATCACGTACCAACTGCCATCTATTTGTCATAATATCAACACATTAATTATTGAAAAGTCCATTACACCCGTTTAAATATTTGTTCAGCAAGTTCCACAGTAATAACAATCGAATGGCCTTAGTTTTTCTGTTTTTGGAATGTATTTTTTATACATAACAATAAGTCAGACAAGCTGTCTGAGATTCGATTCGAGCCCTTCCTTATTCCCCCTCTTGTTGTAGGACCGCGCAATTCTCAACTAATATGCACCTCGATATTAATTATGTGAATGAGATTTCGATGATGAAAGTGATGAGGACAATGGTGCTGATAGTTGTGCTGATTGTAAATATGAATGCTATAAATAATAGGATTAACAATATTAATCATACTAACAATGACAATTATAAAGTAAATGTTAGTAGCTAAATGTCATCGACAATCAACTTATGAAGTATATAAGTCAATCATCAAGCCACCTGAGTACTGACTTCAGTTTTGTGTAATTGCAAAGTTATTAAAAGTCAAAGCATGAGCTAATTGTACGATAAGTTCAGATCATAAAGCAACAATGATATCACGATTTTCCAACGACAACTTGAGCTGAGATTGTGACGTATTTCAGATTCTGGCTCGAGTCTCAGTGTCGTCACAAATGGAATGGGGTGACGAGATTGGCCAGAGACAATGATCAAGTCTCTCCCACAGGTGCAATTAAAATGCTCAGCTGTTTTTCCCCTGAAGCCAATTGGCGAGGCATCAAAGTGGCTTTTGTTTCGAGAATCTAGATGCCACAACAATAGATAGTTCAAGTGCTACCACACACCGATACTCGTGCTCGGTTATATCATCGAATCGCTGGACTGTGGGGAACGTACTTGTATTTCAGTGTGAATGCGAGTACATATACTAAATGCACTCAAGTGAATATTAACTAACTAAATGCGATAAATCACTGAAAGTGCCACATGCGACAAGTGACTCGCGACATGCGACATACGACATACGACATACGACATGCGACATACGACAGTTTATAATGAATTTCCCGGTCAATGATCAGGTCCAGGTTCTCATATCTTAATATATGCGTCGCAATTTGGCGCTGTGATCATTGACATACGCCCATCTTTGGCAATCTCTCATTGCAGATCTTTCAGTCCAATTTTTGCATATGTCTATATACCCTCGACAAATCCCTATTCAGCTCAAATCAGAGCAATTCAGTTTTTGTTGTAGGTGTACGTAGAAAACATTAAGACGCAGTTATGATATTGCGGTATTATTTCTGTTATATATATCGGGTATTTCTATATATGGAGTATATCTCTGTAACATGTGCGGAAACTTTGCAAACAATTCAATAAATAAATGCATATGTACATTTCAATTATATTGCGGACTTTTCCCACTCGTATGGGCATTGTTATCCCATAAAAGATGTAAATGAATAACCTGATCAAAAGTTTCTTAAGCTTACGTACGAGTCAGAGTGTACCTATCATAGAAGCTCATGAGGTTATTAAGGCACATTCCATGTGAAGTAAATCAAACTAACGCTGATTGTAAATAGAACAGTAATTTACATATGGATTCATTTCATATAATCCCTAAATCGTTGGGTTTCATTCGACCTGAGCAATCTTAATATTATACCAACATGTTGTAGATACCTGTGTGTTTCCCAAACTCTGATTTTTGCTTTGCATATTGTACAGTAAAAGCTGGCAACAGTGACAAATCAACCACAAATCGCAGTTACGGGTGAAACGTTTCTATGAAAATATGCGGGGGTCATAAAAAACAAATGTTATCAATCCTAGATGCCTATGGTATGTACTGGTATGTACTAAATAAATATATAGTCATACTTATACAAAAGATTTCGAATGATCTAAACTGATGAAATGATCTAAAGTGATCAAGTGTGGAAACAAACTGTTGGGAAAAGTACTTGAAGCAAATTTTTCGATCTTTAAAAGAGAAATTGCAATACTTGGATGCATCTGTGGAGAACCTTCTGTATTTTCATACGGGCTATATGCGTTTATCAGTTGATGAAACGCCCATAATACGTACTCGTATGACCGTATGCAAATGTGATTGCTTGCAATCCATTAGCTTCGTTTTTCCCTCACCTATTTATATATGCATTTGGATTAAGTCGTTTCGTAAAATAACCCAATTTAGTTAACAAGCTGTAGGTTTTCATTTAAGGAGCAAACGTTGTCTGTTCTATGAGTCTGTTATATGCGTATAACAATATAAAGAATCACTTGCAAAACCAGAATTAAATCGACTGAGGCTGATAACTACAACAACAATATCAACTAACGGGTAAATTAAAATACCGTATACTTGTGTGCTTAGGCTTCGGATTTGGAATCGGCATCGGCTCAAACACAATTGTTGCTCAGTCGATTTAAAAATAGAACACACGATCTACGCCCACTTCGTATATTTTCAAGTTCGTCTTCGTGCTCGTGTCAAAGCGTTGCGTTGTCGTGTGCCGATCACTTGCTCTTGTTCGGCAATGATAATAGTGGCGCTGCCTCTGCCGCCGTCGCTGCCTTAGTCGGCGCAATCGTTGTTGTTGTTGTCGTTGTTCGGGCATTTATTTTATAAACGAATTCGGGCGAAACAGTTAGAAGTATTCTTGCACTGACAGGGCGCAGGTTGTGTCTGTGGCGTTGGCGCAAGTGCAAAGTGCAGCTAAAAGGGACACACTCTGATTATCCTGTATACATTTACACATATGTATACACAAATACATATACATTTACTTAAATAGGGAAACTCAATCTAAGCCAAAGTGCGGTCACCATCGCAAAGCCACAATTTCCTATTTTGTGCTTAAACAAAACAAAAAAAAAACGAGTATAATTTTCAAAATAGCCAAAGCCCACTCAGTGTGATAATTTCGGTACTTAATTACATACATACACATATACTGGTGTATGTAGACTCGCGTACTCGTAAGTGATCAAGTGAGCGGCAAAGCGTAATACGAGCAATAGAAGCAACACAGTTCCTTAGTCTCACTACACTTAAAATGATAAAGCTAAGGACTTTCGATCTGGTAATCCTCTGCAGCTGCTTCGCAGCGTTGCCCCAACTGTGGGCAAGGAGTCTGATCGAATACCGCACGGATAGTCCTAACTCGATTTTTAAGAATGTCGAGACCTACAATTTTACCTCGTGGTAAGTTTTCCATTTTCACCTCCCAACAAATTGCTCAGTGTGTGGTATACGAGTAAACAATACATACAATGGGTGTATGTACGCGAATCGGTTTTTAAACGCTAACACTTAACTAATTAGTACCATATATATAAATATATAAATATATTTAAACTCTGTATTCATTTCTCAACTGGTTCCCTTTCCTCAACAAGCTGACATACCGACGAACCGGTCTTCAATTTATTAACTGCACAATATAAATTCTTGCACACTCAAATATTAGTTAGTCCTTAACTATCAGACACTATATAAATTGATATACATATATCGCAAATAAATCTAATTTGCAAAGTTTTTCTCTTAACGTGATCATTATCAAATAAACGTGATGTTAGTTACCAATAAGTTTCAGTTCGTGAGCTGTCTATATTATTTATTACCATTATTGTGGCAGATCCAATTGGACAGGTGTTTTTACCCATATAATTATTTGCACTAATTAATGACGTCAGCCTGAAGTGCTGTTAACTTAATATATTGCTCTCTTCCTCTCTCTTTATAACTAAGTAATTCAACTGCTAAGTAGTACAAAGTATTGCATAGAGATTAGAGTTGATACTTATCAACTTAACGTGATTTACTTTTTACATAGGAAATTCAGTCGTGACATACTTATAAACTGCACTCATTTATATAAGCAATCGGCCAAATGAAATATATATATTCTTGATCTGTCTCAACAGATGATTGAGTGCAGCCAAATAGTACAAATATAAAAATTATTCATACATTTCTGAAGATGATATTGTATTCGTGAAGCCGAAAGTTGAGTTCATTGAAAGCAGATTCCATTTCTACGAGGTGGGTTCTAACTGGTTTTCGCACTTGTTTAAGCCAAATACAAAATGAGATTTCATTAAACTCTAATTAAAAATGCAATACAATCGTAATGCGTATATTCGTAATAATACAATTCGAAACTTCGCTTAAGAATAAGTTGCTTGTCAAATCGGTACGATTAATCGATTAATCGAAAACAAATATTAATTATTGGGTCTTAAATTATCCTGGATGATGAACAGATATATTCAAATTTATCGAATTCTATATTTGTGAATTATTTGTAATTAACTCGAATTTTATTTTGTTCCCCCATTTCAGCCAAATTTACTGCTATGGACCCCTATTGCACACTGTACAAATGGCGAAGCTATATCCGGACTCGAAGACTTTTGTAGACATGAAACTTAAAGTTTCTCCGGAGAAGACATTGGAAGACTTTGAGGCTTTCATGGCATCGAAGAATAATGCCCCCAGCAGAGAGGATACTTTAGAGTTTGTCAATGTGCGAGATTAGTGGGTTACCTGAATTACGCATCATTATAATCACAAAATACGTGTTTTTTTATAGGCTCACTTTGGAGAGAAGGGAACTGAGTTGGATGTGTGGACACCAACAGATTGGAATGAGCATCCGGGCTTCCTTGATATTATCCACGACCCGGATCTCAGGCAATGGGGTGCTGATCTAAATAACATCTGGAAGGAGCTGGGCCGCAAAATGAAGGATGACGTTCACAAGAATCCCAATTACTACTCTATCATACCCGTACCCAATCCTGTTATCATACCAGGAGGTCGTTTCATTGAGTTCTATTACTGGGACTCTTACTGGATCATTCGTGGTCTTCTTTACAGCGATATGGTTAACACCGCACGTGGCATGATCGAGAACTTTATGTCGATTGTTCAGCGCATTGGATTCATTCCGAACGGTGGTCGTGTCTACTACTGGGGTCGTTCCCAGCCCCCGCTATTGACGGCAATGGTGAAGAGCTACGTTGATTTCACGAAGGATGATCTGTTCGCCATCAATGCTTTGGAGGTGCTAGAGCATGAATTTGAGTATTTCATTAACAATCACACCGTGCAGGCTAAGGGTCACAACCTAGTTGCATACCGAGACTCATCATCCGGACCTCGCCCCGAATCCTACAGAGAGGATGTGGAAACATCAGAGAGCTTTCCCACAAAGGAGGCTAAGGAGGATCACTACAGTGAACTGAAGTCAGCTGCTGAATCTGGCATGGATTTCAGCTCTCGGTGGTACATTAACGAGAATGGTACCAACGTTGGAAACCTGACGGATGCAAAGACACGTTCCATTGTGCCAGTCGAACTGAATGCCATTCTATACATGAACGCCAAGATTATTGCCGAATTTCACTCTAAGGCTGGCAACATTGAGAAAATGACTGAGTACGAGACCAAGGCACAAAAGCTTCAAGAGGTACGTACTGGGATAATGAAATGACTCCCACTGCACCCCAATTGAATGACATATTCATGTGAATCGCATTGGCTTTCCAACTTTGCAGGCAATTCAGGATGTGTTGTGGAACGAGGAGGCTGGTTGCTGGCTGGACTATGATTTGATCAACGATAAACCACGAAACTACTTCGTGCCCACCAATCTGTCGCCATTGTGGGTTAAGGCATACAATATTTCCGATTCGGAGAAGATCTCTGAAAAAGTTCTCAGCTATCTTGAGGAGAACAAGCTAGACACATTCCCGGGCGGTGTACCGAATACTCTGTATCAGACGGGTGAGCAGTGGGACTTCCCCAATGTGTGGGCGCCCATGCAGTACATTCTGGTCGAGGGCTTGGACAATCTGGGCACACCAGAGGCAAAGGAGCTCTCCAAGCGCTGGGGCCAGCGTTGGGTCAAGTCGAACTTTGAGGCATATCGCGAGACCCGCGCCATGTTTGAGAAGGTAAGAAGTATTTAACCGGGCAATAGCAAATACTTATCTTTAATTTCCAGTACGATGCGGAGAAGTTCGGAGGACATGGCGGCGGTGGAGAGTACGGAGTGCAGAAGGGCTTCGGTTGGACCAATGGTGTGATTATTGAATGGCTGTCGAAATACGGACGCCAGATCTCTCTGAGCAACACGGGCGCAGCAGGTGATGAACAGCAATAGAATGGCCTAACTATGCCATGCCTCGTCGACGCTATCATCACCCGATTTACATTTAACCCGAGCATCAGTCCAGTTTGGCTTGTGCTGATCTAACACAAATCAATTCATGCATACTTAAATTTAAATCAAATCTAGCCGAGAAGCTCAAATGCTTGGATGATAAACGTATTATTTATAAGAACTGTTCAGAGTACCAAAACCATCACGTCAGTGCCAAACCAATGGCGCGTGTCTTCTAAATAGCCTAAGCACTCTCTGTCTCTCTACCTATCGCGCTCTCTTTCTATCTTAATCGTTTTCTCCCCCACCTACGCCTCCTTTCCTGCATCAACGACAATCAACGATGACTCCGACCCCGAACTACTTAAGCCTAACATCCAGCATCCACTATCAAACTCAACAACACCGAAGATTAACAATTATTGATTGATGTTCCGGAACCAGATCTAATTACAACCACGATCGCACACACATGTCTCTATATATAACGCTTATCATTTGTCTTCGACTTTGCCTTCGCCTCGCCTCGCCTTGCCTCGTCTCGTCTCGTCTCTTGAAACGCATATGTGTCTGTTCTATCAAGTTTCTAAGGGTCTAAACATCTAAATATGCCGCCAAATTCTATACGTAAGTGTCTTAATATTCATTCATACGATAATTAACTTGACAATTAAATTTCATTTGCAAACTGTTTTTGTTTTTGTTATAACATTTCAAAGCTTCAATTTAAATAATTAATACCTACTCTATTGAATATATATTTCTCGGATAACTATCCTCCGCTGCACCCAAGAGTTCTCAAACCAATTCATTTATCTCTAATCACAACTTCTTTTCCATTCGTACAGCTCGGAGCAGTCGACTTATCACTGTGCTGGGAGCAACAGTCGTGGCATTAGCCGGAGCACTGGCCGGACGGTTCATATGGTGAGGTGAGTTGCGACAATTAATTGATAATAATAATTTGCTTAAAAAACACAAATTATTATGATAATTTCATTTGTATATTTTCTCACTTTTTCATTTCAGAAATAAACTGCGTGACAATTGTTCTGGAAAATGTGATTCCCCGAGTGTGTGTGTGCGTGTGTGTGTGGATGTTTGTGTTTCTAGTACCAATTACATGATAAACCTTTCAATTTGTTGTTTTATTGCATGCGCGAAGATTGCAGTATTAGTTATCAATTTTCAGTTGACCTATTGTTAGTTGAAGTGAACAGAATTTAAATTGTTATTGTAATTAAGAAATTAATCAACTATTTAGTTAAATGTGTGCATGCAAACATAATATAATAACATCCTCGCAACACCCATGAAGGCACAATAATGTTAACAACTATTTGATTTATTTGTAGTATTGTTTTTTGTTACCAAAAATTGCCAAATTGATTGCTCTGATATTGAAATAAAAATGCAATGTATATTTTTTGAATGCACTAATGTTTGTTATCCTGTGACAATTATTTTCAACTTGCAGGAGAAATTGGTTCAAGTAGAATGGGAATGGAAAGCAGCCGCATCGTTTCGAGTGTACGCAACTTTTTATTCATTTTAATATATATAAGTATTTTTGCTTTGCTTGCGCTAAATTCAATAATGGAATCTTACCTACAAAAAAGAGCTAACACGACACGAAATAGGCATAGTAAAACTAGAGAACTGAGTAACATCGTTACATCTTTACATCGTTAATTGCAATCTTAACGCACTTTTGCGACTGGATATGACTCGGTTGAGTGTGACAAGGGAAAACAAATAATCAAAATAAAAGATTAATTATAGTACACAACAGTACACAGTACATATACGAAAATAAACAAATAAATAATGACGCACCGCATCGGGGAGAGCGGCGAACCGACTAGTTTGACTGCAGCGGCTCGTGACTAAAGTAGGGAGCGGTGTTTGGCGTGAGCAACGTGTGACATATATCACAGACCCGGGCGACACGTTTCCGTGGTCCCGATGGCACCGTTTTCGTTAGACATTTATCGCAGTAGATGTGTCCACAATGGCGACAATGGATTTTCCGCACCATTACCGTAAAGTATGCATTACATGTGGGACAATTGTTCACATCATCGTCGTCCTGCCAGCGCACCTCGGTGTCCGCGTGGCGCAACTCCTCCAAAGACATCTACAACAAACAGAATGGTTATGCTTAAGATTGAATTCTTGTACTTAATTTGATAAGTTCATTGTGCGATTACTTACAAAAACTGAATAAAATCGAATATATTACTTTTGTAATCAAAATAGAAGCTCACCTGAAGAGTTTGCGACAATTTAACGAAATCCTTTTGCACCGTTTCCATTGTAGACAACTCCTCCTGAAGTGTCTTGATTTTTGACTTGTAGTCCGCATTGGTTTTTCCTAGTTTTTCCTACAAAGGCAATAGTTCATGAATTCAACATAAATAATTGAATGGTTGAATAATTGTAATTGTGTACTTACGTTGGCATCCTGTAGTTCTATAATCTCAACACGGCACTCGGAGAGCTGCTTGTTCAGCTCAGCCTCCTTACGCTCTAGTATGGATTTTGATGATTCATGCGATTGCACGGCGACCAGGTGCTCCGTCACACGATCTCTGCAGGGAATAGCAAGTAATTTAGTTAAGTTTTGTCTATAACTGTAACCGACTTACTGCAGCGACTTAATATCTAATTGCACTTTGCGCTTGTAGGCTCGTCTCTCATTGTTGCTTTCGTCAAGCTGGGACCGAAGTATTTGAATCTCATCCAATGAGGTGACGCACTTTTGTTTTTCGTATTCGCTGCTAACGCGAGCCTGTATTAGCTCGCTCTGCTGACGCAGCATTAACTCCTGCAGCTCAACAACAGTATTTGGGAGATTAATGTACTGATTCTCAATTTCCTCAGAAGTCGCCAAATAGCGACCGGATAGAAAGTCGTTATCAGCTTGCAGTGTCTCCAGTTGCTGGTTTACCCGTTCTCGCTCATCTGTGACATGCTGCAACTGCCGCATGACTTCTTCCTTGGTCTCAAGGAACTTTTGTTGCATATTCAAGAGCTGTTGCTCGTTATTTTTTGATTGCTCGCGCAGGTTTTGTACTTCGCTTTTGTGGGCCTCACGTTTCTCTTGCCACTGATTCTCCAAACCATTTCGCAATGCTGCTTCTTTGCTCAGCTGTTCTCGCGATTCAACAAGTTGTTTCTGTATGACATCCAACTGCTTCTGCTGCTGCTTAACTAGTGCACTCAGCTCTTCCGCATGCTGTTCTATTGTGCTGCAGGAACTGCAAGTGGATACTATCAAATCAGTCGATGTCGACTTGTGTATGGCATCTCCATCATCATTTATTGTTGAGGTAGCCTCCTCCTTGAGCTCTGTTGTGACAGATTTGGCCTGCAACTGGTCGTCTGTTTCCCGCAACTTTTCTTTTAAGGCCTTCATTTCTTCCTGCAGTTGCTCCACTATTGAGTGCATCATTTCGGCATCATCGGCAGCCTGTTGGTTACCAATAACATACATGTACATATTCGATTGCCCACTATGAGCATATATACTCACATATTGTTTGCCATTGTTCTTGGTTATACCGCGCGTATTGCCATCAGAAGCCTCATGTTGAAAGCTGTTGTTCAACGAATCGCTGCCCAGCTTTCGTACGGAGCCCAAGGTCTTTTTCACCTGATTTAAGACATGTGGCGCCAAGCCGCCAGATGTCTCTGCTGCTTGTTGCATCTGCTGAAGTTGCTGCTGTTGCTGACGTAGCTGCTCCAATTTGATGCGCTCTAATTCAGCTTTGTACGTAGCCGATTCCTCGATTGTATCCTGCACCAGCTGCTGCAACGAAGATATCTCCTCCTGAGCTCTTATATCCTTCAATTGCATTTCGTTCTCGGATTTTAGGTCAGCCACCATTACGTGGGTCTTTAGCTCATCCAATTCATCTTGCAACTGCTTCCGCTCCGCCTCCTTCTGCATATATAGCTCCTTCATTTTTGCTCGCTGCGTATTAAACTCGTTCTGCATTTTGCGCATATCAGTTTGGAGCAGCTCCAATTTATGCTGGTATGTCGCACCATCATCGCCTGAAAAAGTGATTTTTATCATCTGAATAAAACTATAATTGCTGATCATTTAAATACCATTCGCGACGTCACTTTTGGCACCCGAAGTGCTCTCGTTTTCTTCCATCTCACGATAATTTTTGTAAGGCAAACGCAGAAACAATTATGTTCAGTTTACACCAGGGATACAAAACATTCCTGTTAGAGGTGTACCTTGACAGTTCGGCTTAATTTTTGAAATGTTCTATATTGTTTCATTGACAATTAAGGACATTATACTTTTATTATAAACTAATTAAATGAATTTGTAATTAATACAAAATTAATCATGAACTGCTTACTTGAAAAATAAATACAGTGAAGAAATATCGATGAAGTGTGCGAATAGAAAATCGATATTAGTATCGAATAGTTTTGTACTTATTGCACATCTCTAATGCACATGTGTTTGGTAGCGAGAATCATACAAATCAGGAAATTTTCGATTTAAATAACAAATAGCATTGAAATCAGTTTAAAAATGGTAACATATTTTTAGTTTAATAAATAATTCACAAATATTAAACTAATTTAAATTGTAGGTGAAAGGGAAGAAACCATATATTGACCGCAAAAAAGCCGTCACATTTCACTTGGTACATCGTAGTCAACACGATCCGCTAGTTACCGATGAAACAGCTCCACAGCGTGTGCTTCTGGAAGCAGGTGCTCGACAGTCGCAAGGTAAAGCACAAGATGAAAAAACTACCGATCCAGCAAAACGCCAAGAGGAACTAAAAAAGTTTGGCATTCACTTTGATGATGACTACGATTATATGCAACATCTGAAGAAACGTGAGAATGATGTAGTCTGGGAGTATATGGAGAATCCGAACCAAGCTAAGAAGCCAATCGTGGAGGAATCCAAGAATCGCAACCTACTTTCACTTCCCAGTTCGGTATTTGCAAGTGAATTTGAAGAGCCAGAGGGCATGTTAAATAAAGCGGCTCCTCAGCCCGGACCGCGTCCTGATTGGGATCCAGATGTAGTGGCAGCCCTTGATAGCGATTTTGAGGACAACGAGGACTTGGAAGATGACTTCGTCATGCAAGCAATGGGTGGTGATGAAGACGATGATGATTGGGAAGACGAAGACTCTGAAAATGATATGGAATTTGATTCGGATAACTTCAATGAAGATGATGAAAACGCTGACGAACTTATGGATCGTCTTGCCCCGTTAATGCGTCAGCGTCGTTTTGACGACGAGGAAACCCGGTCGCGCTTCACTGAATACTCAATGTCATCAAGTGTTATCCGACGTAATGAACAGCTCTCATTGCTGGATGATCGTTTTGAGCGCTTTTATGCAAGCTATGATGATCCTGAGCTTGGTGATCTTGCCTTAGAAGACATTGAAGGTAACTGGCACCAAAAACATCCGGTTGTTATGCAATGCTTCAAGGAATTCAAGAAAAAGAATGATGATATAAGCTATAATAAAGAATGGGATCGTGAACGCATAAAAAAGTACGATAATGTTGTGGATGGTGAACAGGACCCAACAGAAGAGCTTATTGATTACGAGGTGGCAGATGAAAAGGAGAAGAAATGGGACTGCGAGTCTATACTATCTACATATTCAAACATTTACAATCATCCCAAACTCATCGACGAACCGCGCTCCTCTCGCGCTCCTGCACCAATACAAATCGACCCAAAAACTGGTCTCCCAACAAATGTTTTGCGTGGCGCCGCCGATGCCCAGTTAACAGCAAAAGCACTTGCCCATTTGGCCGACGATTCACCAAATGCGACTGGTCCCAAGTCATTGTGTGCCAAATCTGTGCTATCCACGCTTAGTGTTCTATCCATTCGTCCCAAATCCGAAACTCCCGAAGAGAAGCGCGAACGAAAACGTCTGCTCAAGGATTACCGCAGCGAACGCCGCATCGAAAAGAAGGCCAACTCAGAGGCGTTCAAGGAGGAGAAGAAGCGACAGACAAATGTGAAGATTAACCAGCGCACCAATCAACAGGGCTCTACAATTGTTTAAACTGCGTTGTGACCTTCGCTTACCTTTAGTTTTAAAACGAAAACGCTAGTTGTAAATTCAGTTTTATTGCAAATACTGGATATGAATATGTATTTGTTTACATAAATATATTACACTCAAATTGTAAAGATTTGTAATAATTAACAAAGAGAAGCGTCTGCACCAATCGATTCAAGACTATGAAGAGTTTTTGCAAATGAATCTTGATTAAATAATATAAACTTTTTTGAATCGATTCCGACATTCGTTCTTATAAATTATGTGATCATTTTGGATAATAAAAACGAAACCTGATAATATCAAAGACTATTAATTATTGCTTAATTACTTAAGAGAGAACTCAAATCTTGGTAAGTGAATAAACTTCGAACGGCGCGACATCTAACCACAACAACACTGCCCTAGGCTCTGCTGTGGGTTTACTACAGCCAAGTGCACCAGGAAATACATGACAGGGTCGGCGCATTTGTTGAGAAGCAAGCATTGAATATATAATGTGGTGTATACGTGTTGCAAAGCTAAATTTTATTTTCAAAAGTTTCTCAAGCAAATCGAAAGTTAATGAATTGAAGAAATACAAAATTGGGATAAACATAACTTACTATTTTGCTTATCTAAACAGAACATGTTACTGGAAATATATAATGAATAGCAACTATTTTCCACTATATCTTGTGACTATGCCGGATATTTCTAAGTCGAGCAGCGGTCCCATTTGCTTTGCTGTGACTAACAGCAACAAATTGTCATAACAAATGCCTTCGCCTGCCGCCTTGATAGATGCGACTTTAAATATGTCGTATATAGTATATATTTTGTTAATATAAATGTATATATGCATGTTCATTATACTATGATTATTCTAGTCCTGAAAACACCATATAGGCCTTCCCATGAGACATGAGAAAGGCAGGCACGATTTCCAGATAGATTACTAAATACGGAGTACTTAAATATGCAAGGTGGGTGTTGTTCTGGAAAGTCCGTACATTATATTTGCACCTACGCTCATTTAGTCTAATACACACCTACATTTACAATTATATACAATATATGCATTAGTATTGGTTTTGTCCTGGATTTTTGTTAGTTTATGGAAACTTCAAATTGGAAATCCCAACGTCAATAATTTTGCACGCCCCATAAGAGACCTACCTGCTCATTGAGGCTCGAATTAGCATTATTGTTAGAGACGGCTTATATAAATATTTACTGAGAGGAGAACAATAATGATGATAATTATCATTGCAATCATTACAATAATTATTTGCATTAATACTCTAATAAATGACTTTGATTTGTACTACCATTGTGAATTGCTTCTGCTATTGTAAATGATTAAAAATCCACAATCCACATGGCCATTTTTCCATGGGGCCTAACGGAACCTAACACCAATTTGGAACCAAGCTCGAGCTCGCACGCTTTCCCAGCACGATACTCGTCAGCTCCTTGTAAATGGAAACCGTTACAGTGCCCATACCGCTGTCTCTTTCTCCGCCCCTGCCTCTGCCTATGTCTCTTCCTTCGCCTCCAGCTCGGCCTCTGTCTCTGTCTCTGTCTCTGTCTCCATTGAGCTGCCAGCCAGCGCCGGCGTCGCCGTTGACTGTTAGCTGTTGGCTGTTGGCTGTTGGCATCGCGTTTTGTAAAAGTGGCAAGAAAGCAGCAAAGAAATTCGCGCACTTTCAGTTGGGTTCAGTTCCTGAACGAAGCCGAAGGGATTCAAACGCGCGTCGGCCAACAAACGCGGTAATTTCCACTTGATTAATATTGTTATTGTCCAGTTGAGAATTGGTTAATAAGTGCAGTGTATAAGTTGAAAAGTCAATTAGGTTAACCTATGGCTGCAGAAAAAGCAAATATTTAATAATGAAATGCAAATATCAACTTAATTATTGTTGTCTCTGTGCTTGTGCTAAAGCCTAAAACAATTACTCATCGAGAACCCATTCCCCAATACGAAGTCAACGCCAATTCCCATTTCCATTTCTTGTAAAAACTTATGAAAGCTTGTGAAAGTTCGTGTGTGGCCATTACAAAATAACTTTGCTTTATGACTGCGATAAATTCTATTACTACGAGTAGAAGAAAAGATCGTAATATAATATGAAGAAACAAAAACAAAGAGAAAAATTGTTTATAATTTAAAATAAATTTGTTATAATTAAAGAGTATAAATTAGAAACGTGTGAATGCATTTCAAGTTGACCGCAACAAACATAATTAATATAAATGGATTTCCAGATTTAATTAGTGACATATGTACAAGTATAACAATTATTAAATCTTCTATCAGAGCATATATAAATAAGAAAATATTAAAACCATTAAAACTATTGTCAAAATAACCATAAAAAAGTTCGTCTTTACTCAAATATGCAAGCTCATATAGAGAAAGAGAGAGTGAGAAATCTAGAGATTTAAAGATACACAGATCTATATACTAAAGTATGTGCCTCTTCTACTTGAGCTTAGCCGGATGTGCTTCATCTTGCGGGCCACTCATTGAAGTGGAATTTTTAATTTGAATAGCGACAACTGTCATTCCCGTTTCCATTCCTATTCCCATTGCCAGTGCCAATGTCAATGTCGGCGTCACTGCCTCAGCGTCAGTTCCTATAGACTATACGATCTATCTGTGTGCAAGTTACATAAATAATAACTACTTATAACCGATATTTTAGGCGCGTTTCGACTCTTTCAATCTTAATTGATTCCAATTGGATTGCAAGCAAACGTAATTTTTATAGATTCTACGAAACTGTGATACTTAAGTTTTATATAGGTATAACTATTGTGATATTTAAACAAATGATCCTTCTGCCAATTTCTGACATAAGCCCTGCTTATTTTTGAAAGGTTTCCTTTGTTATTGTCGCTAACAATAGGTGTGTTTCCATTAGAGAATTTAACAATTAGTTCACTTTGTGTATTCCCCAAACTTCCGTTGATAACGACTTCGATAACGATAACGATAGCACTCAAGGCGTGCGCGCACTTAAGTGAAATCGGCACGCGATTCAATTGTCTCGCTCGTCCATTGACTGTTGGCGCGAAGTGTGCCACAATTACAGCTACATTTACTGTTATACATGCCTTCCCGACCGTCTGGCGAGCTTCAGCACCGTCTCAGTGGCAGCTATATCATCTTACGAGCGCGCCTCCCACACAGATGGCCCGATAATCGCACAATCTATGAACATATGTGCATATCCGACAGCAGAAATCATGAGATAAATATTGTACAGGCTTAGGCTTGTATGCACACATACAAATACACGGTACATACACATATGCTTATGTGCGTGTGCGTGTGAGCTCACACATGACACATGTATGCATGCAAATGTTTGCGTTGCGGACACTCGTAGCTTGTAGCCGACGTATGGACATCGGATTCTTTATTCAATATTAGAACACAAGTTGAGCTGGTATCAAGTCGAGGTGGATCCACCTACCCTATAAGCACCTGAGCAAATATTATAAACTATCAATTAAATGTTTAATTAACATGTGAAGAATTCAAAATCTACAGTGTTTATTTCCGAATATTACGAAAATGAAATATAATTAAATTAATTAAAATTACAATTCCAAATCAAAAATAAAACAATAACATTGAAAACTCAATATCGCTATCACTGTTACTATATCGTGTTGCAGATTTTCTAAAACGAATTATGAAATTCCCACGTCGATGTAAAGTGAGATGATTTGAGGTTTGGTTTCATTTTCTGTTCCGTCGTCAACATCATGCTGGGCAAATACAACTCAAAAGCATTCATATCGCTTGGATTGACATTCATATTGATGTGGTGAGTTCCAATTACAGCTGCCCCAGTCTAAGGCAAGCAATAATCCTTACTGCATATGGTAAATTAGCCCAACTGTTTAAATCAGCTCACAATGTTCATTTGTCTTATCCCAGTGGCAACTGCTGGTATATTTGTTATTATTATTATTATTATTAAGGAAGCGTTTAAGTACATTTAACATTTGTTTAGTTTTACTTTATTCGAGAATTGTAAGCTTGCGGTACTAAAATCCATATTTACATATTTAGACCATGCTGTACGCAATTAATACCCTGTAATCAAATCTGAAATACCGCAACTTCCACTTACAGCTGGCAGGGCTTTATGAAAAGTGAGTTCTGGAAATGTTTCTAGGTTTCAGAATGTTATGCAAAAGTAGACATCCGCTTTATTAAATAAATAAATGAGTATCTCTAATTGAAGTTTCTGAAATCTCAAGATGTAAAGTACATTAAATATGTTAATTTATTACATTTTCAACTTCCCGTAAAAGTTCTTTTTAAAATACAATCAATTATTGCCTTGCAGTTAATATAGAAACTATTTTTACAGAGCATCTGCAAATCAGCATTTTTAAATGCATAGCAAAGAGATTTTTCACAAATTATTAGGCTTTTGTGTACTCTCACTAAGATAGATAGATCCCATTCATGTTCGGCGGGACTTAGGGGGATTCTGGCATTTTTTGAAATCAATGCTGTTAAGAGGAAACGGAAGTCCGTGTTAGCAGCAAAGAATGGCTTGATTGATTTATGGTAGTATGTGAACCGGATAGAAAGTGTTGTTGTTGGCTCTCAGTGTCATTCGATGTTTGGTGACATTCTCTCCCAGCTCTAATGCAAATCGTTTAACGTCACCGTTTCTAAATTGCAAATGCGCCATTTCGTTTCGACTTTATGGAGGAAGACTCGTATAACCTTTACATGATACCGACCAAATCCGAGTATTGGCAAGCCATTTGACAATCCTTGGCAAGGTCGAATCGAATCAAAGCAAATGAGGTACCAGCACGAATATTAGCCAACTTTAAGGTTGTCCCGGGGGCTGACAGGCAAAAGCTGAGTTTCGAATGTATGAAATATACTTATAACCAGACAGCCCCAGACACGAAGTAAGTTAATTTCCAGTTCAGTCTTAAATTGACAAAGTTTGTCCAACAAACAATAGTTGCATGTGCCCCTGATGGCTGGGACTAAACTGGGTCTCTGCCGTCAACCATCAACAATCAACCATCAACCATCAAGAATCAACCATCGACCTGCCTGCATCATGTCCACCCTGCACATATGAGATGTATTTGCTGTAATATAGTATTGTATCCGATTGGCTTGTTTTTTGGCCATTTTCAGGATTAGTGAGGCCACGGACACCCACATGAACTACAACTACACAACGAAGCCCCGAGTGGTTCTTCCGCCTAATTATGTCAAGGGTAAGTATGCAGTTTTTGTGTACATGGCCAAGTCTATAGGACTGCATTTCGACTGCGTTCTTTCTATTTAATATTCGCTTTGTTTTTTGTTTCTTTCTTTGGTATCTCAATCACGTTTCATTACCTTTCCTTTCCTCTTTCCCCATTTCCTTTCCCCTCCTCGTTTTTGCCACGGTTGTAAGTTAATAGTATGGACTTTTTAGGATTTGCTTTATTGCCATTGTTGGAGTTGGAACATTGCGTGTGGCGTTTATCGTGACGCAGCCAATTTCAGGGTCTTTCACCATAGTGGCCCGCATTTAGCTTTAGCTGGAATATATTCGCTTAATTTCTATAATTACTAGTTATGCACATACCTACATACATATATGCCTCCATAGTATATATGTATAACTATAACTGTCCTCGACAACAACTGAAGTGAGAACGATCGATTAACCGAATGATGAGATGAGAATTGTCCGCATTTAACTCCATAATATCTCTCAAACTAATGGACATTAAAAGCATATATTTAAGGCAATTTAAGCTTAGCCACGAATAAAACAAGACAAGACAATTATGAAAGTCTCTCGTAAGAAAAGATGACTACAAAAGTATAGAGTGTTCATATTGTTTAATAATTACCATGCATAGTATGGCTTACAGTATTGGCTGCAGAAAACAGAAATGTGTTTCATGACTTCACATATTGTCAGCAATCCCTGGGTAATTAGGTGAAAACAACGCCTCCATTCTCATCGATTTTCACTGTTGTGTAACAAGAGGAACGCAACCTGTCCATGAACTTGAAGAACAGCTGATGCCCAAATTGCTGAACCAAACCACGCTCAGACCCCGTCAGAATGCACTAAAATATTGATTTCGCTTTTTTCGTTAATGTAAACTCATATTTTGCCTATGATTTGTTTACTTTCAGAAATGCGCCCGCCCTCTAAGAAGGGATCCCCAGTGATAGTAGACTTTAGCATATTTGTTGTAGATATTAACTCAATTAATGTAGAGGATATGGACTTTAGGTAAGGGCCAATCAACACCTATTCCAATGACCTGAGAGAACAGTGATGATGATAATGTAGCCAGTCATTCAGTCACTATGTATTCATTTACAGAGTTGACATGTTTATACATCAACGTTGGATGGAATCCCGACTGGAAATATCTGATGACATATTCGAGGAGGGGGACGACTATGTCACATTACTTCCTGAGTTTTTCGACAACCTCTGGCAGCCCGATCCGTATTTTCTAAATTCAAAAATAGCCGGTAAGTATCAAATATTTATTTAAAAGTATCTAAATTTGAGGTCTCCTGTCCCTATTACAATTTATATTCGTGAATTCGTGAAGTGAGTGCATATGGGCTGGGAAATGATAGGTGCATTGCCGCAGCTCTCAAATAGATAGATATCACTAATTAGCATTTTCTGTAATGCACTCTTCACTTATCTACGCATTTAATTTGTGTATAATAATATGGTGTTTTTTTTTTGATTTCCTTGTTTTAAATATTTCCAAATACAACAAAAAATAAACAAACAAATAAACAATGCAAACTTCTACTAGGATTTGGAAGTCCATATGTTGCCTCAACTTCTCTGCTACGCTATAAGGATGAAAGAGAATCTAAAAACTTTCATCTAAACAAAACTTTAAGTATACCTACTAGCAAACCTAGATTGTGTTTTTGTGCTCAAAAACAAAAATGAAATCAAACCTTAAAGAGATCACAAATTATCTCATACACAATCAGTTTGATGTCTTACATAACCGAAGATATTTACTTCGGCAAGCCGAATATTAAATACCCTTGCAGTCAAAAATGTTCCCCTGGCCTTAAGTTCAATAAACATAGATATATGTTCGATTACGATATATATTCATTACGATCGTTCAAGAATCCAATTTCAATATATTAAAATAAACCTGCAAGGTTATATTAATATTCCCACATGCTTCTTGCTCTTGGTATATCCCAGAGATTACATGTATTTGTACTACTCCAATCCATTAATGCAAATTATGCAAATACTCATAATTGCTGTCAACTCATTTATTGTAAGATCACTTTACATAACACTTTAATGTAACCGACTTTACATTTTAATTCAAAACAAAATGATCTGCTTCAATTTTTATTTCGCGATTTGCATTGATTTTTACAATTGTAATATAATTTAAGAAATTTAATAAGTTTGAGTTATACTCGCACATTGGTATCTCAATCACACCCGGGATCCCAATTAACTTCCTTAAGATGCATAAATAGTTTTAAATTTACAATCTGCTTGCCGTTGCACAGTTTGATCATTTTAGATTGGATGATTTTGTTTATTTCGAAAGTACTTGGAGTTTATTTAAAGAAAACAATACCAGTATGAATAACAGTATGATACCGTGGCACCTGCGCCTAAGTAAAAATATTTTAGATCATATGTGAGAACATGTATAAATAAGCATACATACATATGTATGTGCTTATGTATATATGCACAAATACTGTGACGCGCTCGCTATCACTCGCTTTGTCTCGTTCGCACACATGTTGACCAAGTTCAATTGGGATTCAAGGAAATTTTTTTTTCTTCCGAGATCAAATAAGTAAACACAAGGAAATTATCTTGAAAGTATTTTTTTTTCGGCTTGCTAGAGGGAAATTAAGTGCCTCTATCCTTATGTCCATGCAGAAAAGCCCTATATGACCCATTCGACTCGGTTGTCGATACTGGTCAAGAGTATATACAGTTTATAAGTTACGTAATTTTCACTATATACATAATAATTTTTTATCGAAATAATAAATGTATGATATGAAACTTTTCGCCAAAAATATGTAGCTTTAAAGTTGTACCCACATAGTCGAAAATCCAGTTCTAAATCTGAAATGTGGACTGATTCCGCACACATTGTCGATAAAACAGAATGATTGCAGGGGCGCGTTAGTCATTAATCGCACGCGGACAAAATTGTTTCGGTCGATTTCAATGTCAGGGCCAACCGGAGCCGTTTCGAGGTGTTTTCGCCCTGCATTAGTCCCATAGTTAGTTATACTTACCACCCAATTGGTCAGCTAGAGTCCACAGTACTGTTGGAAATTTGCAGTCGCATGAAGTGCGATAAGATCTCGACTCGTTTTCATGTTTTGTTTATCTTACAGTTGTTTGTTTGTTATACAAATGTCAGCACTCAGGAAAATTGATTTATACGTCTACCAAAGAAAATATAATTCAACATTTAACTGACAATATTCAGAAAATAATAACACATGCGAGTTAAGCGATTCGCGGAAACTCTTGTGCTAATCCGAATCTTTAAGGTCTCGCAATCTGTAATTTGTGAGATAAGATTATACGGGGAAAGTTATTATCGAGTGTAATACTTAGGAAGGTAAAGCAAAAGGGAAAGTTCAAGAATGGGAGTCGGAGTCCCTAACTTGTAAAGTCTCTGATATATACGCGTTCATACAGATGGACAGAAGAACGCACGGAGGGACGAACAGAACCTAATCAATAATGTATATATTTTAGAGGGTTATTTCTTTTACATACATTATTTCTACGTTATTTCTTTTACATACATTTGCACAAAAGCATTACACACTTTTCCGTTTTCAATGGACTCATTACAAGATTACAGACATTACAATTCGCAGGGAAAGGAATAAACTTACTAGAAGATTAGTCGGGTGGTTTGACCCCATATGTAATTGGAGTTCACTTTAGCGCGTAGCACATTAAAACATGGCACAGCCGATCCGAGTCTTCACTACATACTTACATACACACGCGCAAACTTACATATATATTTACATATATGCATACATACACGTATTGTAAGTTATTGAAGAAGAAGTCACTTGCAAACATAGAAGGCACAACGCATACTCGTACTTCTCAGTAGACACAATCAAATATCAGCTAACATCAGATCAGATCAGCTAAGATCAGCTAAGATCAGATCAGATCAGCTAAGATCAGCTAAGATCAGATCAGATCAGATCAGACAATGAGTGCCTACCAATGCCATAGTTCTAATCGAAACCACTTTACTCCGCATCTCTGCAACGTCTTTTCGATGTCTTCTCGTTGTAGAAATAGCTACACTGACGCACAAGTTCACATCGGTAACGCTCTATAAGAATAAGACCGTGCGGTATGCGGCTCGAATGCATGCGATAATTGCCTGCCAGATGGAGTTCCAGCTCTATCCCATGGATATCCAAGTGTGCCCCATATACATTGAGAGTTGTAAGTAGAATTTGCCTAAACGATTGCTGTTCTCGCCTTGATCGCATCTCAATTAAATATGTATTTGATTCAAGTTTCGTCCAATAACCAGAAGGTGAAGCTGCGCTGGTCTGATTCGGGGGTAACGCTCAATCCAGAGTTAAAACTGCTGCAGTACAATCTTGGCCAGCCGCTGGAGCTGGAGGAGAGCGATGGTTATATGCCTGAGAAGGTGGGGAACTTCTCCCGTCTCACTGTCTACTTTCGCTTCGAGCGACAAATTGGCCATCATCTGATACAGACATTTGCCCCATCAACGCTTGTTGTCATGTTGTCGTGGTTCAGCTTTTGGCTCGGCCTAGACGCCATCCCGGGACGAGTTACACTGCTGGTCACCTGCATGCTAACTCTAGTGACAATGTTCACGGGTCTACGGGCGGACATACCCCCCGTTGCGTATGTTAAGGCAAATACCTCCATCACAATCTGAAATCTTGCGACAATAATCCAACTAATCGTCTTCCATCTTTCACCCTTGCATGCGACAGGCGCTTGACCTATGGATGGCCGGATGTATGGTGTCTGTGTTCGCTGCCTTGGCCGAATTTGTCGTCGTGAAAGTGTTGGATGTGCAGTACCAGTACCAGGTAAACCGAATACCAAAGGTACTGCCCATGGTAAGCACAAGTCTGTGATCCGCTTTAATAAATAAAGACATTTCTTTATCATTGCAAACCCAAACCACAACCCCGACATCTACTCCTAACCCCTAACCCCCAACTCTTAACCCGCACCCGACCCCAATCCAATCCAAATTTAAACCAAAACCATCCTTGTGTATGGTGTGCAGCGCATAAGCAATATGGAGAAAGGTCAATGTGCAACTGTGGCGAGCTGGGAGGGCGGAGCCGTTCGGTCACGAAAGGCCACACAAACTCCAACAACGCCGGGCCAGGTGAGTTGCCTTGGCACACATCGCAACCACAACTATCGATGTGGATACTTGGTTATTATTTCACGTGGCCAAATCGATGCCTAATTGTGAATTGGCAAGAGATTGACTCACTCGAAATTCCATTCCAATCATCATACAGACATCCCTGCAGGGCAACGGAGGTCCGCCAAAGCCCGCGCGTCGCCAGAGTCTTCTGTCCGTGGCTTGGACAGATACAGATACGGGCGTGGAGAAGATAATGTGGCGCGAGATTGACAAAGTATCGCGAGCCGTCTTTCCCATACTGTTCTTTGTCTTTGTGCTCCTCTATTGGCCGATATTGCTGATGAAGTCATCCTAGGATTTGGGGAGTTCCAGAAATCACATTTCTGGACTCCGTTAAAAACTGAAGCAATGGAACCCAATCCCAATGGCTAAACGACTCAATGACACAACGACGCACACTGCAATACGTTCAATTCTTCAACTATCCAACTAATCTATTGCTACGAGTAAATATCGCATATCTAGGTATTACGTTATGTGGTAACTATAGTTTCTTACGCTAAAGCTTTGCTATGCTAATCTTAAAAACCAAAATCAAAAGGGAAACCTAGACAGAGAGGGAAACAGAGAGGGAGACGGAGACGTAGACGGTACAAAATTTGGCATTGCTCACTGATAGAGTATTTAGTAGGAGTTGTTCTTTAATTAAGGACGCCAATATCACATACATATGCATATGTATGTATGTAGGCCATGGTCGATATTAATTACCTCAAAAAACGAATCTTACAAATCTTACAAATCTTGCAAACAGATGACTGTATGGTTGCTATACATGGTAATGAAAAGATATGAGCAGATTCTATACCCTGTACCCGTTGGTGATAATGTTTGTGAATATATGTATATGTAGCAACCAAAGGTAACCTATTCATTCCCTTATGCTTTATTCATTTTCTGATAAAGAACTTTGTAAATAACCCCTCTAGCTTCAATTTAAATTTTATTAACAAGTCCGAAATCGAATTGGGATATTTGAAAGCCAGGTATAGGATAAATCATAGTCGCAAGTACTTGAATACCTTGCTAGACACCTGACACGTTTGGCTCAATTTCAGGTTCATGGAATCTAACATCGAAGAGAGTAAAAGTAATTCGATAAATTGTCAAATTATACAAATAAAACAATCAGAGTGTTGAGCAGCCGCTATATTCAAACTATGAACTATTAACACTAGCACTAACACAAGTGCCGTTAATTTCGATAAATTAATCGTTTTGCGCGAAATTATCATATGAGCTAAACAAAAGATTTGAAAAGCGTTCACAAAAGCTTTTTTATATTTTTGTGCGTTGCATCTTCACTTCAGCTTCACTTTCGACATAATTCAAGTTGCCCTAGTCAAATTCTAGCAAATATTGAGCAACTTCTTCGTGTACTAGGCAACATTTAGACTAAATCTAAATTTTAATATTCGAGGCTGCAGGTTAACAAATTTGTAGAACACACAATAATTTCGCCAACTTGAAAAGTTAAAGCATTGGTTATTGGTTAGAAGTGAAAACAAAAAGTGCGCATACGATGATTTCTCCCAAAATATGAATTGATTTTATGTACACTATACATACGCATAATATGTAGATATTCCGCAATGGATTCAGTAGAATTGTTTGTTTTTTTTTACTGCATTTTGGAGAATTGTTTTTTTTTTTTCTAGATATATTTAAGCTTAAGCAAATCAGCCAGAAAATGAATTGGTGCTTTAAGGAGATAATAAAAAGTTTACAACCCTCTAAGGATCAATACATAAGTACATACATATTATTGATGAAATGTAAATAAGTAGAAAAGATGTTAAATAGGAACTTTTTACACACAATTGAGACAAATAACACTTTAGTGCTGTGGCTTTATACTATACTATACTATATTTTATATATCTACATATAGTTCAAATGGCACACACCCAAGAGAAGCTAGATATATGAGCGTACGAAATAATATAAAATAAGTAAATCGAATATTATATTTTGTATGACAAGAAATTGTGTATATATATATATAAATGGATACAAATCAGATTTAAGATTATAATACACTTAGACATTTATTTATATTTCGAGTAGCTACAATATGTGTGTACATACATTTCCATCGGTTAAGTTCTTCTACTTTATATCACACGGCTTTCACAACTATCAACTTTTAAACTCTAGTAAGGTGATTTCGAAAGCTTCTAAACTAAATAAAAAACTTCACAACTATGCATGTAAAGTAAATATAATATAAATAGTTTTATTTGAAACAAAGCCTTTAATGAAACTCACTGAACGCGGTTAAACGGAACTCGTATGAAGCCAATGTCTTTCCAATTCGAAACAAGAACAAACACAATAGTTCATCTTAAAAACATTTAATTATAATTATGCTGGATATAACAATAAGCACTATTTAATGAACCCTACGATGCGTCGGTTTCCTCGGCGTTATCGTCCGTATCTTCCTCCTCGCTCTCTTCGTCGAACTGTCGATCCAATGGTTCGTCATTTTGGCTCCGGATCAACAACATATCGTCATCACTGTCCTCATTGGTTGCAGCGCCATTGTCGCCGTTGGAATCCCTCAACTGTTTCTGTTTCTCTGACCTATCCAGCAGCACGCGCATCGTGTACTTGTTGTAGTCACAGCTGGGGAATCAAATAAAAAATCAATGGATTTCAATTTAGCTTGACATAAACATGGTTAAGGGGCAGGACTTACATTTTGTTGAGCATCTCATATTTACGCGATATACTTTCATGCAATCCAAGCAGAGCCGTCTGCTGAAAGACGCCGTCACGATAGCCATGCGTGCTTAACAAGCAGCAGCACCACTGTAGGTAGAACTCAATATGGGGGAGGTCTGCAACATGCGGGAAAGGTGTTGCAGTAAACGCTGAGCAAACTCGGGCGTTAGATCCTCACAGAGCAGCTCGACTGCAAGTAAATTTAAGACATTAACTTTGATACATACAGGCAACACGTGCTGCCAGTAAATGGAGGGCATGTTTCCTGGAAGCGAGGTGGAAGTTTGCAGTGACAGAAAGCAGAAGGGGGAAGGGGTTATTAACCGAAAGCCGTTGCCCCCCACACGTTTGGCCAAACTGCTAACCGGGCACGTGAACACGTAAATGCAGAAAGAACCTTGAAACTGTTTATTAACACTGCAAGAAATTTGCACATTCGATCCAAACGTTTGTTAGGTAATAAGTGGCTGCCTTGAATGTTTCCCCCAACACCAACTCAACTCAACTCCCTTCTATTTATAAACACACGTGAAACAACGAAAAGGCTATTGATTGCAAGAGCAAAAAGGAATGACAAAGGTTGTAAACTAACTCCATTTGCAAGGTTGTGTTACATGCGAGGACCTTTCTTTCTCTCTGCATTGCAACGTTTATATAATTTGCGAGCACTTACTGTCCCTATAGGGCACTCGCTCCAGCACTAGGGTCACCAAATTGGGCTCGTTTAATTTCAGGGACATGACGAGGGCCTTTGTATACTCCAGCTTCTTTAGCGCTGCATGTGTCGCTTTAGGTGTCACTTCCAGCGACAAATCGAACGGATCGAAGACAACACCTGAAATAATGTATATCAAGTAAAATGTTCAATCAGACTCCTTATTAGAATTAACTTGGGCTATTTGAACTTACCCTTGTCTAGGGCATAGATGCAAAGTCCTTCGGTGCCGGCAGCAGCAAAAGCCTGCCCAGTGGGTGAGAAGCGAACGGAGAAGACTCTTACCTCGGGCTGAAAGCGTCGAGAGGACATGTCACCCTTGCGTACTCCAGGCAAGCGTATTGCCACATTTCCCCCTCCAGTTCCTCACGCTGTTCCACCAAAGACATGTTACCAAACTCACTCAGATGCTTACGGCTGATGAACTCCTGCAAATTTAACAAAAGTTTACTTATTACAAATGTCTTTTAAGCGAATTATTTCACTTACATTTAGACCGTCCAAGCTGTGGTTTTGTGTTATCTGGAACTTCTTCAGCAAGATTGCTTCACGCACATGATATATGCAAATATTTGCGGATTTTCCCGCTGCCAGTACACATTCGCCATCCGCCGAATACTCTATCGTAGAGAAATAGCTAAATGACAGAAGGAGATTAGCCCAAGCAAGCAGATGAAGAAAGGGTTTACTTACTTCGACTGTGCATTCTTTTTAGCAGTGACAACGTCAGTCTCCAAGCGACCGCTTCCCAGGTCATCGCGACCTTCAATAGTCGTCACTTGTGTTGCTGTCTTAACATCAAAGATTGTAATGTTACCAGCAAGAGTAGCTACGGCGACCTGTAAAGGGCATTTCATATGCATTCTGGATTCGATAAGCACTCCAGATAAATTTATTTACCTCTTCACCACTTGGACTGAATGTAACACAAGTGACATCGGAAAGGGCATCAATGGTTTCATGTTCACTGTTACTCTCGAGGCAGTTCCAAATCTTGACCGTTTTGTCCCAGGAACCCGAAATAAGCGTCGATGAGGTAGAGACAGGGGAAAAAGCCAGAGAGGTAACTGGACCCTCGTGCCCGCTAATAACTTCTAGGAGTTTTCCCGTCTTAATAGACCACAGGAATATCTCGAAAATATCTTGGCCTCCAGCCACAACCAGCTCGCCGGAGTAGTCCACTGCAACACACGCAAACTGAGCTGGAGTGGGCGATGTAAATGTCCTGAAATTACGATACCTTCACAAACACAGGAGGTTAGATGGCAATTCCAAGCCAACACAGCAAAGCGGGACCTACCTTATAATATCAAAAGCACGCACTGTACCGTCCAGTGAGCTGCTTACAAGGAACTTTTTATTGCGGCTGAATTGGATAGCGGTCACTCCACTCGTGTGTTCATTGAACGTGACAAAGCAGAAGCTGGTTTGAGTGTTCCACAGTTTCACTTTGGAGTCCTCGCCGCCCGTAGCAATGTACTGACCATCTGGCGAGTATGCAATACAAGTCATTTCACTACTGTGACCCTGCTGCTTCATAATGTACTGCTCGCTCTGCCACTCCCACACTAGGAGTTGTCCAATTTCACGGGACGCCAGCGCAACCCAATCGCCAGTGCAGTTGAAGAGAGCCGTGGATATAGGATAGTCGGAGATGCTGAGAGAGTGTATCATATTGACGTCAGGCAATTCGTACAGATAGAAGGCACCAGTGCTGAAGGCCACAACCAAAACCTTGGTTTGACGATTGTAGTTGGCCGCCGTTAAGAGGGCATCCCGCTTCTCCTTGCGAGGCTCGTTGGCCAAGTAATGTCGTCCCAGCTTTTTGTAAAAGAATGGGTGAGTCTTTTTTACACTCTCATCTTTGATTTCGTTCTGGTCTTCGGTCACATTTCCTTCCACTGTTGGTTTTTCCACGTCATTTTCGACATCATCTTCGGATTCGTTTTCCGCCTGCGACTCGCTTTTCGCGGAAAATGCTTTTCGTTTACGTTGAGGCGGAATAGCATCAGTTCCATCCACTTCCAACAAGTCAGATGGTTCCATACTACACTCCCACAAACATAGTTGACCATTCCGGCTCACAGTATTTATATGTAAGCTATTCGACTCGAAAAAACACGCGACTATAGCATCAGTATGCCCGCTTAGACTGTAGGTTCGAAAATTTCGCGTATATTTGACTGCACATATTTTGGTTGAGCTATCGCGGCAGCCGATGGCAAGGAGTTTTGAATCTGCGGACCAATCCAGCCACGTGACATCGTCATAGCCTCCAAGGAAACTTCGTCTCAGCACAAATGGATTGTACTCGCCAGTAATTTCTCCTGGAGCGCTGAATATAAGAACAAGATTCTCTCTTGCCACCGCAAAGTAGTTACCGTCTGGGCTAAAGTTAACACACTGTACACCAGTTTGAAATTTATGCCGATGTATCACGGTACAAGAGACCATACTTATTAACTGAGCATTTCCCTTCTCATTGATAGCAATCAACAAACTGCCATCTGGAGAAAGGGCAATATTTGTGTAGTTGTATCGAGACTCCAAAGACAAAGTACGGGATTTGTTACTACAAAAAAAAAAAAATGATGAGTTGATGGTTTGAAGAGACAGCAAACTGTTAGGTGTTATACTTCTTAAGATCGTATAAGGTTATCCGATTGCCCACAGGACTGATAACTGAATTTCCATCTGGTGTGAAAACCAAGTTTCCATTGCGATAAATTGTACCCAACAAATTCGAAAACTAAAAGTATAAGACAGTGTTTATGATCTACATCAAATACATACTTACAGATAAGAATAATTACTTACTTTGTAACCAAACTTCATAACTTAAATTGCTTTAATAGCTTTAATACAATTTAAAGAAACTTTAATGCGGCAATATAAACAAAAACCAATGCACGTGTTAACCAGATTCAAAAATGTGCTAAATTCAAGAGAAACGCGCTAAAAATACTTTATAAATAAAATTAGGTGTAGCAAAAATACTATATTAAATACCGCAATGTATAGATTTAATTAAATTTGACTTTCATCGATAACAGTAAAAATGTCAGAATATTATAAATTATTATATAAGATTCCTTGATTTAAATAAATTTTTATAGTCTTCAATATACTAAACATATAATCAACCTAGACCAAAAGACCGTTTGAATTATTCGGACAAAAATACCTATTCCGAATAAAGCCACAGAGAGCTGTCAACTTGTCGTATTCTGTGAATTACATTTTAAGAAGAAGCATACATCAGAACGAAAGTAGTAAATAAAAATATTAATCATTTGATATAAACAATGGAAAAGCCAAAATCTGCTGTAGACAAGTTTGCGGAACGTAAGGCTCGATTGCTTGACCTCCACAAACAACGGCAAGAGGCGCGCACACAAAACCATCAGGAAGTCGTTGCAGAAGATGCACGCAAAAAATTGCCCAGCAATTGGGAAGCTCGTAAACGACAAGCAGAATGGTTGTTAGCAGATGATAAAGCACGCGCGGAAGCGGAATCAGCTGGTAAGGACTACGAACGTATGAAGCTGCTAGATGTATCTGCTGTGGATGCAGAACGAATCGAGAAAAAGAAAAAACGCAAAGATAATCCCGATCTGGGGTTTTCTACTTACGAAGCGCAGACAGCACGACAGTACAACAGACTTGTTAAAAGTATGCCAGCACGCGATATGGCCAAGTATGAAAAACAAAAGGCCCAACTAGGCGAAGCGTTTTATGGCGGTCCAAATACAACACTTCATCTGCTCACTAAGGACACACCTGATGCAATTAATAACATGGTAAAAGACTTGGATCAGCAAATTGAACGAAGGAAGAAGTATTCTAGAAGACGCATCTACAATGACGACGCCGATGTGGATTTCATAAACGAGCGCAACTCAAAATTCAACAAGAAATTGGATCGTTTCTACGGAGAGCATACGGCGGAGATAAAGCAAAACCTCGAGCGCGGAACGGCTATTTAAATTGGCTTTTAAACGTAACATATTAGTAATAAAATTTTAATTATAAGCACAAATACTTAAGTGCATTATTTCAATACATATGTCATGTCATATATGTGTCATTGTACATATTTACATAAATTAAATATAATATTAATATTTGAGGTATAGATGTGACTGTCATTTACATATTTGCATTTGCTGGAGTGATTTGACTGACGATATGTTGCGGATAGGGATCGATATGTCGTGATACAACTTATACGTCCCACCTCTATTGAACATTTTTCGATATGTTTTCATAATGGACAAAATACCAAAATAACGCAGGTCATTGTTGGTACTTTAATACCAAGCGGCATATGAACTGCACATTTACACATGTGTCCACATGTATAGGTAATTGAATGTTTTGTTAAAACTTTTGTTCCTGTTCCTGTATACAACTCGAATCACCTAGAGAGTAGAACTTTAGCACTCAACATAATATGATGCAAAGTTTCAGTTCTCGGGAAAAGTATCTCATTTCGAACACATTAAACTGCTTGCCGGTAATACTACAGGGACGAGCTGTCCTCATAGATCTACGCAATGAGACTTCTGTGGCGGGTATAATAAGTGTCTCTGACGGTCATATGACATGTGAACTGACTCAGGTGGTGTTCATTGATAGGAATGGCGAGCACCATGCATTCGATAATTTCATGGTGCGTAATCGTATGATTCGACTTATACATGTTCCAGCTGATCTTGATATCCGAACTGAGTTATTGCGCCAGCAGCAGCAACGCAATCATGTGGGAAGGATTAAAGTGAACGCAAAGCTTACCTTCAAGCAAAAGCGAGCACAAGAGCGACACAAACAAACTTTGGAGAATATAAATAAACAGAGAAATGATATGAAATAAAGAAGAAAGTTTATAATTCCTGCGTTGCACATTTTTTAATTAAATTTTCATAGCATAAATTTTAAACCCCGTTTTCAAATTTAGTTAAAATAAACATAGGTTTGGTGTGTTGAAATATTGATTAACATATTATTTCCATACCATACTTATTTCTTTTATTGTGCAAACTACAAAAGTTGAAAATATTACTTAGCTTCCTTTTCTTCTTTGTATTTGTAGTGGAGTTCCATGCAATCTGTTTCTGAAATTTTGATCCAACCATTTGGGGTCATGTGGTACACGCGAACTATACCGCCCGAGTAAGCATCTCTGAAGGTGGCATGGTAGATAGCACGACGACCCAACTCCTGGGCTTCATTGTCCTGCAAGTCCCAATGATATCCAGAGTCAAGCACACCAAAGGCATAAATAGAACCACTGCCAACAGAGAACACGTTGCCAGGTGTACGAGAGCCTTCCGAATCAACATAGTACAGTCCTGGGCCACGTTTGTCGTAACCGGCTAACATCATGCCCATGCTCAAACCCATTCCCTTGTATTCGTGGGCAATGTTGGCCATAATCTTGCTGGCGGCAGCCACAGAAATGCGTTCCTTGTTGCGCAGTTCGTGCAGACGGCATTCCTTTGCCAGGACGCGATCCCAATAGACACAATCGGCGGCACCGCCGGCCAGTGTGCCAAGCAAAAATTTATTGATTTCGACAATTTTTTTCATTGTTTGTGATCCAATGTATTGACCTCCGGTGGCACGCGAGTCCACGGCCAATATAACACCACCTTGATATTTGAAGCCCAATGTTGTTGTACCGTGATCAAAGTTAATTTTAATGCCGGTTTTTTCTGCATTTGCTTGGATTTTGTTTAAATTATCAAGTGGCTGCAGGTGCACATCAAAATATAAAAGACTGCCATTACTCCCTAGATATACAAATATTTATTTAATTCCAACTTACGTTTTCGAATGGCGGCGCTGACAATGCATACGGATTTGCAATATTGCTTGTGAAAGCGTTTATCTCGTTTTCGACTTCAGTTGAAGTCCAGGCAGCGGGCTTCATATATGAAGCCTTCGAAATTTTACAAATCTCTGCTAAAGCCATTTTATAAATTCTCTTTAAAAATGCCGAAGTCAGTAATCAATGTAGGAATAATTTTTGTGATGAGATGACAAACAAAAATTGTCTAGCGATGTGACCGCTTCTATCGATAACACATGTTATCTATTTGCGATGACAATTCGATTAATCAAATAGGTGACAGCCCTACACAAAACCTGTTGCCAATTTTACAATTCGCCTCAATTTTCTCTTCTATTTTCATTAAGGCCTGGCTTAAAGCCAAGTTAACTCTGGGCGTTCACAAAATGTAAGCAAAAATGAAAAAAAAAACAACAAACAACTGTTTGAGTGTAAATTATAAATAAATGAATAAATTACATTGGTAAGAATTTTTCAACTGATACTAAAGTAACGGACTAAAATTAAACAGCGTCTTGTAAGTTGTGAGAACGTCTCAGTCCCCCGTCTGCCATTGATCACATTGAATTTGTATGTGGCCAAATAGCTGCTAAAGGTAGAAATTATGTGCAAATGTGAAAATATAAAATAAATTATTGAAGTTTTGATAAGATATAAAAACATCGTATATTACAACATGTATATTCTTAATGTTTATAAAATTGTCGGCTTACATGCATCCATAAAAATAATTTCCACTACAAACGGTTTGTACACACACATGTACATATGTACATATGTATATTGCCAACTATTCGACAGGAATATGTATGTTTGTAAATACGCACATTTAAATGTGATATTAACAATTTAACATTCAAACTGATATCGAGTTAATTTACTCACAGAAAATGCAGTATGGATCGCAATCTAAAGCAGGAAGCCTTGCCGAACGCCATTTCCGGGGTATGTTGAAAGAATAAAATATTTTAAGGGATTGAAATTTGAGTGAATTCTTTATTTCAGCATGAATCCAGAAACTGGACGGCATTGCATGACGCGGTTGCTGCTGGCGACGATCGGCGAGTGCAAATTTTGCTGACCAGCAATGCCGATCGCTTGGCCAAGGAATCCAGTCAAGGGAATACTCCATTGCACGAAGCAGCTAGTCGTGGCTTTAGTCGTTGCGTAAAATTGATCTGCACACCACCGTCTTCGAAGACGCAAATCAAGGATAAAAGCAGGCTTAAGGCAAGAGTGGCGAACACGATTGAAGCCCTACACAACGGAACTTTAAGTATCATTAACAACGAGGGTCTCTCCCCACTCCATTTGGCTGCACAGAATGGGCACAATCAAAGTTCGAGGGAACTGTTGATGGCCGGGGCGGATCCAGATGTCCAAAATAAGGTGGACAATAAAATGCCTATGTTTATAGCAATAACTAAGCTGTATTTTTACACAGTATGGTGATACTGCACTGCATACGGCCTGTCGTTATGGCCATGCGGGAGTTACTCGCATTCTTCTTTCGGCCTTGTGTGATCCCAATAAGACGAATCTTAACGGAGACACCGCCTTGCACATCACCTGCGCTATGGGGCGACGCAAGCTGACGCGCATTCTGCTCGAGGCTGATGCACGGATGAGTTTGAAGAACGCACAGGGCGAGACACCACAAAGCATTGCGATCAGAAAGAATTACAGGGAAATAAATGATATTCTGAACACTCCGAAGCGGATACGTAATCGCAGAGAAAAGCCAAAGGAAACTGATAAGTCGGTGCCACCGCAGGAGAAAGACAGGGATTGTGTGGATAAGGCGATCAATTGGTCGCCTTATGGATGCCATTATTTCCCCGATCCTCGATCATTTCCATCTCCTAAGCTGGAGACCCTACCCAAAGAGCCCTTGAAACAGGGCGAACAATACTTTCTCGACCTCGCAGGTCACATACACAAGGGACCTGTTAGTGTTGGAAACACCTGTTACTGTGGCCCCTTTTTCCGGCACATAGAAAATAAATTGAATTGCAATCGGAAGAGCTTGAAGAAGTATGTGCATAAGACCAAGGAACGCCTGGGCCATAAGGTGCAAGCACTGGCAATGAAGACAAATGACCAAATCGAGCAGCTGACGCGTACCATGATCGAGGATCGGATACGTTGCGAGAGTAAGCGGCAGTATCTCAACGAGTATCTGCGTCGTGGGGAGCCTATGCGTTCCACATTCGACAATCAAATCAAGTGTCAAAGGGCACAGCGTACATTGTCTCGATGTCGCAGTTTGGACCTGCTGGATAGCAATCATGATGGTAATAAGATGTCCAACGCCAGAAGTGTTGACATTCTCGAACAGAAAAACAAAGCCATAGTTACCGCAGTCTACCACTCGCATGCTAACGAAGTGGAAGAACAAAGTGATACAAATGAAGATACACATTCCAATTCGAGTACGGAAGTGCCTGGGAACTGCAGTGATGCCATGGCTCAGACACCACCGTTGGCTCAGGGGGAATTGAAGAAATCGAAATTGAATGAACTTAAGCTGGACTTTCTTAAAGTTTCGGAGAGACTGGGAGATTTGTTACAGAAAACTTCGCTGATCATGGAGAGAGACAATGAACAGGAGAACAAGCTGCAGCTGTGCTCGCTTTCACCAGAACAAAGTGATCCATCAACGTACAGCCCGGGGAATCAATGCAATTTAATAGAGAATAAAGAGAGCGCCAATAGTCCAAGCTACGATGAGTACACACATGTGCAACGACGTTATCCAAATTCAAGTGAAACTTCGAATCCCTCCCAGAACTCAAACAGCTGGGAGTTTGAAATGTCGCCTCCAGAGACTCAAAGGTATTACCATTGTATGCGCAGAGATGACAATATGCTGAATACAATGATTAAAGCACTTCGGAAGGATGCCTCATTCGCCGATCTCAGTAAAGACGAAGTGGCTCTCAATGAAAACGCTGACAGAATCTGTGGCGATAAGTTACTCTATAAAGCCCAAGCTCATGAGACGCCATCTCCATCACCATCTTGCAGCACAGATGTCGTCTTTCATGCGCAGCAGTCCATGTCAAATCTTTTGAAGCGTCAGGCACTTTGCTTGGATGAAAATTTCACAGCGAATTCAACACTATATTATACTAATCCTATTGGTATTTCACCAGGTGACGAGGCACGAGTCTCTACCAAGGTGCAAATGAGTAGACAAAACCCAAATGATGCTCCATCAAAGGTGGAAATTCGAAATAGTGAGATCAAATACCTTAAGAAGCCCATTTCGGGGCAGGTTAAGGACATGGTAGCCCAGTTGCAGGGCAGAATTGATTCCAATCTGCAATCCCAACAAGATATCTATTTAAGCCCTCCTCTGCAACATCCAAATGGAATTAGCCCTCGATTGAATAATAGCTTGCACCCCAATAGTTCTCCTGCAAATGAAAACGCCGTTCTTCCTTTACATAATCCTTCATCTCTGTACGCAGCCCATGCGAGAACCCCCAATCAATTTGAAGTAGCTGAACGGCAAGTTCCGAAAGATGCCTACTTTCACGATCTTCCAAATCGATCGAGGAACATGCAAAGAAGTCAGCAAATTTACTCAGGAGATTTGCAGAATGCTCGCCTGTTCAGCAGGGGCTTTGCGGGACCGCAGGTGCTTTACAGTCCGAGTGCAGCGCCTACTTCCCATCTTCATCAACCGCATGATTACAATCTACAATCTACAAATCTAGCAACTGGCAATCAAGCACATTTGCATGCAAATGTTCCGGGCCAAAGTGGGCAGGATCTAAGACCACAACCCATGATCTTTCGCAATCAGATGACTGCGGCTGTCCTGAGCAATAATGCAGATGCAGATATTGATGAAATCACTGCTGTAGGATTATATAATAATGTGTCCAGCCTAGTTTGAAATGAATAAAACAAGGTTTATGATAAAAACGTGGAGTCTTGGAAGCCACAAAAATTTGTAAATAGTTCTTACAATGTATTTATCATAATTAAACAATGTAATGTTGTTTATGTTGCGGTATACTAGATAATTGCCAAATATTTAACTGGACGCTTAGGCGGATTGCAGAAAATATTAGAAAATCATATAGTCCAATTCGCCAATTGGCGGCATCAGTTTGGCACCATTTGACCATTGTCTGAAAAGATACGCGTGTACTTAGATTTAATGTAGTTTTGTATATCCTAAATTACAAGTAACTACGTATTGAATAATTATTGAATTAAAATATATATTTTCTTTAAAAATTTTTAAATATAATAGTATTTAATGTATGTGTAAATATCAGAATGTCAAGTACATATTTATTTGATAACAGATCGTTTTGGTGTTTTGATAGACATGCGGCTTCGACATTGTACAAATATGAATTTAAACAACAAATTATAAAATCATAAATGAATACAAATCAAATGAGAATGATGACAAATTTTGATATTCTTAGCTTTAATATGCTTGCTTGTTAATACATTTTAGCAATTTCCTATAAAATAATTCTCGATGTGTTCACTATTTAATTTAAAATTCAAAATGTTATAAATGATTCTGCAGAAAGTGTGGAGCTCTACAGCTCCCTATGCGTACACACTTACACTTATCGGCACTTAATAGTATCTTAGTTCTGAATAGTCAAATTACAATAGCCAATAATTTAGTCACGTTAATTGTAGCCTATTATAAACCTATTAACATTATTTTGCATTCTATTGAGGGAGTTTTTACTTGGCTTCAATGAAATGAGTGTCGATTACCCGGCTTTACTCTGTTTAACTTAACAATATTGTTGTTGGTCTTCAGACAGCAGGGATGAGTTGCGCTCGCTTGGGACTTTGCAAATATCATAGGTCAGGTAATGTCTCAAAGGGGACTGTTGTCCGAGTCTTCGCGCTCTTGGATTGTGGTTATGCTTTGCTGCAAGGCATTCGGTGTGAGCCACTCTCTGAAATGATTAGGATTGCCTATTAATAGAGATATGACTGCATTCGACTCGAATCAACTTACTTTGGTAAGCATCTCTGTAAAAATGGCACACAGGAGCTGAAATGTGCGAGACGATTCACCCAGCTGGGTATTTCTTGGCCGCAAAGTATCTATTGAAGGAGATTGAGGCGAAATGCAATTAGGTATGCATTAAAAGCATGTATTGACACACACAATACCTGTGTTAAAGAACCCGAAAAGTGGTTACAATTATTGTTCATAAGATGATAACGATCGCCACGAAATTGATTCCCCAATTCCTCGACGATGCGACGCACTTCTTCATATGTGAAATCGGTACAGCCAATTTGTATACTCTGCCGGAATTGGAACTGTTCACCCAGCTCGTCGTGGTCACGTGGAGTTATTTCGAATACGCCAGTAAAAGGAAATGGATGGCCGCCGTATGCAAATTCAGTACCAAATGCTTCAACGCCGGAATGGAACACGCCGAGACCAATTGAAGTTGTGTACTCATTAATCCAATACTGCCAATCAGATAAAATCAAATCAATTAGCATTAATCAGGCGACAGAATTGCACAATTCTTTGGCAAATCTCCCACTCACCATGTCATAAACGTTGAGAATAACTGGTTCCCTTGTCCCCATATTGGAAGGCAAGAGCTCCTCGTTACCATCTTTTGGGACACTTAGACAGCTCGGAAACGACAGGTTGCACGGCAGCCCGTTGGAGAACATTGATTAAATGCGTTGTTGGTTTCTTGTTCTTTACTAAACAAAAGATACAAAAAGCCACACATTCGTGTAATGCATAAATATGTTACACAAAATTTATAAATTAATTATATATTCTCAATGTTGTGTTTGATATCTAACGCGGATTTGAACTTCAGTGTTCACAGAGCTCAAGCACACACACACACTCACTGGCCAACTAACTCATTTGCACATATGTTCGTGCATTTGTGTACTTGCATATGTGTACAAGTTACTTATGTATATCTCCATCTTTATACATATACATACATATGTATTACAAATGTGTCATACCAAACAACTTACACGAATATCTGATTCCTAATATCCCATAATCCACTAGAACATAACAATTTCAATTCTTTAAATATTAAAACTTCCGCATTTATAGTAATATTTACTTCGGCATCTGCTTTCAGTTTATGTACACAAAATTTTTTTGTTTATGGATTGATTGTAGAGTTGTGTCGGCCCAGTTCTCTTGGATTCATTGAACAATATTATCGAACTACATGAATCGGTTCGCCGACTGATTAATCGAACAAGTTGTGATTCAGTAATTTAAATGTCCTTTTACTGATTGCAAATTGATTTCAATAAATTTGACTTTAAGCATTTTACAAAAGGCTTAAATTATTTGTTTTGCTATTAAACTCTAATGGTTCTGTTATTATTTTGACTAAATGATATTTCAGCGTCTGTTATATTCAAATCAAAAATATTTTGTTATTGTCTTTGATTAGTGATGTTAATTCGTAACAAACAACGATTTGAACAGCAGATTCAAAAATCCATGCTTTTTTTGATATCACTAATTCTAATGCATTAAAGATTTAAGAAATTTATCCAAAGAAAATTACCTATAAAAACGGAGCTTTTAAAATATGCTGGAGTTGAAATTAATAAAATAACACTCCCGAGGTCCAACAAAGAGTAAATGAGTAAATATTTTGTGCTTATTTTGTGAATATTATTAATAATGTTTATTTTTCATCTTTTGAAGGAATGCTTGGAATATTGTAAGCGAGGATGCAAGTGCATCGAATCTTCGTTCATTAAATGAGATCAAACCAGTGTTACGTAATCGAGGCTGGAGGAAGTGACAGTTTTAGTATCTGGAGGACGTGAGGTCCATGAAATGTAATATTCAATGTAATGTAATTTCAAAAACGATTTGATTTCGTAAGAAGATTTAGGAGAAGAAAATAAAAAATACTTAATAAAAAATATGTCAAGATTAGAAGATATTGTTCAACATTTTGATTAAAAAAAAAACTTGATTATGTGCACTAGGTTATGACTTTGAGTTTAATTATCATAGAAAATAAATTTTACTTGTAATACAATTTTATTTTATACACGTTTAAGAAGCAATTATAATCATTCTTTTAAACTTAAAATATAGATAGCTTCACCACAGTGAGTTGTTGTAAGGGACATGAACAGCTGTTTTCGCAAAATGTATGTTTGCATCTGCATCTATTAACGTACAAATGTTTATTAACCTGTAAGTAATTCAACACTGCGCATGTCACAGATTTCAATTTACAAACAACACGTGCTGACAAAAGCTTCTCCGACACCAAAGGGAAAGCGACAAGGAAAGAAGAGCGATTCAAAGTGCCGGTTCTCTCAGTTGTTTAGTTGTTCAGTCGTTGTGGCGTCATCGTGGCGTTTTCATTCGTTCCCGTACGCTCAGACCATCTTTTGCAGTGGCAACAGCAACCTCCGCTGTGCTCTCAGTCCTTGCTGAGCGACGCGGAAGGACGGTTAAGGTTGAGTCATCTCAAAGGCAACAAGAGAATGTGCCACTTTAAGCAAGCAGCCCAGGGAACGCAGCAAAAAATAGTATAGAGATAAAAATAAGTGAATTTTGTTTTGTGTATCCTTAATAGTAGAACAGATAATTCAAAATTAAAGCCAACAAAAGTTAAAACTACGCATAATATTAATTAGTGTGTATCGCCGTAAAAATGTATCTTAATGAAAAAATGTATTAGTGAAACCAAGGTCTTTCATAGAACCCGTGTCTATAATATATATAAATATATATATACCAACATATTATAAAGTTCTTCCAAAATGATAAATTAAAAATGGAAAGCTCGCCGTCCAGTTCCATAGAAAAACAAATTGATCACTTTTTGGAGCATTTCAAACGCAGTGCTTCTAAGGCCCTCGATGCCGAGTGGGGCAGCGGCGCCGATATAAACAATGGTCAGTCCAGCAGCCCACAACGACAGCAGCCCTTGCAACGCTTGTTACAAAGGACCAAAAGTCGATCCAGTTGCCTTGACGTGTCGGAGTTATCAGGTATTGTATTGTATGTGTGTTTATCAAGGACCCCAAATACCCGTGAACTCCTGCATTGATTCATCGCTGTTGGCTTTCCCACAAACTCGAATATTGATTTTCCATATGCCTTTGGTGTCACGGTTAAGCTCATTTGTAGCAATATCCATGCAATGAATATGAGCATTTTAACTTTCAATAGTCTCAGGGCATTGTCTCATCATACGTAAATCTTGAATGCAATATGATACGAATAAGGTGAACCACCAAAAAAATTGTACTGTAAAATACTTTAGTCGTGTATATCCGAAACTTCGAATTCTATATGAATGTACGTAGATTTGAAAATAAACTAATACCTTCACTAAATACTCGCATGCCGGAATATGTCACTTCTCAATTAGCTGCACTTTATTGGCCGCACTTATGAAATACATGTATCTGTATATAGATATGTTACATAGCTGTCACAAATTGTTACCCCCGTTGCAATTAACGTACCACTGCAAGTGGGCTTCAAATCTATTTAGGGTAGACGATGCTTGTTGCCCTCACCGTACCGACAATTGTCATTTGCTGCTACTTCTAAGCCCACGTTATAAGGATAGATGTGGCCTTGGTTTTAAGTATATTCGGGAAAAGCTTTGTGCCGCATAAGTTTGAAATTAAAGAGTTAAGAGTTAAGTAATTTTAATTTTTTAAGGCTAAATAGTACTCTTTCCACTCAAGTAAATTCTGGCGATTACTTATTTGTTAATGGTTCCTTTTATTAAATATTGTTATTATTGCTAACTAATATGAATATTCAAAATTTTTGACAGTTGGGCTCGTTGTAGATCTGTTGAAACAGTTCCGATGTGGAACTACATTTTAATATTGAACTATTGTTCATTAACTCACTGTTAATAGCAGTTCTGAAATGTTAATGTTAATATCGCTTCTATGTTATGACAATTAGTCGTCTTCTTCTTATTCGCCTGTCTACAATATTCCCGGTGCGTGCGTACATAATAATAAATATATATTTGTTGTTTTAAAGAAATTATGCAAATTTAATTATATAAATAATTATCTATAACAGTATAACAGCCATTGTATCATAATTGAAATATATTTTTTTTCCACAAATAAATTAATAATCCAAAGAATTGAGCTCCAAATGGTCTCAGCTGTGTCTGTTTGATATTGCAATTGGTTTTTGTCGCGGGTTTTCAAAAGATTAAAAAGATAATGTTTCGCTGCTGTTGATTGTAATATTATAAGAATTTCCGATTCTTTTACTGGGATAAGAGCAGCGAACTGTTTTAATGATGTGTAAGTTTTACATATTTATATTTGTATTTACATATGAGCGTGTATGCGGGCGTTGCAACTTCTTCGCGTCGTCATTGCCAAACGGATGCTAATTATCAGTACTTTAACAGCTGTTGAATGAGCTCCGTTTGGGATGCATAAAAATCGCCCTTCAGATGGAATGCTGTAATCAATGCTAATACTCGCGTTACCTTTTAGATTCCTTTTGAATCACATATTCATATTCATATTCTGCACCTGTGAACCTAAGTTCGCTGTTGACAATCGAGCAAATATTCTTCATTCATTTGAATTCATGTACTTATGTTTGTATGTACATATGCTATCACTCTCTACACAGCTCTGCGGGGTGTGCAATTACTTATGAAACAAACTATATGTATATTCACATACTGGGACACACACTGACTTATAAACATATGTGTGAGCATTGTTTTATTTTCAGTTCACCGGTAATTTGTAAGCACTCAACTTGATTGTCTGCGATCGAAATTATTGTGTATAATAATTATAAGTTAGTATACACACAAACAAATAAAAATATTTTCAGAGTATTATTCACATAATATCATATGCTATCGATGGCGAATACAATTATTATAGAGTAGGGACAAAATTTACCGCAATTACTCAGAAATCACGTACACAGCTCTTGAAAATGTAAATGAGCTTTAAATAATTTTTAAATTAATAATGAATGTATTTAGTTTAGACTACACTTGTACTATGTAGTTAACTGTACTTGGCTGAAGCTCTTAACATGTTCTGGTTGAAGTCACGTGAGAGTCATTGTAGATACTATCTGATCCCAACTTTAGTCTTCTGTTTATTTAAAATTTAAGCATAGGGTATTGAAAAGTCGGCATAAAAAACTTTTCCGAATTCGAAATACTCGGAGCTTTGACTTGAAGTTCACCCTGGGGCTAAATAAATGGGAGGAATCGAAAAGTACGATGATCAATATTTATATTTTGATATTCGTTTCAGTTGATAGAGAATGTTGAATAAATAATTTCTAAATACAATTGCAAAGTTTGTAAAAGGAACTATAAATGATTTATATCAGTTCTAAAGTTCAAATCTTCATATAAATACACATGTACATATTTATAAATATATATATATAGTACGCCAAGAAAAATAAAAAAATTGTCAGTACTCGTAAAATGTGCCACACCTCGGCGACAAAAGTAAAAGTTCACTAAACTCATTTAAATTGTATATACATTTGTAAAAACCCAACTGTTACACTTTAAATACTACCGATTATTAGTTAACTTCGAAAGACTTTCACACAGTTTATTACTTGAAATACATATACATCTGTGCAATAATTACTTATTGATTAATTTTTGAATTTAATTAAATTGAGAGGTTTCTTTTGCTCTACTATTTATAAAAAGTAGTCGGCATTATCTGCTTCTATTAGTATATTATCTGTTTATCTAATCTGAAAATTTGTTTACCACACAGAAGAAACTACTTAGCATAGTGCAAAGCAGAATGCAAAGCAAAAATGCGTTGGCGCCATCTAGTGTGCGTATATGTTATGTTGACTCTTGCAAGCGTGCGGAAGCATGTGAGAGTATCTCCGAACTAGGTGCAGGGTATCCGTCACTCTCTTCGGTGTCATCCTATAAACTCGGCTGCAATCGAAGCATAAGTCTGAGGAAATGTCAAATGTCTGAGAATATTCATATTGTTGTTATAAAGCATTATGACATAAAATTCGTTTGGTTCGCTGCAGCGGGACAGAATCAACATTGCGGAACTATGTACAATTCAGTATCTCCGTTGGGAGACAAGAGAGCTTTTTCAGTTAACTTACCTGAGTATCGGTATATTCTGTGTGTTTTGCGTGTTCATTGAGTGAGCAGCTGCTTACTTGCTGCTCCAATTGGGACTGCAGTCACACAGAAGAAAGCTGTGGAAACCGTTGCCTTTTTCTTTTTCTGCATCAGTCTTAAATTAAATTGAATTCTAACGAGCGGGCAATCGTTTCGATGCCAATTCTTCTCTCTACTCATGTTGCTTCTCTCTTACGCAAGCACTCTCTCTCTATCTCTCTTCTTGCCTCTCAGAGCAGCTGATGCTGATGCTGATGATGATGACGATGCCAGCGAACGTTGGACCTCACTTCACAGACTCTCGTCGGGCAATATCATACGAGTACGCTGCTTTTCAGTTACGCGATTCTATTTATTTTGTCGTTGTTGTTGTTGTCATTTTTGTTGCGGAAAATACATAGAGGAAAAAGTGCCGCACAAGTGTAATTACTCATACCCATGAACATATAACCGTATGTTGCTTGAGCTGACATTCAATCACTCTTGCCATTTGTCTCAGGTGTTTCTTGCATTAACATGCTTCCATATGGCACCAACTCGGACAAATCGATCCGTAATCATTGTTGATACCGCAAACCGTATGCATACTTATCTATAAGTTATCTATGTGTACATAAACAGTCAGATTCGTATCCGGTACCGTGCCAATTACTATGGGAAATCAGCAAAGTCAGCCCAATGGTATGTCAACGCGTCAGGTATCTATTTGTAATTATTTGTGATAAGAATCGCCATCTATATAGTTGATAAACTTGCAATTGTCAAACACAACTGGAACAATAATCAGTTTCAGGCACTGTCCTATTATATACCCTGTGAATCACTCACTTTTGCTGTTTCCTATTCAACTGGAACAATAATCATTTTCAGGCACTGTCCTATTATATACCCTGTGAATCACGTACTTTAGCTGTTTCGACGATTGCTGTTTCCTATTCAAGTATTTGTAAAGATTTTATATTCTTACTGTAAGTACTTTGATTGATAGCCAATTGCGTAAAATTAGTTCAACTAAACATGTTGAGGATGATACGTTGTACTCGGGATATAATAGAGTTATAACAATAAAAAATGGAAAATGTGTAACAGCTTAAATCGGTGGGCATATCTTAAAGTTAATGTAGCATTTAAGGTATATTTAAAAACTAACAGATATATCTAAATTGCAAAGAAAAGTAAGATCAGTTTGTGAGTTCTTGATTGTGTTGTCCAATTCATGGTAATGCTACAACTCGATTCATGTATCTGCTGAGATTGCATATGTTGCACGAAACCTTGACAAATGGTTGCTACAGACACCTCTTTAGTTTAACTATCAACAGGGTCTGAGACTGCAATTAATGAATAAACACCTGCTTCTAGTCTCTTATTCAATGAATACTGAATAGGGAAAGAGAAGGACAGAGAGAGAGAGAGAGAGAGAGAGAGAGAGAGAGAGAGGCAGAAAGAAAGATAGAAAGCATCAAGTGCTGCACACACTTTAAATGGGTCAAAGCTAAAAACAAAACGATCCATCCATAACCACTTCGCAGATATGTGCATCCACATCCACATCCACACATGCATATTTCCACACACCAAGACATTGAAATGCTCATGCTCACATTGTGTATATAATTCAAGAGATTGCTCAAAAAGTGTGTGTGGATGTTTCAAATATTCACATATTCACAGCATATTCGAAACAATTTGAAGTTATGTGTTATTATGAGTCGAACGAGATTGAATGAGATGCTTATGATTTGTTTGGTTTTCCTTTTCGTTTCCGCTAAAAGACAATGATGTGGAAACTGCGCTGGCCGAGTCCCAGGCTATTGTGATGAGCGCATCGCAGACCCAGCAATCACAGCATTCACAGCAACGACAGCAGCAGTTGGCCAATCATCATATGATCGATTCCCAGATCTCGGTTAGCAGTGGGGCTTCCATACAGACGGCGATATTTCAATCGCTGAGCAATTCACCGGCGCATACAAATCGCAGCGCAGGTCTCCTACAACATACCACGTCCACGATCAGCAGCAACTCGACCACCTCGGTCAACTCACAAGGAGTCGCTTATGCCGCCGAAGCGTTAGGCTCACAAAAGGCTGCGGAGCAGATCAACTCGTTGTTAGAGCACATTAGTCCGGCACAAGCAGCGGCAGCGATGAGCGGGGAGGGTGTGCTCAACATTGCCGATGTGGCGGATCTGCTGCATCCACAGCATGCGATCATCACAGGAGGTCGGTCACAGGAGGGTTGCCCGCTGATCATCTTCCCGGACAATAATAACTTCAACACCATCGAAGAAGCCGATTACCAGAAGCTCATCTTGTACCTCAGCTCAGTGCCATCGTAAGCGAAGCTATCCCTTTGGCATGTTTCGATGATTATATTATATTTCATCTCTTTTGAAGACTCCAAGACGCAGATCTCGGATTCCATTTGATTATCGATCGTCGCAAGGACAGGTGGACATCGGTGAAAACCGCGTTACAGCGGATATCGGTGCGTATTTAATGCTCCTTGTCAACTGTCGATTGTCGATTCTAATGGAATTTTTGAATTGCAGATTTACTTCCCTGGCATTATACATGTGGTCTACGTGCTGCGTCCCTCAGGTCTGTTTCAGAAGGCTATCTCCGAGGTGAGCTCCAAGTTTTCCTCCAAGGATGAATACCGCTTTCGACTTGTCGTCTGCTCAGCTCTCTCAGACCTTCATGAATTTGTCGATGCGAGCCAGTTGACTCCCGACATGGGCGGCTCACTGATCTATTCGCATCATGAGTGGATTCAACAGCGTATTGTAAGCACCTTTAACTATTCCTCAATCTCATTTCTAACAGATTATATTTCTTGCAGTCGCTTGAGAAGTTTTCTAGCCTGACACACCAGGTCTCTGCCGAGTTGGATGTCTTTATACAGGCGATACATGACACGGAGTTTCCCAACTCCGTGGAGGCGACCAGAAAGCTTTTGGAAGACCAGGGCGTGGACTACGCGCGATTGAAGAATGAGATTCTGTCCGCTGCAAGACATGGCGAGACTCTTTTGGACAAGATCAAATCAAATGAGGAGCTCAAGGAGTTCTCCGAGCGCACTGGCAATGTCAGCGCCATTGAAAGGTAGCAACACTACACGTATTATGTATACACTACACAACATAAGTTTGGTGTTTTTGAATTGCCCTGTTACCATATTCAGCAGTATTTGGTTCGATCTTTGTAACTCTTAACGCGTTTCTCTATTAACTTAACTAACTCCTTTTTTGATTAACTCTCGAAGTCTATTCGCATTAAGTTCTGTTCCTTATAGCTCTGCACTGGTTATTATCTAATAATAGTTATATACTACCATTTTTGATTCTATTTTGAAAATATTTTGAATACATTCAACATTCGTTTCATTTCTGTTCATTGGAGTTTCTGCTCTTTCATGTTCTTCTTAGATCACAATCACATTTCTGTTATTATTTTATTGTTAAAGTAGATGTCGAGCTTAATGAATATACTAACCAAACTAATGATAATTCTGAAATTATTTACAGTAAAGATTTGTTCATTCTCAACTTTTCTTTAGATTAACATTTAGATGTATCAAAAGATTAGTAACTTACACTTGAGTTCAAACATTTACTTTGGCATCAACATGACAGGCTGAAATATGAGTAGAATTATATATAAATACGATTTCCCATCTTTTCTTATCTTATTTCTTAGTAAAGTTGAGGAAAATAAAACGAAACCAATTATTTACTTCATTTGTTACTATTTAGATGCATAGAGAGTGGAAGATGTCGATTTTTGTTTTATAGAAATTATATTATAATTATGTCTTAGAATGCTTACTTAGTTTAATCAAGATAGCTAAAAAATTGCACTGAAGCATATTGCAATTGTAAGGATTAGCTGAGAAGAATAAATACATATTTCATAAAGAATTACAAATTAAAGAACGTAAATGACAGTATTTGAGAGGGTTTAGATTAATTGTTGCATGCCAAGGAAAATAATTCATAGATGTAGCATTGAAAAGGAAGTTTCGTTTACTTATTGAGAATGCATGTATATATTTGTTTGTAAGTCTGTCACAATCCATTCTAAGAAAGCAACTTCGGCGTCTCATATACTACTCTCACATCCATTGAAATATGCACAAGCACATTCAGCAGCCACCGTCACCGTTACAGTCACAGTCACACAAATAGATACAATATATTTACAAGATGGGAGTTAGATTCAATCCCATCGAAATTTCACTCATCTCACTCATTAAGCTGTTGTCGTCTTTGTCTTTGTCTTTATCTTCCCTGTCGCGTTCTCTCTTTTGCCATACATTCGCGGTGTTCCCTAAATACTTTCAATCCCAAATGAAACAAAACAAAAAATCTTACAAATGAATCGAATAAACTGTTGATGTGCAGATCCAGTGCAGGGCAGCCAATACATCGCCAACAAATTATTTATCACCAACAATATAAGATTAAGCAACCCCAACATTATGATGATTGTCGCGATTATCGTAGACTGCTCGTCCAGCTGGAGGAAACGGAGCGCCGCTTCGATGAGTTCTGGCGGACGCATCGCAACCGCCTTGAACAATGCCTCCGACTGCGCATGTTTGAGCAGGAGTTTCGGGAGTTACAGGTGAAGTAATCAACAGCGTCTACAATCTACATGTTTGGGCTAAATGTTGCAATTCACTTGCAGAACATCTTCGATGGGCATCTTAAGACTGTGGCCGACATGACAGAGATTGGTGAGAGCGTCGATCGGGTTACCACACTAATTCAGGAGACCGAACAGTTTCGTAATGTCATCAAAGTGGATGTAGAGCACGCTGAGGAGGTTATACAAAGTGGACAACAGCTGGTTGGCTCCCGCGGCGTCTACCCCTGGGAGATTGTCCAGCCCAAGTGCGATGAACTACAGCGTGTCTGTGACATCATCAACACGCGCCTGACAAAACGTCTAGAGATCCTGGCTAAGAACAGTGAACTTATGGAGAGAGTTGAAAAGGTAAACCATTATTAATGTTTGCAATGATGATCTCCACTCATCTTTCCCACTTTTTTCTAGGCTAACCAATGGTGTGCCAATGGCGTGGAGCTTTTGGCATCTCAGCGGATTGAGAAGTGCTCAGTTTCGGCGGACTTGGCTGAACAGAGTCTGCACGAAATTCAGGCGTTTATTGCATCTGCTTCCGATTTCAAACTATCTAGTCCAAGTGAATTCAAGAAAATCTTCCTAGAAAGCACCACACCAGAAACCAAAGCCCTCGTCTCTCAGGTGAGTTTCTGATTGATTACTCTTTCATATTAACAGTTCATAAAATCATACTTTTGGCCAGGATGGTCTTCCTCCATCCAACAGTATGTTTCTATGCCAACTGATTATTAGAACACATTTATATTCTTTGTAAATTTGTACACTCAGTAAGTGCCTAGCAGGTGTATCGAAGCACTCTTTCAAAGCACTCCTGAAAGCATTTTAATAGTAATAAGGAAAGATATTCAGAAAACATATAAGAAAATAGGGAACATTTCGCATTGCATCGCTTTGCTGGGCCAACATGTGTGCGAGCGAGACAAGTTGCTATTGCTATTTATAATATTTGAAAGATTGTGTGGCTTAAAGTTTGTGAATATTGAGATAATCATTTGTATTTAAGGCAAGCCGATCAGTCGAGGCGCATGCGACAGTGTAGTACCATGCATTAGTACGGGGTAGGATACTGTCGATCACAATCGACTGTGGGAGATTCTGTACTAATTGTGTAATATTTAGGATTAACTTCAATAAATACGTTTTTATAACATTTTGCGGCCTCTCGAATTCGCTTACAATTAAGAATAAAAAAATACACCTACGCATATAAAATATGGTATTGCATTGAATCGACCGGGACTCGAACTCGCGATAACTTGATCGACATTTTATCCGCCGGCAAAGTCAAAATATCACAATTCATGTTTCCCTTTCCTCATTGTTTTTTGCTTAAACAATGTTCACTCATTATCATTCCTTCTTGGAAAAGAGCAGCAATGGTGAGCGAAGGTAACTACCGTTAAAATCTAATAATATAAACTAATAATATAAATATAAATAAAATAAATGTAATTAATTAATAACTATTATTAATTGACAGCCACGAGATTTGAACTCGTGTTCTCGCGTGTCTTTTTGTTCTAACTAAAGTAATTGTTGGCCGCTGCAGCTACAATGAACTTGGTATCATTTCTTAAAATCTTCTATGTTTATGGTCCGATCGTCATAAAATGTTCCGAAATCCTCCACATCCCCACTCTCTATGTGTACTAAATCTGAAGTCTCTAGCTCTAGAATTACGTTTTTTTCTATATGCGAGGGCAGAATCTAAAACAAACTTGATCTGCCTGCACACTATAAGGGTGTTGTCACTAAATTTTGTGTCTCTAGCTCTTATAGTCTCTGAGATCTAGGTGTTCTTATGGACGGACCGCCTTATTGGATCGGAGCTGCCTCCTTCTACCTATTATGTACATTTCGCTTTCTTCAAACTTTGTACTTTTAATATAGAGTATAATTATTAAAAATATTTTCGCGCAAATGCCTATTACACATTCTTACTTACTCTTTATACATACATACTATGCATATGCCTGTAGTTCGCTGTTCCGCTCCCTCATTGTGTTTGCAAAGCGCAAGCAACTCATCCGTAAGATATTCTTCAAGTCCTATTAAGTGGAAGTGACTACGCTGATGCTTATATCCATAATTAGTTTTGTTTGATTTGAGTTCATGGTATCCAAAATTTAGAGTAAACTCGTTCTGGAGAGGGTTTTCAAGAGCCCTCAAGCCAAATTTTATGTCTGCTGAGATCGACACGTTAATACAGACAGTTCGAGCATAACAGACTCTGTCTTTGGTACTGATAAAGAAAATAAATCTACATGATTGTTGCATAACATTCATACTCAACGTTATTATTCCACTTTTTGGTCCTTGTTAAGGGGCACTGGGTATAAAAATACATTCAATTGTCACAAAGGTACTTTGGAGTCCGTAAGAAAATGTATCCAATATCTATAAATCTGTTACAAGTCAAGATTGTAAACGAGAGAGAGCGTTTTATAAGAAGCGTTCTACACAAGATCTCACTGCAGTCAGAGGAGATTAGATGTATTAGCCAAGCCAAGCAAAGGCTGTTGACCCGACGTGAGTAAGAGGTTCTTACATGTGCGTCTTAATATGCCACATTTATCGCTCAGGTTGATTGAAGAAATGGCAATAGGAATTGGTTTGCTTCGCAATCTGCAATTGTTATATAACTAAGACTGGTTCTTCCAAGACTGTCTACAACTAGTTGCCACTGCATTTTAGCCATGTACGAGTACAGTTAGATAACAGAGCTAGGAATGAAAGTGGGTCATTCTTTAATTTAGCAGCAAATATAATGTGCATTAAATGCTATCAATCAACCGGTTTATGTCCACTTGTGCTCAGCTCCTCATTATAAAGATAATATGCAGTTGTGTTTAATATCTCATAATTATAAAAAATACAATTCAAAAAATTAAAACAAAATTATAATATGCGTGTTACGATGAAAGTGTTCTCACTTATGATTGTGAATAAATATGCCTATTAACTTGGTGACTACAAGTAAAGTCTTGATAAGATTTGAGCTAAGTTCTCATTTTCAAACATGTTTGATCGTTACAACTCAAGCAACCCCAGCATCACCGCCTGCATTAAATGGAACATGTTTGATGGCTAAGTTCGAGTTGCAGCTCGAGTATAAGTTGCATAAGTATGTAAGTTGGCATATTAGATGTTATGATTGAGGTTCAAACAACTGTTTGATTAGAATTATACATATATTAAAGCTTTACTTACACAAGTTGGGGATGATCATAAGGTCTTTCTTTGGTTTAATTGGTACATTACATCGATCTATACAAGTTTGACAACAAAATCAAGTTTGCATGCTCGGCTCGAAGAAATATTAAAGCCTAATTCAGAAAAAATGCGGTCGAACTTAAGGTTGCCCCCGATTCGGGTTGAATGATTTCTTAGCATACGCTCCAAAACCCAAAGCAGAACTCCACAATGACCCATTTTCTAAGCCGCGTTGCAATTCCAGTTATTTTTGGATTGGTATTGGTTATTTTAAAGCAGTAAGTAAAAAGTTGTTTTCGTTGTCGAAATGGGTCAACCAGACCTGGTTAGTCGTTTAGACCCCACACTGAATCGCAAATATTCTTACAGCATTTACATTTTTCCGAATATCTTCTGTATTTGTATGTGTGTGTGTGTGTGCGCGCGTGATGATTCTGACACAATTCAGCCTTGTTCGCTGGATCGACGAGCCGCTTTCATTCCAGTCTTTAGCCGTTTGACCAGTTACCGAACTGGATATCCTTGCGATTGCGTTAGCCAAATGACGATTAAAAAATTCTTTCGCAAACTGATAACCATTACCTTATGTGTCCATTGCTTAAGTTGAGTTGCATCATGGCATAATTATCTAGCCTACTTTCCCTTGTTCAGAGGCTGAGGATAGATTTATGAGCGAACTTGAATTTCTAAGTTTATTTCAAGATAGACAAGAAAGACCCGATAAAGGAAGACCAAACATCTCATGTACTGCATAGAAATGTTGTATATCGCTAACAAAAGCGGAAAATCCATTCAAGATGCAGACACGAGTGTGCATGTATGTTCAAGTCTGTACAGGCATCAAGTCCCCGCCTCGAGTTCATTCACAGCGTAGGCGACGTCTCCTGCAAAGGTCAATGGAAGTTCAAGTAGGCTAACTGGTCGTGCATATTGAAACGTGCCTGTTGGAGGATGACGCCATAGACACTGGCAGAGTTGCCTACATTTCCGAAAAAACAAAAACATTAAAAATGTATGACCTTAAGAAGACGTTGATGACCTTTCTAAATTGATTATATTTAAGTAGTTCAGTTTTTAATGAGATTCCATTCGATTTATGAAGTTAAGCTATTGTACACAGGACTGTGATAAACTGAGCTGTATTTGACAACCCTGGAAAACTTAGGAACAGGTATAATTTATGGCAACACTGGCCACATAAATATCATTTTAATAGATTACAAAATACTTACGAATTTGTGTTTGGTTAACTCATCGTCGGATCATCGACTGCAATTTATTATGCATTTGATAGACTGCACATGTTGCATAAAGTCTCGTAGAAACCCACATAACTGGTCAGTGCCTGCCTCGTCGATGCCTGCCGCCTGTGGCAAGCTGAAGATGCGCCTTTACATTGTTGACAATAAGTGCGATGCGACGCCGACCCCGGCGAAAGCCAAAGTGAAAGTGGAAACTGTGCTGTTGCTGTTGTTATTGTCGTCGTCCATTACGTAAAATGTCAAATGCCACGACATTGCCAAATGCCAAATGCCAAACGATGTCCTCTGGGCGCAACTCGATGATGCAATTGTCGGATATCAATTAATATATCTTAGTTGGAAATTGAGGAAGTTAACTCATCATCTCACCATCATATAAGGTTTAGCTCTTCAAGTGGATTTTTCGGCTTTTTTATCCCTTTATTCTTATTGCTTGTTGATGTACTGATCCCAATATTTATCTGTACTGCACAGAAGTTGCAATCAAACAAATATAATAAAGTTCAATTGACAAGTCAGCCACGCCTGCGTGATTCGTTGAGGAGTTAATGTACTTTCATTGTGGCACAAATTCCATTGTTGCTCGTGTTGTTGTGGTTGTCGTGTGGCACCTGCAGCAAAGTGTCTCAGCAATACGAACTTCACTTTTGTTTTCAACTGTTTTTCTATTTTACCACGGCTCTGTTGAGTTTTTCACTCACAACAAATCACGGAGAAAACGCGTGCGAATGCCACTATATTCTCCTACATAATTATACAGATGTCTATTTTGCATCTGCACTTGCGGTTGCCTCCACTACAGCTGCCCCAATGTTGGCAATGAACGAATGAATGGGGCAGAAGGCGCAACACATATTAAGCATGCCAATGGCAATTGAATAGGAGAATGCGAGCGTTGGCAATGATTTATCGATAACATGAGTTGGCGATAATAAGTAAAATTAAGTTCTAGTTCGTTTGGAATGATATACAATGGAATGGAATGATATACACTAGTTCATTTGTTCACTTTAGCGAGTCATAATAATAATAAAAGAACCAAGTCATTTTCCTAGTAGTAGTAAATGATAGTTAGATGAAAATATGTTTCTGTTTTCTGGGTTTAGTTTTTTAACTGCTTTTGGAATATGACACAATATATTCGCTAGGTCCTCATCTTAAAACTTTCTCTTTACAATGCCAAACTTTAAGAACTTGTCTATTCTTTGTAGTCTTTCACGTACAACAATACTCTAAAAAAAAATACAAAGTAAATAAACTGCCTTTTTTAAGAGTTCCAGTAAATCTGCTTGTTACATTGAGTAAGTGACAATGGAGAGTTTAAAATGCCCTCAAATAGGAGAATACACAATGCTCTGGGTTTCTTTGGTTCATTGATTCTTTGCACGTAGATCGAAAGACTTTCCAAAATCCCACAAAAGTGCGAAGAACACGCTTATAAGCTTCTTATTGTGTGTAATTACACAGCCTCGTCAACGAAATAAGAACAACCTACATATGTAACAAATATGTATGCAACACATGTGTGTGCAACATATCAATATCGGAATAATTAGAACACTAAATCAAATGAAATTGTATTCTATTTGCAGGTATTGCAACGCATTGACGATGTCTCGCTGATGTGCGACAAGCGCATTGCGAGCCTCAAGAAACTGGCCCTGAAACCACCGCGTCCTGTGCAACAGGTCACCCCCGAGCCAGCCGTGCCCCTGCAGCCGCCAGGCGGAGCACCTCATCTGTTGCGCCGCAAACCGATTAAGGTAAGTGTCCAAGTCACGTAGGCATCGTCGTCTCCCAGTTGAAGATAAGGGACTCTGACTCCGACTCCGACTCTGACTGCGGCTTATTAATCGCTCGCTGAATATGCAATTCCATTTGCATTCGCATTTGCATTTGCATTTTTGAGACGCATGAAAAGCGTCAGATTCCCAATTAGACAATGACACGGCCGCATCGCTCAGACTTTGGGTTGGTTGGCTTACAATTTCTTTTTGTTGTATTTAGTTTGTTGTACAAATTTCAAGTTCATTGTGCAGAATTCACACGTTGCTCGCTTTTATCTGGCCAAAAGATTCAGGCCCGCTGCGGGTGAGGCTGGGGCCAATTGTATTTGGCCAAAACCATAAAGCAGCCAACAAAACAACAGACTAACAATAGCCGAGGGCTAAACAAAGCCAGACCAAGACGCTTTTCTTACTATGATAAGACAAATGCCTCAGCAACAAGTTTCACTTTTGCCGACTTCAGTCGACCCACAGCTCCGGGCGAGCTGAACCAAGGAGCAGGGGGAGGACGGCGTGAAGCGCGTGTCCCATTAAAAGTCGAATGGCATCCAGATGCTTGACCATCAGCCAACCGAAATTTCATAATTACCTTCTCCAAGTCGCACAATTATGCAGCAGCCGACAGTTCATAATTGAGTTGAGCCCAGTTAAGTGCCATCTACCATTAGGTTTATTTAATGGCGGACAAGCTGGAAACATTTACGTTGAGCCATTAACAAAGTGTTTCCATTTACAAGACTGGCACCGTCGAAGGCAACTCAACGTATTATCAGTCTATTTATAGTTCAAGAAACGATTACAGATAAATTGCATATTGTGAGAAACACACATCAATTAACAATAGATTAATAGACAAGTACACATATAGAAAACTAGATAAATAGTCAGCAACACAGGTGGACACTTGGATGAATCGAAAGACAGACAGATTGATAGATTGAGAGAACAGATAAGTAGAGAGACAGACAAGTTATTGCTCCAAATTGTAACCATCTGTCTTGCAATTGCCTTCAGACAGTTATCCATAATCCAACTCTAGTGCAAACCTGGCTTGCAACGGGCAGCACAGCTCGTCAAAGGTTAAAGTGGCAAATGAGCATTTCCGTTGGCCACAGTAAAAACCGCTTTTCAATTCCGCATTGCAAACGAAGCAATTTCCATTCTAAATTATGCCTATCTGCATTACTGTTAACTCTGTTAACTCTGCAGTTTCCCGCTGAGTATTCATTCTCCATCACTTTCCCATCTTGTGTTGATACGGGAAATGCGGGATTTGCTGGGCAAGATTGAATTGTCTCAAGCCAATACTTAAAGTACTCAGTTTATTTTCAATTGCAAGCAAAACTGAATTCGTTTCAATTGAAAACATTTCCGAACTTACGAAGTTGATTACAAAACATTTTAAAATCTGTGCAAACTTTGCTAAATTGTTTAACTCGATTCAAATGCTTAAATATACATTTGTTAAGCTGGAGTTGCAATGTTCTTTATTATGAGAAACTTGTAAGCGAAGTCAAACGCATTCGATGCAACTGGTAACTCACTACTTTGATTGTCATTTGAAACGCATTTGTAATGCCGCGTTTTTCAGTCAGCTGACTGACTGCAGAATTAAGGCTGACGCCCAGAGGGAACATTAGAAATTATACTTTCTAATTCGATCGAGTTCATTTACCATTTACCGCAACCTGCATGCAACTCATTCCAATTTTGAGCACTTTTTGCTCATTTTGCACTTTTTGCTCAGCTGTTCATGGTTTCGCATAGTTTTTGTGCCTGAAGCCAAGGCTTGATGCAGTTCTTCAGCTGGCTGTCCACATGATTGATGTCTGTTGCCACAGAAAGAGTCGCTTGATGGCCACACGTTCTTGCCAAGTCGCAAGTGTAGGGCACTTGCACAATCGACACAACTTGGGATTCCTAATGTCTTGGATGTCTGCGCGGCTTCCAGAGAGTTACGCCGATTTCTCCAGCACATGTGGCCAGGTGGTGCATTGAGCAATTAATCGAAAGTCTTCACGTGTTATGTTGTTGATTGTTTTCATCGCGTCAAATCAAATTATTTCCAAAAAAGGGGCGATTGATGGGACCCAAGTCTGAGCTCCCTCTTCCCATTTGCAATGCTTGGACAGACGGCTCTGTCTCTCTGTCTGTCTGTCTGTCTGTCTGTCTGTCTGTCTCTTTGTGATTGTGCTGCATTCATAGCTTTTTCATAATTAAATAATTAATCGCCATTTGATTAGGCTTGCTAATGCTTATGCTAAGCTATGCGCTCTTTCACTTTCACATTTTTGTACAACGCGGCGTATGCGCGATATTAAAAATTATGATTCGTCGAGTACGCGACGCCAATTGAATATGTCGCCATCGCGAGAGCAGCACAAAGACACTTTCCATTGTTGTTGTCGCTTCAAAGAAACGCAACTGGGGTTAAGTAAGTGCAGTAAACAGCCAACAGCAAGAGCTAACAGCAAGCAGCTAACAGCAAGCAGATACATTACGAACTTGTGGCACGTAGCTGAGGAATACCAAATAGGTTTGCTTACGAATTCGATCAATATACTTTTATTACTGCTCTGAACTGAGTTATACCATTAAATATTTGCCCAAAGACTTAGTTGTGACGAAGACGACGGCATCCGCTCGCCTTTTCGAGACTTCTTACTGAAAAGGAAATGTAGTTGGGATGGGAATTCTTAGAATTGGCATCTGCTCACAATTTGACAGTACTCCTCGCACTCGTTTCTGTTGTAGAATCGATTCTCATTGCCACCGCAGCCTGAGTAGACGAACTGCTTGCACTTCCCCAACTTGGGGACGTAGTGCCACTTCCGGATCTGTGCCTTGCAGAGACCATACCGAGGGCGTTCACTGCAAATGGCTGCCAGCAGCAGGATTAAGTTGAGGAGTCCCTAAACTAGAATGCACCATGCCTACCCATGCGATGCATTAGGTCCTCCACAGTCCATGCAGAGATCCAGGAGAGACCCGTCAGGAAAAGCAGCCAACAGCCCCAGAGTCGCAGCAGATCGATCTTCATATTGCTCGAATAGATTCTAATTAATTCGATGGAACACTGAATGCGTTCGAGTAAAACAGAAGCCTTTTATAGGGAAACACACTTTATTCATCAGCTGGTAGAGCTGGACTGCCGGACAAGAGCTTGTGTGACTCTGAAATACCCTGTATTACCTGCTAAGTTGAGCCAGTGCTGTTTTGTGACTCGTTTCTTGAAGAACTGTTGGGTTGATTACGCAATTGATTTGCATAAATGAAGAAATAGAGGTAAACAAGATCTGAATAAACTCAAATGTTTATGCTTATCAAGAACATAAAGTACACTATTAGTTGCTAATTGTGTCTTGCTTGTTACATTCACGTCCACAAGTCTATAGTACTACTATATTACTCAACTGGCTGCAGGGTATAACAGCTGTTATTGTCAACGACTTGCAATTGTTTAATAGGCATAGATAAGGCCGCTAAAAGAATCGAAAAAACATAGGAAAACAATGAGCAGAGTGTGTTTTATTCATGTGATTTATTCGCAAACTATTCATGAATCGAATGTCGAGTGTTGAGTACTGAGTGACGAGAGTCGAGTGCCGAGTGTCGAGTGTAAGTGCACTTCACTTTCACTGCGAGTCTAACCACATCAAATCCGAATACGACTCCAAATCCAAATCTCTGAGAGTTATATATCGACATTCGACAAATTTCTAAAAGCGACAACAACAACTACAACAACAACAACAGCAACAACTACAACTACAACATTGAAGAGTGCAACATGTTGTGCATGTCAATCAAGATGATGGCCAAAAGCGCCGAAAGCCAAGTTAGCATGCTTCCCAATTGTCCAGGTCCGCTGTTGTGTCGATGGATCGTGCCCGCCCAAGAATTTCACTCAACAAATTAACAACACGTTGTGTGCGGGCCGTGACATGACACGGCAGCTTTAGGCCTGGCCGAAATGGTGTAAGTGCTCGAAGTGTAAGAGCTTCTGCAGATTGCATTGGCCAATTGCGAACACGTACGTAACAATGATATACTTTTTGGCATTGCCTTGAGAACTTTCACGCCACTTCCGGTCGGGGACATGTTGGGGGGCCAACTGGAGCTACCTGCCTTGGCTCCATCTCTCTTTTCATCTGCAGGTCGTCTTGGTTGTCGGCCCTTTGATGATGCTAGTGAAACGGCAATTAAAAGTGTCTGCCAACTCGGAGAGCAACGAAGTGTTTTGTGATTATCTGTCGAGCTACGTGAAAAGTATGTTTTACTCGTGTTGGTAGTGAAACCCGTTAGTACGGCCAGCGTAAGATGTTGCGCAAAAAGATTTGGAAATAAGTGCGTCGATGTGCTAAGAATCTCATAATCTCGCAACTGGATAACTCTCGGATTGGGTCGGGTCAACTCTCCGTGCAAACGCACGCTCATTGGCTCGAGCTGTTTTTGTCAGCCAGTTTGAACTTGGCTGACAGCAACTCGGAGAGAAAGGCCATGAGGGCCACAGTAATGCCCAAAACCCAGACGACCAGAATGCCGGCAAAGTTGGACATGCCCAGGGTAACGGGCTCGATGTTGATGTCATCTTGACCCACGCCTGGCATGGTGCTCTCGACCTGCTGCTGCAGCTGCACGTTAAGATTGTCGGCGACCACGCGGTATTCCCAGTATTTGTCGAAGCCCGACGAGTGCCAGCGATAGACGAGATCATTGAAGCGTCCGAGGAGGGGCCAAAGGCGTGGCACAAAGGCGACCGTGTACTGATAATAGAGATCCTCTTGCATGATCACCATCTGATCGATGGCCTCCTCCGTGAGGTAATCTCCAATAGCAAAGTGACCTACAGGCAGGGGAAAAACAGGATAAAAACGATCCCATCTCCATCGGTGGATACAGCGAATATACCGAATGGCAGTCGCTCCACGGTGAATCCCATGCGTCCAGATTGCGCCAAGTGGAGCAACTGCTCATCGCTGTAGATGTGAAAGTTACTCAGCAGCTCATGCACAAGGGGCTGTCGGAACGAGGAAATGCCAGCTGAATGAGCTAAGACTTTAGGTCAAAATTCACTCACATCGTCGGATCCACGAATTGCGGATACCCATGCTTCCGAGTTGGCTGCCCACTGCAAGCGATGGCTGCGCATCCTCTGCATGGTGTCGGCTGCCTCCCCGAGACTGGGTATAGTTAGGATGCTGGCCAGTCCTCCTCCGTAGATGCTCGTGATAATGATGTCGTTAAGGAAGCAGGCGAAGAGCAGCACGCGGACCGTGACAGATCTCACATTGCTGTTCCCAGACTGCGAGATGAACAGCTTGAAGGTGGTGACCGCGCCAAACGCCCAGCTACTCCACCAGCTCACGTTCTTGCTGCCTACCCTCCCATATAGCCGCTGCTCCCTCCGATGCGCAAACACTAGACCCATCGTCTCGATGCTCAAGCAGAAGAGCACGGCGGCCCACAATGTGCCCTGGAAGGGTTGCAGGGGCAGATACCAGCTGGCCAGGCGATGGGGTGCCGGCACCAGGCACGTGATGCCGGATCTAACTAGATACATGGACAGGTCCAGATAGGTGTAATCGTCGGACCAGGAGTACATGGCTCCTATGCAAATGTCTGCCTTGTGCTGAATGACCATCCCCAAGGCCCCGTCCCCCGACATGTTCGGGTAGATGGTGCCCCAGTCGTTGGCATCAGCTGAGGAGGAAATGTCCAGTTGAGGCTCTTGTGCTTGCCAATCCATCTATGACTCCATACTCACATGTGTCAATTTGCACGGTGCAATTGAACTGCTCGCAGAAGTTGAGCACGACTTGGGTCTCGGTGCCGTCGATGTAGACCTCGTCGTGGTCCGACTGGGCAGCCGAGCCCACGTCTCGGGCATTGCTCGGCGTACCCTTGCTCTGCAAGAGAAGAAGGCATGGTTTCCAGTTCGAGATGCGGACTCGCACTTACCTGTGCTTGCTTAATGACAGTGTAGGGTCTGTAGTCGAAGCCTGCGATGATCAGTTCCCGCCCCTGAAGGTTCTTCAACTTGTCGGGAAAGAGGAACGTTTCGAATTGAAACTTCCCTTCGCTGGCATCAAAGAGATTGAGTAACTGCAACTGGGCTGGCTCCTCGGCTCTGGGTCCCACGTACTTGTTCGTCTTTAGCTCAAACATTGTTCCATTTATGGTGTTTCGCACAACAAACAAAATGTTGGGTTGGTCTGAATCGGACGAGTGGGTTCTCTTGTTCTCTTGTGCTAGAAATCGAAGGGATTCGCTTACCCTCAAAGAAGTATCCTCGACAGCAGGACTCTTCCAATTCCTTGGACACGTGGGCAAACACGAACTTGTTGTGCAAACTTCGCCAAATGGAATACATAGACGCCCTCGAGAATGCGGCCACAAAGCGGGGAATGTGTTGCCCAAAGACCAGGAAACTCTGTTAAGAGAATTATTAAGAGAGAGAGAGAGAGAGAAACGAGGAGAGGAGAGAATGCAATGAGCTCTATGAGTTGACTACCTCGCAGTGCGATGTCTCTATGGATATTGTCAGCTTGAGCGTCAGATCGTCGTAGGCCAAATCGTTCTGCCTTAGCTGCTGCTCCTTGGCCTCCGCATCGATCACATTCCTATCGAAGCTCCCGGGAAGCGTCTCCAGCTGAATGTCCACGAAGCTCGAGTAATTGCTGGCTGTAACCTGCAGTTGCCAGTCGAAGTCATCGTTCCACAGAATGCAAACGGTACTCCCTGCCAAGTATCTTTCAACTAAAGGAGCTCCAAGTCAGGATTACCCCAGATAGAGCTGAGTCTCATCTTATCTTACTTATGATATTCAGAATTAGCGACCAACTGTTGTCGATAAGCAGCATTTTCCGAGACTTTGAACCTCTATGAACTCGGTCTGTGGCGCGACTGAGAGCTCACACTCGTTGGGTATTCATTGGGTACTCACTGGATACTCATTGGGTATTCATTGAGTATTTATTTCTAATCTGTTTGTTCTGCTGCCTCACAAATTAAGCAATTGGCCAAAACTGTTTGGTAATGGTTGTAAACATCGACGGAATTTTCGCTTCTCTTGTTAACAGTGCAACCAAGTGTTCGTTTTGAGTAGCCACCTCTTTCCCCTTTCTCCCCTTCTCCAGTCACGCCACCAAATTGGTAAAATCGAATTATTGAAATTACTTAAAACGAGAAGGATTATTACAAAATATTATTCTGATTGTATTGCAAGACAAACAAGTTTGAATATTCTCTGAAGCGGAAGCTAAAAGCGAAAGCAGTTAAAGTGCTTCACAGGCTGCTCGACTATGAGATACTCTCTATATATATATTACGAAACGAAATACAAAACGTTGATGTCGATATGATTATCGAATTTAAACTTTTCAATTTGCCTATTACTCTTATTATTATAACCTATTATCAAATATTGAGAGTTTGCGATGTTAACGCGTTGGAAGAGCGTAAATCAATGACAATAAAGAAACAGATGACAAGAGACAAGAGGGAAGATGAAGTTGAAGTTGAAGGTGCCAAACACTTGATAGCTAATACTATCGATGTTACTATAGATTAAACTTTCTCTTTACTTCGATGCTCTGATCATCCATTTGCATTCTTGAAGGAAACCAGAGTTATTTGATTATCGTATAATTGAAATGCACAGCTTATATAAGTTGAATATATATCTATATATCTAGTCTTTCTATCGATAGTCTGAGATATTTGAAGTAAAAGTCGAAATGAACGAAATTTTAATTGATTTTTAATGAGAAATTAGAGTCGTTAATGCCGCAGCACAAACAAATATAATGCTCACTTTGTAGTTGTCTACACAAACTATTACTATGTCCCCACTTTCTATAATTATACCCTGTATTTTTAATGTTACTCTATCCCGCCAGTGAATCTATAAGAGATTTAGGGCAATAATTTTTATTTTCTTTTTATTTTTTAGTAGAAATTTGTAATCTTTGCCCACAACTATAAGATACACAGAGTAAACAGCTTAGAGTTACTTTAATTTGTCTTTAGACTTTCGTACAAAGTTATGTCTTTATATAAAAACAGTTTTAAAGAGACACAAAGTGTTTCAGATCTTCAGAATCTGCCGAAGATACATTTTTTTGCTTTATTTCTATTTTTTTATTTATTCGTGTAGAACATTTTGCAAAAGATCTATTGTGTGTAGCTTTACTTTAAGATTGTCGGATTATGTTTGCGATGACCAACTTTGTTGGCAAACAGAAATTGGCACCAATTGAAATAAAACCTAGTTTTTAATATATAAAAGACACTTCCACTTCTCTTTCACCTGTTTGGTAAATCACCCAACTTTTGGCTAGGTTTTTAGCTCTATCGGATTTGGGATCGAGTAATTGAGCTTGAAATGCCTATGGTGCAATTAATAAATGTGTTTTGCTCATTGAACAATTTTAAAAGAAAATAAACAATAGAGTGATGGCCACGTTCATCAGCTACCAAATTTGGTAATACACTTGCCAATGCCACTATCGACATTGGCGAAATGAACTTGATCAAGGCTGAAAACGGTTTGGGAATGCCGCAGAGAAGCCTCCGTGTATTCCAAGTACAAGTGCATTGAGTCTGTCAAATTTGATATCGAATGTGGTGTCGTCATGTAGTACAGAGGGCTAACATGCAGTTATTGGCCGTAACGCTGATATGGCCCACAGATTAAATCCAAGTTAAGAGCAGCAACGCCGCATTAGCTTTGTCGCTGAGTTGGCCAAAGAAGAAATCATAAATTAAATTGCTGTTTAATGGCATTACATTTCCTTCAGATACGCGTACCCGCGTACCCGTAAGATACTTATTTGTTATGAGATTGTTTTCTCCGTTACTTTGTGTTTTCTTTTCTTTTCATTTCATTTCATTTCTTTTGTTTTGTTTAATTGAATGAATGAAAAGTTAAAGTTTCTTGCTGCACCGATTTCAGTTGCGTTTTCTGGTTTTCACTTTCAATTGAACCCACCGATTTGGCCATGGTCTGCCTCTGGGCCTGTTTGGGGGTCTGTCTTGCCAATGGCTACACATATTTGGAGCTCCTACTCAAGCGTAATCCTTTTGCGGGCGACAAGCTTCCGTTTCACGTAATTGTGCAAGCCGGTAGACGCCCAATAGCCAAACTATGCCTAATGTATGTGCGTGTCTCTCCCTCTCTCCCTCTCTCTCTCTCTGTGTGTGTGTGCGTATATGTATGTGTGTGCCAGCAACGAAGAGCATTGCATGTTTTTCCCCATAAACGGATAAGCACGAACCTACAAATTAAGCTGTTCATTGGCTGCCACTCGCAAATCACAGGCATATCTATGTCTACATACGAGTATCTCTTGATTACGCCATATCCATATGTTTATAACTGCCAGCACTACCCTTGTAAACAGCTCCAAAATATCATAACATAGTGCAGACATGTGCAGAATCGATTCAAGCGATATATGTTAAAATTACCTAATAATGGATTAACCAAGCGATCGCAAGACAAATCCATCAAAATGTTCTTGAAACTTTAAAATTATCTTAAATTATATCTGGTATAGATACCAAGTTTGCTGGTCTCTGGTCTTTTAGAGCTGAAAGAGGCTGAAAAAGTAGATCAAAATAAGTGGATCAGTCGAGCACACGCAAAAGTATAATACTCTGTACAGTTCTCTATAATTAAACTATTTTGATAATTATTACTACTAAACTGAAAATATCTCCAAATTTAGATCAAAACGAACTCAAACTTTAAGCTGAGCAATCAGGTCTGGCAACCCATGCAATACAGTTTCGCTAATTTCATTAAGTTTGCTTGCGCGCCAATGCTGAGTGCTACGTCACTCGCACACATTTAGTTTCTGACTATTTTTCTTATTTATAAACCGATCTTGATGAAACTTTCTGCATTGCTTTTCCATGGTAATAGTTTTTTCTAATTTCTTGGGAAGGTTTGAGGTATCAAAAAGACGGGAAGCTTCTTGCCAAGTTTGGTGTCTCTAGCTCTTATAGTGTCTGAGATCGACGCGTTTGTACATACAAACAGGCGGACATGGCTCAATCAACTGATACTGATCATGAATATATATAGTGATCAAATATATGTATGCCTCGAATCTTTCTGTTTATTACATACTATTTTGCACAAAGCTGATAAATTCCATGTACATCTTATAAATATTTTTACCTTATGAGAGCGAAGGTTCGTTTGCAACCGCTTGCAACATGTTGTAAACGAACTTTGAACGCCAATTGGGTAGCTCTCTTCGAAGCAACTCGCCTGAGTGACAGTTAGAGCCGATCATTCGAACTGCACGCAACATCGCCGCGCATTAAAGTCGTCAGCAAAAGAAAGAAACACGAAACGAGACGCAAGCCGAGAGTCGCGTCGCGTCGCCTCGCATCGAATCGCATCGCATCGCTTATCGCTGGAATAAAAGACGTCGCGATGATTTTCATAATTATGAAAAGGTGCATTAAGTAGTAGTGATTGGGTGTGTTTTTATTGGCAATAATAGAGAGACGGGATCAATAGAAGCGAAACAAAAGCTGACCTCGCAACTGGACCATCCGCATTTGCATCAGAATAGAGCAAGCCCGATAGCTTCGGGAGCGGGGAGCAGTGGTAGACACAGTGACAAAATCAGAGACAGTGACGCGGAGTGTAACAATGACAGTGACCGTGTCAGTGACTGTGAAATGCGAATTGTGAAATGTGCACTAAATGTTGTTGCAATAATCGTTATTGTTTCTGTTTCTGTTGAGACTCTCATGTGTGCTTTGATCGTCTTCGACTTGGTCAACTGGAGATAAACAAGCCGAGAAACTTTCAAATATGCCCATTGGCAAAGTGCCCCAGGTTACGGCCAATGGCCGTAAGCCGTCAGCGAATGAACCGCCCAGCATGGACAGCACGATCGACTCGAGGATGTCGAACAGTGAGCTGCTCCCGATGGAACTGCTCAAGGTGAACTATGTGCATCAGTGCAAGCAGGCAATGATGCGCAAGTCTAACGACCCGCTTCCCACTCCCCATTTGAACAATCCCGCCCGTTTCATGGGCTATCGCCGGCTGCCCGCGCCAATGCACAGAGTGACCCAAGTGCCCCTCTCTGGTCGCCTGGCGGGGCAACTTTCGCCCAATAGTGCCCACAAACCCCTGCCTCCTCTGCCACCACCCACGGTTGAGTCCTGGCTATTGCTGTCAAAGCAGGCAAAGCCGCAGAAGTCACAGCTTCCACGGGCCAGCGACTCGGATTGCTGCTGCTCCCAGTCGGCCTGCTCGTGCTCCGACTCCAACTCGGATGTCACGGAAACGAGCACCGTTACGCCGGACTGCGAGAAGTCACAGAGCTGGAACTATCGGGACATTCGACGGGACATTGCACGAGCTGGAGCTGCAGCTGGCATAAAATCTCGAGCCGATCGCATCGCGCGCATCGAAAGGAGAAGCTGCCAACCCCAGGCACATCCCCATCCCCAGCCCCAGTCACAGGGACAGGGGCAGGGCCAGGGACAGGCAAAGAAAGAGCCAATGGATAGCCACTGTACTGCGTGCGTGCTCCAGTCCGAATCGATACGGAGTCCAGAGTTCCCAGCGAGCAGACTGCAGCCAAAGTCGCGAATACCAAAGCCACTGGTGGCTCGTACCGAGGCTGCACCGTACAGTGAGGCAAATGTGCAGCTGCAGCGCAGAGTGAAGCAACTATTCCAACAGGATGTTGTGCACAGCCACAGCGCGGCCCCCAAGTGGATGTTTCAGAATGCAGGGAATCGTAATGAAAGCGGGAATATGCTACCGCCTTTGGAGCAGCAATCGCCTCGGCTGCAGCAGAAGACCAAGCTGGAACGTGTCCACATCCGCAAGAAGCGCCAGCCGTTGCATATCGTCAACCAGCTGACTGGAGACGGAGCGCGTGCATTCGCTGCAGTCAACAATAGCAGCGGCAGCTACAAATTCCAGCAGCACAATCCGACAAGTGCCGCGCTGGATCAGGGTGAGCGCATGAAGAGATTCTCCCTGGAGAGTTGCTCGGATTCGGGTGTGTCCTCCTCCAACGACTGCAAGGAGCAGCAGACAAAGCAATCGAATCTGCGACTGGAAGAGAAGTGCATCGACTGTGTCCAGGTGCTGGAGTCGGCAGTGCCAGCCAAGCACAAGCACTACGAGAGTGGACCTGGCAGTGGGCAGCTCAAGGCTCTTGTCGATCCCAATGACCTGCAGAACTTTGCCAAGAAAAATTTAACCAAGGCAACTACCAATGAGCTCCTGACGGCTGCATCCGCCTCCGGAGTCCAGCCAAAGCAGTGCAACATCGAAAAGGAGCGACATCTGAACAATCGGAGCCATCAGCCGACGACAACCACTACCATTAGCATTGACGATAGCTGGATTCAGGAGTCCTGCAAGGATCCCAGCGACGACTACATGGAAACAGACTCTCTCATACTATCGTCTGCTCCCCAGCCCATCAGCACGCCTAGCAGAAACAGTGTCAAGATCTTTGTGAGCAGCAGGGGCGATGATGCCGAGGGTGGTGCAAGTAAAGGAAAAGACTTGACCAGAAGTCGCAACCTGGCGCCATCCTCGAGGGATTCAATGTCATCCTCGGGCTGCGGCGGCTCGAGTCGAGACAATAGCTCCATGTGCGGATCAGAGCAAGATTGCTGTTCATGCTCAGGACGTCAGGGAATGCCAGTGTCCAATCCAAATTGTGCCTCCTATGACTGCTGCAATGAGATCGGGGGCGTCTACTGGAACAATACGTGCTATGAGATTGAACCGGACGCTGGAGCCGGATGCTGCTGCAGTCTATCCAGCTGTGACGAGGATGACTGTTCCTACTACGAGGGAGACTTCCTCGTTCAATTGGATCACATTCCAGCCCGACATAACAATAAATTGCTGCGAAAGGTAGGATCCAATCACGCCCCTAATTAGGCGGAAGTGAGGCTCTTTCCCGTAGTTATTAGTAGCTATTATCGTCTGCACTCTCATTGTGTGAACTGATATAAGATGTCTTACTGGGAATTATCCACTTCAGTTCCTTGTTTAGAACCATTTGCATTCACCGTTAGCCAACAATTTAAAGTTTACACACTCGCACTTAGCTGATAAGTTGTCACTTAACAGCAGTTCGTGATTGGCAAGTTAAAACTTATTGACAGACACAAGAAACCAGTAAGCATATTCTATAATTGAGATTGCTTGCGGTCACTTAATCATCCTAATAGACTCTTGATTAGCATCGCTTTAATGTGGCGATCTGGCGATCTGGCAACACTCTTCGCAGAATGTGTACACACTTCTTCGATTTAATCTCGCTCGAAGTTGCAATAGCAATCCTATTGCTGCTCACTTGAGGAAATATGCGTGAAGTGAATGCCTTCAAGTATCTTGCGTGGCATCTCAAGCACCCGATGACAGACAGTCTCATTAGGTTAACGATCATTTTACAATACAACCAAGAATTGGATAATTATATATGCTTAGAAACGGTTGATAGCTCATATCCGGGTTGATTGAAGTTACCCCGTCCTACGTATACTATACATATCCAATAATTTATTATACACACACAAGAAATCCGCCACAGGAAATGGGCTCGAGATGCGCGAAATAGCTGGCCCGACATACTCCAATGACACGAAATACTCACACTCAACCCAAATGAAGCGGGTAATTGGGCTTCAGCTCGTCTTCGCAGCGGATGAGCAGCTCTTTTAATTATTAATCACAAAGCATGCATATGTATGTAGTTTTGTATGTATGTATATGCATATGTGTGTGTAGTTCCAAGCAATATGCAATTATTATATAACCGAAAGTCGCACATCCGAGGCACCCAGAGCCAGAGTGGCGAGCGAGTATGCTGATCAAAGGTGAAGGTAGCGTGGATAAAAATGCTTGAAGTTCGGTATCGCGAGCCAGGAAGCTTCGTTTCATTAATAAATACAAATACAACGGCTAAAATGTAGCAAGCAAAAACCACTTTATGTTTGATTTGGACCGTTGTGGTTTTCATTTCGCCGTTTCGTAACAAATTATGAAGATACTTTGCATTTTTTCATACGCCGCGCTGACGACAACGCAATTCGTCAAATACTCTGCTGTTGTTTTACGAGTAGTACGATTTTTTCGTTTGCCTAATAAGTAGTAACCTGCGGCTTCATTAACACCTGGCTAAGACAACATGGTCCGTTGCTTGTTGCCAGTTAAAGAGCTACAAATGGCAGCGGTCGCCGCGTCTGTCCACTGTCCACAAATATGCGCTTATGTGTAAGCAGACGCAGACGCCAAGTTGTGTTTGTGTGACAGTCTGGCAACCCTCGATCCCTGATTCTGATTGCCTCGTTCTGCCCTGGGATATGTTCACTCTTTCTAAATGTATCGCTGATCGCTTTGATCTCTTTGGGTGCGGGGAGGGAAGTGGGGCACACCTGAAAAGAACCAATGAACCAAATGAATGAACTACAATTAATCGACTATACTGCTACGCACTCACATACACTTCCATTTGGGCAGTAAATACCTACGCAGATTCCCCAACAAATCACGTTCGATCTCTAGTGGCACGCATCTACCGCTAACACCTTTCACTTTCCCTGTTATTGTTTTTAGTATCGCTCACTGTGATATACTTAAGTATGTATTTTATTGCTGGCTACTCGCCAGCTTGACGGACTCCAAGAATCGAGTCATCGCGGAGAGCTGCGCTAGTTATTCCTATCATTTCAATCAGTTGTCATACCTTCTCTCTATTAAGACTTGATTCGGATTCTATTTAAAATGCCAAACTTTATGAGTTAACGGTACCCGCTTAAGCTGAATTTCTCTGTTCGTATGCTTATTGGCCCGATTGAGGGCAGTCCAAAACAACAGAAACAGCAACAGCTCGAGTCTGCCTGGACTGGCAACTTGAGTTAGCGACCTTCATGTGCTTTCCAAAACCTGGTTCACTTGGTAATTAGCACGGCCAGCAACTGAAATTATTGTCACTAAATTAATGGCATAATTTGCCTGGTCCGCAGCGAGATTTGTCATCTTAGTGCGACGATTGTTGTTAACCAAGTTAGGGGAACAGCGTTAATTAATTGCCTTCGTTGGCAATCGCACTCTCACTTTTGTACAATCTAATTAAAAACAGCTTGCAATCTATTTGGCAAGTAACTGATCCATAGGTCTTTATACTTTCTTTATCTGTACATGTAGATGTTTGGGACAATACTCCTATCCAAATGGATAGGCGATAGTTATGTGGCCCAGTTTCGGCTCCATGCCCTTCTGCCCCGGAAAGTAAACGAAATCGAAATGAAAATGCGAAGAACTGAGCCAATTTAGACCTTGTATACTTGTCTAGCTAAAGAATAAAGTTAGTTCTGCCAAACCAGGCGAGGGAAGTAGCAATTAAAAGCAGAAACAGACTGTGAGCAGCTAACTTGGCCAGCTAAGCTGTCTTCTTCTGCTTCTAGCTGCCTGTTTCCTCTTGTCTGTTGCCTCTTGCCGGTTTAGAAAGCGCTAAGTCTCAAATTGCTTAGCAATTATCTCGACAACACTACGCTGAGCACTAGCATTGTTCAAGTAAATAATTAGATCCTCCCACTGCTGGAGAACTTATGCCTATTGGGTAATCGAGAATGGAGAAGGGCCATTGAGCGACAGTTGACCATTGAAACCTTTAAAACTGCGCTGCTCTGTTTCTCTAAGTACGAAACCAAAAAAGCGTAGAAACATGGAAAGTCGAACGAATTGAGCGGTAAGCACAGAGAGCGGCAAGCGGTCAAAGAGCCACGGCGAAGCGAAAGTGGCAACAGTGGCTGCCACCGGTGGTTCAGTGGCTCGTCGGGTGGTGCTTACTACTTGCCTACTAAAAGGCAAGAAAGAACCGTTTGTTTACATTTGAATAAGCTTTGTCTAGTTAGAAAAGTCGCAGCTATCGCTAAGTTGTCGAAACTCTAAGATTTGTCCAAAAAGCGACACAAACTCGTCTCAAATGTGTGCCAACCGTTGTTTTTCTTTAAGTCAGTCAGTCAGTCAGTCATTCAGCCAGTCAGTCAGTCAGCCATTCACTCATTCAGTCGACTTTAGGCCTTCTTTCTTGTGAAGTGTGTTCCCTTTAGAAGGGCTTAAGCGATTTGGCTTTGCAGATGGCAACCACATCTGCATACATACTCACTATATCTGACGAGTATTCTGAAATCTCTGATACCATTTATACGTATTGGTTGTTCTTCTTCTATTGCAGACTGGTATACATGAGCTACGACCCAGATCTATGGACGGTGTCATTGACTCCGGCTCGTTAAACGGCGACACCAACTCGAGTCCAGACAACGGCGAACTTGCAATTCAAAATCAACAGGTGAGTTAAGTGGCCAAATGCAGCTAAATACAATCAATTAAACATAATAACAAACTGGCTTATTCTCAATTACTATTGCTGTTGCTAATTCGAGCTTCAACAAGCTAATTCATATGTTGAGACACCGATGAAATCCATTAGGATTAGTTCGCAGCTTTGCTTTGATCGCATTGTAAATCATTAAGATTTTACCAGTTCAGAGATTTGACCTTTGACTTCATTGAATATGTTAATCAATAAGAACATTTCCGATTACAATTGCAGGATGCTGAGGCGCGAAGACTTAAGAGGGGCCACGTGCTGTCCGAACTGCTGGAGACGGAGCGGATCTATGTGAACGAAATGAGTTCCATTCTAAAGGTGAATAGTATGCATATAGATGATAGATGAATATAAAGATATATATAAGATATAAGTCGGGCAACGGTATAACCCTGCCCACAGGCATGCAAGCATGAAGCCTGCAATCTCAGTCTGCCCCTGCCACGCCTCTCATTCTGGGTCTGCGTCTCTGTCTGAGTCAGACTCTGCGAGGCTGCCCAGTGGTCAGCGAACTGAAACCAATAGAGTGCTTTAATGGAAGCTGCTGGTTCTTCTTGCTGCTGCCCAGGCAGCGAAGCGCTTGAATGCCCATGCTTGTAATTAGTGCATTAAACTCATTAGGCTAACTGTTAACAGTGGCAACCCATCGAACTAAAGAAGCTGCCACTAATAATTTGTAACCAATTCTCGTGGCCGACAGCCTCCAGCCAGTTGGCAGTCTTCATTAAGCGATCGTCTGTTGTGCGCGTCGGTACAATACCAGAAGTTCCAACTCCAACTGACTTCGAGTCCAAAACCATTAACTCACGTCGAGCAGTTAACAGCATAAATATGCGCTACGGTGGCTACGATCTTCGCAAAGCCTCAAAGCCAAAGGCGCCGACAACGCAGAGCTCATTCCGGCTGCGACGGGTGCAGAATACGGCTTGCAATATTGTCGGACGATTCAACTTGAAGTTTGGCGATTCGCTGATCAGGAGATTTAACTTGCCGCTCGTTGACGCGGATGGTCCTCGCGACTCGCCGCTATCGTTTCAAGGCTCCCTTTTCGACTCGCAGGCCTCCTGCGGAGGCGTGAGCTATCGGCCTGCAGACTTTCGTCCCCGTTTTGAGTCTTTCGGGGGCGATCTTGGGGGCAACTACATTTTCGGCACGAACTTGTGCAACTTTGCCACGCACAACATTCTAAACGGAAAGTCGACCATCAAGATAATCAATACACTGCAGGAGTGCGAGGAGCGAGAAGCCTCCTTAAGTGATCGGGAAGAGGAACCAGAACTTGGACCGGTCGTCTGCCCGGACACAGCTAACAATAGTCTGCAGCGCTTAAGGGATCAGCGGCGCACCATATTCAAGGAGCTGATCGAATTGTCCAGCTGTGACGAGTCGCTGGAGTATCGTTTGGTCAAGGACTATCTGGAGTCGAACAGCTACTCAGAGATTGAGAACGATACAGAGTTCAAGGACTATCTGCAGCGCAAGAACTACATGGATATCTTGGCTTACCTCGAAGACAACGAGCCCAGAAGCTTACTGTCCGTTTCCTCCTCCGTGGCACGGGCCCAAAGCTCTCTGGGATCGCTGAACACTTCCAAGTCGTTGTCGACCCCCAAGTCCCTGAAAGCTCCTAAGCAGATATCCGGGCTAGACAGCCACATGTGCACCTCCTGCCGATCCAAATGGCAAAATAATCTCAATAGTCAACCACATCCTGGTAGTAGAAAGGGAAGGCTGAAGCAAACGGAAACGGAAACGTTGCCGGATGCCAGCCAAGAATGGGGCAGCTCCTATCGAGAGATACTCAGCTTTTGTCATCAGTTCTTCGAAGAAAACTTTAGGGACCCAGCAAGCGAGTCGAAATTCCTGCCCACAATCACCTCCAAAGAGACAAAAAACAACAAGTTCAAGCCGGCCAAGTATGAGCGGGTCCTGAAGGACTTTGTCGTGTCGCAGGGTTATGGCACCGTTGAAGAGTATGTGAAGCAGAAGTTCGGTCAGTTTATTAGCAGTAAAATGAGCGCGTTCTCCGATTGCGAAGAACTCCATGTAACGTCAACTCACCCGATCCTTCAAGCATTTCCTGTACTTAAGCGTCTCTCCTCTGTTCTCTCTATGAAATCCCTTGCAGGGCTACTACGATCAGATGCAGTCGGACGAGCTGATGCACCTGGTGCCGGCCAGTCTGCAGGGCAAGGAGGAAATTCTGTTTGGCAACCTGCACGAGCTCTACACCTTTCACAATGAGATATTTCTCAAGGATCTGGAGAACTGCATATCCACAACCGAGCTCGTGGCGCTTTGTTTTGTGCAAAGGGTAAGAGAAGCATTTCCGAATGATTAATTATCGATTAATGTCGTTGGTTTATCTATAGCGGGATACCTTCTATCGACTGTACTCGTTCTATTGTCAGAACATACCAAGATCGGAGCGGCTGCGTGAAACGCTCGTGGACACGCACCTCTTCTTACAGGAATGCCAAAAGAGATTGGGTCATAAGCTGCCACTAGCCGCGTATCTGCTGAAGCCCGTGCAAAGGATAACCAAGTATCAATTGCTGCTGAAGGATTTGTTGCGCTTCAGCGACAGCGGCAGCTGCACCAAGGAGTTGCAGAAGGCCCTCGACTGTATGCTCATCGTGCTGAAGTGCGTCAATGACTCCATGCACCAGGTGGCGATCACGGGATTCCCTGTAAGTAACTCATAGCTCATACTTTGCGAAATTTCGATTCTAACCATGTGTCTTAATCTCAACAAAGACTGATCTGGCCCAGCAGGGAGAGCTGCTCCTCCAGGATTCATTCCAGGTGTGGACGGAATCGAAGAAGGACATCCGCCTGCGCATTAAGCCACAGCAACGTCACATCTTTCTGTACCAGAAATCACTGCTTTTCTGCAAGCAAACCTCCAAAACGGGTCACAACAAAAGTACCTACCAGTTCAAGCACCATGTGAAGGTATGGTCTATTTCTATCTGAAATAGTAGATCAGCTTTTTTCACGATTCCCCTTCCATAGATGTCTCAAATAGGTCTAACCGAGTCCGTTCGGGGCGATGCCAAGCGCTTTGAGGTGTGGCTTCAAGGACGCCAAGAAGTTCACACAATGCAGGCTCCTTCGCTGGAGGTGAAGAACAAATGGGTTGCCGAGATCAAGCGAGTGCTACTCAATCAGCTTGAGGAGTTAAAGGGCGAGAAAATTAAGCAATACGGCCTTAATCATCGAGGCTTGAAGCAAACCACCTCCTGGGACACTCCCAATATCATACTCAGCTCAGCAAGTCGCACAATCAGCTGTGATGCCTCTTCGGAGTCCTCGAATCGCAACTCCAACTGCAGCACCGAGGAAAATGGATCCTCAACAGTTGCCGGCGCCAACTCCAGCATCGGCATTGCCGTCGCGGACAGGGAGCACCAAGAGGCGTGCGGCTGGAGCTCTGACTACTCCAACAGCGAAGACGAGATGTCTCTAAATGAGGACAATAGCACGCCGGTAAAGAATCCTTCAAAGCTCTCATAGATACCGGTTCTTGGTAGATCTATACGTTATTATTGACAAATTAGCCTAATCTAATCAAACAATGAATACTATTTATACTTTCTATACTATTTGAGTTTAACTTATTTATTTTCATGAACAAACTCAAACAATTATTGTGTCCTGCATCCTGCATACATTTATATGTTATCTGTATGATCGATGCATTATTATTTGTACATCTCGAACATCAATGTCACATGTCACACGTCACACGTGAAACGTGAATCGTGAAACGTCAACCGTCGATCGGCAGAGCTTCCTGAATGTCCTCGCACAGTGGGCCTCACATAATGCCGATGGGTTTCCCTCAATGTCCTTTACGCGCAGCAACAAATCGAACACCAAATTTTATGTTTCCGTTGACTAGTTGACTAGCAAATGGAAGTTCGACTAGGTACGAGACTCACAAGTCTAGTATGCACGCTCTTAATGCTAGAAGGATGTTCGCGTTATCGCGCTCTCAATAACATTTGCAGTGCATTAACTTTCGATTCGTTAACATTCCTCAGTGTCGCTAAATGTAATGCTAAATGGAGCCAGACCCGCATGTTTATTGCTTTGAGAGATTCCCAATACCATATCTTCTTATAGGCAAAGTGAGATTCGATCGATCCAATTGTTAAGGAGAATAATTGTATTCTAGAGCGGGTTTCCAAATTGTATTATTATCCAGTACAAAACTAACAGCCAATTAATTACTTTCGGTCTAAATGTATCACATGTATCCTACCAGCATCCTTTTTATCTAACACATATGTAAATGTAGCCTAATTATTTAGATGTAAATATTTGTCGCAACCTTTGTAGCTAAGCGAAGAACTGTTTGCAACCGAAAACAAAAAATTTATATTGTTTACTTACTTCCTCTATTTATTTGCTCTTCATTACACTGAGCTGAGTGCACTTAGTATGCTTGTTGTATATTTGCTCACAAATAAAAAGGATCTTTTCCCGTCATGTTTGCCAAGTGTGAGATGTCGATAGATAGAGAGGGATCGAAGATCTCTTTCTAGAGCTTAGTAGGCTCTTAAACATATATGCATATGTACCTACAAACAACGCGAGAGGGATAACAACAAGTGGCTCTCTAGCCTTTAGAAAGGCGATATTATATAATAGAAGTATTCTCGCATATTGTGGAAGCGCAATACGCAGAGAGGGACTAACACTCAAGCAAGTGCTCAGGGATATGCTCGCTACACTGTAAAAAACTCCAAGAACTCCTTAATCATTTTGCTAGTGTTATTGTAATTATATTAAAGCACACACTACCTACATACATACTATTAACCAATTACTAATTACTATTGCATATTTACTTTTAACTAATTACTAATAACTAACAACTAACTATACCTGGCCACTCACTAACCTCTTGTATAAATTTTAATTCAGGGCAGTAAATTCATTGCCCTGGCTGACTATACGGCTATGGGACACTCGGAAGTTTCGATGCGAGAAGGCGAAGCTATCGAGCTATTAAAAGTGGGCTGTGCCGGCTGGTGGTATGTGCGCGTCTTAGGTAAATGCTTTTCATTAACATTTGAGGTGTCCTGATTAAAACAGTTTATGTTGCAAATGCAAGCTTATCAATTTCTACACTTTCATTTTCGCAGATTCCAATTCAGAAGGTTGGACCCCAGGAGCATATTTGGAATCGATCAATCGAAAATCGTCTCGATCATCGAGCTGTAATCAGGAGCGAATAAATATTAAATAAATCTATGGGAAAGCACCCACAATCTCCGCATCTCTCCCCTTAATCTACATCACTTAATCGACTTACGAATACTATACAGCACGCTTTCAAAACTTAGTCTATCGACAAGATAGACCACAGCATTTGAGATTCTATGATAGCATATCTGAATCAAACTCTAAAAACTACTCTTCTCATGAAAACTCCAAAGCATTTTTACTCTCAGCCTTTCCCTTCGCCTCAACCTCAACCCCGCAGCCATTAAGCCTTGTAAAAGTGTACATTAGGAAAACTATGAAGTATTTCTTGTTATTAAATTATTATAAAATATGCTTATCTATTTACAGTTCAATTTAGGAATTCCTACAATTGTGTAGTTTCTAGTATCTAGTCCATAGCATACTATTTGTACCTCTGTACATGCATATGTACAAACAATTATTGAAGTACACACACTCTAGTATTTTGAGGACTGTTACAATGATTGTTAAGGACAACTTGTCGAATATTTCTTGGAATCGTATTAATATCAAATGATCAAATTGTTTTTTAATTATTATGAATATTCAAATTGTATATTTGTGTACCATTAAATTTATTACACACACAGATAGTTGTATACTTTACACATATAATACATTTAAGTACATAAAGTATGTATCTATATATTTAATAAATATCCCAAATTAAATAACTAAGGATTTCAGAACGTTTCAATTTACTGAGTTTTTATTTTGTTGGTTATTTGAATTTGACTGTTTTATTTGAAATCATTCAAAGGATCTCTATGAAAGGCCAATCGAACTCAGCGCACAAATTTCACAGAACCTCTCGCAACTTTATACTTCATCAATCATCTATTAACAAATTTACACTGGAGTCTTATGACCTTATTCAAGGCTGCTCATTCCTGTCTACATGCTTTCCAATTGATCTTGAAGTTTATCGCAAAATATTTAACAAAATCGTCCAATTGCTGAAACGAATGTAGAAAGCGGAAGAGACTACCCAATCTAAATGTATTTATAGGAGATTTCAGTTTATTTTACATTTATTTTGTTTCATTTTATCACCCCAAATAAACTACAAAGCTAACGAACAATTGATCTTTGACGTTGCTCACTGAGTACATTCAGAAGGATGATAAAGATACTTAAGTGCGCAAAATAAAATGTCCTGGAGGCAGATTGTTTTGATACAGATTAATGGCTTTTGTTTGTTTCATTTAATTAACGAGTACGACCAATAAAATAAAAATAATCGAACTAACAAAGGAATGTGATTATTATGAACAAACAATTGTATTACGTACATACATACATGAAGTTTTTACTTAACAATTATCATATTTAATTCAATATAAACATTAGCAACAAAACTTTGGGGATATTATACAGTAAATAAACCAATTTCTTCAACTTTAAATAAAACATTTCAATACTAAGTGTGGTTTTAGTGCCATCATCGCTGAATGCACCGTTTTTTTCTTTTTTGTGTATTAGCATTCAGCGTTGACAAGCAGCTCATAGTTTGAAGTCGAAGCATAGATTTTAGTTGGCAGTTACTCTGCTATTCATGTAGAATTGTTGTGCAGAGAGCAACAGCGTCAATACGTAGATACACGCCGCAATCCAGCAGTTGTAGGCATTCTGAAATCAAATAATTGTAAGTGATAAGTGGATTCGGAACTACTAAATGCACACATAAATAATTATATATATTAGAAAATCACATTAAATGCATTCTCTAAGAAAACACACAACGATGTACATAGATACTCCAACTCTGTATGAATGAACTTGCCCATAAATAATATGTACGAAGGCCTCTTGCCTTAGTCAACACAGCTTCGAGTGGTGAAAAAAATCACTTATACTTTATACATACATTCATATTAGTTCATTAACCAGATTGGGCTTTTATGCACATGTACTTAGATAAGCTTATATAGATAAATATGTATGTATGCACAATAAAACAATAAAATAAAAGGAACTTGTTTTTAAAACGAACCTGATTGTATGCGTTATTCGCAGCAGTATAAAATGCTTCTAAGCTTTTGTACTCCTCCTCAAGTGGCAAATCTTCAATCAAGGCCACACTATGAATGTAGAAGAACAGCCCCATGAGCACCTAGAATTAAAAAAACATTTTCATTAGGTTCACTAATTATTATGCCAATCATTTGTGTTGGTCTTGTGACTCTGTTTTCAATGACTCCACCAATCAGACCAACTTAAGCAAATACACTCACCAACTGCACAATACCCCAAACGGAGATAATCAATCCGCAGAGGGAACACTTAGGACCACAAATTTTCATTTTGCTAGCTTCGTTCTTCGCTGCTGCTCGACGAGGATGAAAATTTCTTCCAATAACACTGGATTTGTCGTCAACAGACCTTTTTTCGCAGAAGCTAGCTGTCAGGTGAAAATCATGTGACAGTTCGTGGTGAGTTTAGTGTGACCAAGTGTTGCTACATTTTTATGCCACACAATTTAAGATACCAAATACACTAACGCTGTAATCATGATTCACAAAGCAAAATGTATTTATTCAGTATTCGACATTTTTAGCCGTCAATCGTAGAACAATATTAAATCGTACCATGTCATTCAAATCGAAACGTGTATGCATTATAGACATACATTAGTATGAAGCAACATGCATCTCCATGTACGGATACACAAATAGGATTACTATCCTCAATAGTAAAAGAATTTCTTACTTTAAATACAAATTTAATAAACAAACGGACATACTAATATATTGACGTCATGCCAACATCATCTGTTTATCACGAAAAACAAATGAGGCAATTATGTGCCTTACACGCGCTTAACAATTTATTTCAAGGTGATCAATCTTACACTAAGGCTGAACTGGATGATATTTGCAACAATCTAAGCCCAAATGTGTGGATCAATCCACACCGCTCTATACTGGGACTTGGGAATTATGATATCAATGTTATAATGACTGCACTTCAGAAACGAAACTGCGAGGCTATTTGGTTTGACAAACGAAAGTAAGTAAATATATTTGTGCCGAGTTCAGTAAACGTCACTTAAGCCTGCCCACTACATAGAGACCCGTCAATAATAAACTTGGATGCAATTGTTGGATTCATTCTTAACATTCCTTCTGACTACAAATTTGGCATTATAACACTGCCTTTGCGGAGGAGACATTGGATATCTGTTCGCCGAATTGCAGACTACTACTACAACTTGGATTCCAAACTACGACAACCGGAATCGCTTGGTAATGAAGCAGACATGCTTCAGTTTTTGCGGGAGCAACTATCTCAAGAGGATCAACGTGAACTTTTCCTTGTATTGGAAAGCAGCACAAATGAAGACATTGAACAGCGATGGCTAAAAGAATCTCCGACCCATGCCGTTGGACCAGAACAATGTGCAATTTCTAGTCAATATAAGCCGTAACCGGATATGTTTATAAATTCCAATAAGTTTATGGTGTACATATGTATATATAATACATTTGAAGGGAATTCAGTGAGTTTAAAGTTTATATTTAAAGTTTTTGCATTCTTAATTCGATGATCAAGCAAGTCAATAATATAAATAAATTATCTAAGGAGCCAAGGATGAGTAGTTCGTCTGATTTCCTGTTAACTTAATTAATGATAGGCATAGTCTGTGTAAAAACAATTTATTTAAATAGATACAAAAATAATGTTTAGTAATGTGTCAAAGCTTGTATATAAAATGGAATGTTTCGAGAATGTTATTTTTGTAGATTCGAGGCAAATTTGCACTTAAAACTAAGGTCGACGATTCTAAAACAGATACAAATACATAAAGGGACGGATATGTCGTTAACGTGTATCATTACACACTCATTGTACATTTTAAATGTCCGTTTGGATGCTGCCTTGTGGCGGAGCTGTTGGCAGACGTTGTCCTGGTTGAGGGCGACGAGGGCGACTGGGCTCCGGAGCGAAGTAAGATTGCACTGGAGCCGATGATGCCGCTGCGGCTGCCTGATTCTGATAATAGTCATCCCCATATTCGCTCACTTCTCGGTTGCTAATTTCGTTGAGTCGCTTGTATCGCTCCCGGCGTGCTTCTACCATGTAGAGAATGCCTGCTGGCAACAACAGCACAGCCCCGACTACCGCGAGAGCAAAGGACCAGCCCATATCGTTGTTTTGCCAGCCAGGCATCCAATCTCTCGAGTCGCCCTTGGCTCCAAATATAACCACTGCGATGAAGCCGAATATAGAGGCCAACACTTCACATGTGCCAATGGTAAGGAGTAGCACCACATAGCGGTCATCATCGCGAGATGTTCGCAAAATGGCTAATGTCAGAGGCAAGGCAATCAAACACATAACAAAGCACAATGTTGCAAACAGCTGAACTGATATATAGAATCCTGGCAGTAAGAAGTCATGTATAATATAGTATTCCTCCTCGAAGACCCACATGCAGCCGTTGAAGCGAGTGTCGTAGAACCGATGAATGTCCTGAAAGTTGTTGAAGCACACTTCCCAAAGGCCTAGGTTGGTGAAGCGTGGATTTTGAAGACGGCCATCAGTGACAAGCCAATAGGGCGTTGCAAAAGCGATAATAAATAGCAAAAAGGAGAACACTGATATGCCAAGTGCAACTTGTGTGCTGCGATTAGACACGCCCATGGCTTTAGTTTTATATAACAATTTAATTCTAGCTTAGATACACGACAGAAAACAAAACATGAGACAAACAAATTAACAAGAAACTAATACAAACACAAATGCTGTGTCACCACTAACTAACACGCCCTGCCAGGCACTGTGTTTATTCGTTGGTACTGCAGTGTGACTGCCCGTCTGAAATGCCCAAATACCTGATAGCAATCGCAATCGTTTTTTAAATTCAATTTTTTTATAGCCTTTATTTAAATCGTCTTTATTTAAATCGCATTTTCAAACTGAAGAAAAAGAAAATAAAAAGAGCAATTTTTTTAAAAATTTCGAAAAAACGATTATCGGAAATTTTTTCATTTTTCTTTTTCTTCTATATGGTGTCTAAATTTTTTTTGGGTGCGATTTGCGTGGAATGGGGCGAGGTATCAAAAAGCTAACATAAGCTCGTGGCAAATTTAGGTGATTTTACCTTTTCTATCTGCTGAGATCGACGCGATCCTACAGTCGTATATTTTTTTCAATTTCTTATGGATCCAAAAATTTTGTTAAGTGGCAACCGTGATTACTCACAAATGGCATCCTAAAAATCGCTACTGGCGTTGCCACAGATTTTGACAAAAACTATACGTACTCGACAACTCTGCACTTGTCAATTCTCTTGTTTTGTGGCACAAAACTTGTTTGCGAAAGCAAACTAAGAAAATGCGTGTTTTTGGTGTAATAAAACTACTTGAGTTGCTGAAAAAGAGTTTTTAAATAATAACTTTGTGTTTGTGGACTTTACTTATTAAAGAAAGCCATTTTTTAAGGGCGGTACATCGTGCTGCTATTACGCTGACGCCGAAGTTGATGCTGACGCTGACGGCAACAATATGGCTTCCGATATCGCGGTGGTAAACATTGGAAATTTCGAAAAGATTCAGAACTTTTTAAATGACACCGCTTACAAAGAAATACTTGAGAACAGCGAGAACTTTAATACGCGGCTTTGCATTGAGCGACGGCTTCGAATGCCGTTCCTCGACCCCCAGACAGGCGTTGCACAGACACATTGCGCGCTCTTTATGAAGCGAAAGCAACGTATGCCCGGCTTTCGACACGGCCAGATTTACACTTATCCTTCTGCACGCTGGCGCAAACCAAAACGCCAGTATTTGTTAAATCCGCATCATAGCTATCGCGCCTACCAATACCGGGAGCACCACCTATCTCATCAGCACCAGCATCAACACCATCATGTACCAACGTCTGGCTCTGGAACGGTCGGTGCACGTGATCATCATCAGACAGAAAGTGCGGGTAAGATTTACATTTATTTATAAAGAAGCATTTTTTAGCATTCATTTATTAATATGTACATAGTATTTATATAAATATGTACTTACAAGAGACGTTGTAAAATCAATAAAACTCTTACAATTGCTGCTGCTTTGTTCAGTCTCATCCTCATCACTTCCACCACCTCTGCACAGTGGTCTAAACCTAGCCAACTACCACAAAATTATGTATCTTTACAAAGTGTTCATGGGTTGTGCAGATAGTTTTGCAACATTTACTATAGATGATAACTTTTTTCGAGTATATTTGAAATTAGATGATGTTCCGAGCTGGTGTCGGACAAAATATAATATAATTTAACCTCTTCTATTTTATTTGCTTATTGGAAATAGTCTTAGTTTAAAGACTTCGATTGGCCCACTGTGAAGTGAACAAAACAATAAAAATCAGCTAAACATGTGTGAATTTATGAGACTGCATTTAAAGTGAAGTTACAACTTCACCGTCCGATTGAGTGAGAGCGCGTATGTGTGTGAGTATGTGTGTGTGTGCGTATTTGTGTGCACGTGTGGTTGTAGGTGTAGGCTGCGAGTAACCACCCCATAGACACAAGCATTTCAGCATATAATACTGAGGGCTGATTTATGTGTGTGCTTTGGCAAGCAACAATACTTTTTAGCTCGTATAAATGTATTGCTTCATTGATAAATATTATTTGTTTGATTTTGCAGTCATTGCTGCCACGGATGGCAACTCGATGGGCGCTTCAGGCGACAATGACAGCAAAGACTCTCATGCGAATGCAGAAAAGGATTGGTTTCATGATGATATGGACTCATCGCATTACCATCATGCTGATGACTATGAAGATGACTTTGACTCTGATAACGATTTCGACGAGTCCTATAGTAGTAGAGGCAAGCGCAAACGCGGCTCACGGCCACGGCGCTCTAATGCAAACGTGGATGGAACCCCGAAACGTGGACGTAAAGGAGGTGGTAAGGACCATCAACAAACACATAATTGGGCAGTAGCAACATTAACCCATTTCCTATTGCCACATTACAGGCAGTCGTCGTCGGAATGCAATCGATGGAGAGGCAGGGGATCGCAGAAGGCGCGGGGCTGGCAATAATGCGAACACTTCTGCTGCAGCTGCAGCAGCGGCCGCGGCTGTTGCACACGCTGCCAGCACTGCGGCCGCTGCAGCAGCTACAGGACTCTATGCAACGCACTCTAACTCAGCATCACCGATTCCCATTATCGACGAAACCTCACAGTCGGCATTGGTCATGACGACATCTATATCTTCAACATACGAGAAGAATCCTTTAAATGATGCAGGCGCCTCAAATGATTCAATTCCATTAGCCACAATGGCCAGCATGGGCATGTCAGCTACATCAGCTGCTACTCCAGCTGTATTTACCACTGTAAACGCATCTCCAACCACTCCGTTAGCAAGTCCCAAGAAGCACAAGTTGCGAGCTGAGCGTGAAGTGGCGCAGCCATCACCGTATTGCGATTTCTGTTTGGGCGATCAGCGTGAAAACAAGAAAACCAATATGCCCGAAGAGCTCGTGTCCTGCTCGGACTGCGGTCGCTCTGGGCACCCATCATGTCTGCAGTTCACGCCCAATATGATAATATCAGTGAAGCGCTACCGCTGGCAATGCATTGAATGTAAATACTGTTCTATTTGCGGCACCTCCGACAACGATGATCAGCTGCTGTTCTGCGACGACTGTGATCGCGGGTACCATATGTATTGTCTTTCGCCGCCGCTTGTGACTCCGCCCGAGGGTTCGTGGAGCTGCAAACTTTGTATGGAGGAATTTCACAAGCACAAGTAAAATTAAATGACATGAGAATTGGGATGAAGAGAACCAAGGGGACGTCGCTAAAAATGTAATTGCCATTTGGCTTGTGTTTGCACTTACATGCTTAAATTACAAATTTGTCTCCAAACTCATAAAGCCCCGGCAGCTCTTGAAATTAATTATAATTTAATGTTCGTCTTAAGTATTCCTTAGTACGTTTTTAATTTTATGTACCTACTTAATTTTATCTTGTATTTGTAACTACGCTTATATGGACCGCCCCAAGTATTGTAAGTATTTCCAGCCTTCCGCGCAAAGTGATTGTCACATGTTCATTACACAAGGTCCTTAAGCGAATTCAATCCTTATCGTATAATTACTTTACAACATTTTGTGTAAATTTTACGATCTATTCTATGAAAACATAATTAATGCCAATAAATACTGCATAACATTTTGTATCCATTACTTGTGTTTCAATGTAATTCAACTCAAATAAGGTAGGAATATCGACTTGGATTTGCTTTTCAGAGTGCATTCTGTGGGCCAATTGACACGTTTGCTACTTCTGTAGTTGGCAGCATTGTTGAAATACTCCGGTAGTGCGAATTGTCTTAGAACGTTGCACTTTAGTAATTAGGTTTTGATTTAAATTCTAACAATAGCTTGCTAATTGCTGGCAGTTTCTTGCTAAGACAGTTACACTCTCATAGCTTCTGTCAATTTCTTTTAGTCAGTCGACATGATCCGTAGTGTGTGGTATATTTGTGTGCTAGGTTTGTGCCTGGTCGTCCCTGCCCAGCTAAAAGCACAACGGACCAGATCAAGACGTTTTCTAATATTTCCTCGTCAAGCCCCAACCAGACATCAGGTAAAAAAATCATTTTAAGTCTAACAAATATAAAAATATCTCTTTGAATTCTCAGTTCATTGCCGGCATCGGCATTCCGGCTGATCTGTCATACGAATCCCTTACCGTCGGCCATGTACTGAAAGCCGAGTTTTTCCTACCTTATAATGCCACCGTGTACCGACAAAATCCATATCTGCCGGAATACAGGCCCACACAAGTGTCCATAAACGGTAGAGACAGTCTCTCGATTCGCCACATGGCAACGAGTCCCTCCGACATGCGATGGCAAATTTACGCTTATATAGAACACACTTTGAATGGGTGAGCGTTGATCAATTAATTTTAATTGTATGTGAGTCATTATCGATGCTGTGATTGCAGTTATGGTTATAACGGACACGAATGTGTACTTCAAGCCATTTGCGAAGCCAACTCAGTTCAATTTTCCAAGGACTTTAATGTCGTTCATGAGCTGCTGCAATTGATGCTAAGGTGAGGTATTAAGATACTTTTCTCTGATATTACATATCATTTTAAACTTGAAATTTTCAAACTTTAATGCAGTCCTTCCACAACACTGAATAAAGAATCAGAAGAAGGGTACGATTTTATGTTGGCTGAAAAGGCAAATAAGAACAATTGTGAAATCTACAATTGTAACTTTAAGCTCGTGGATTGGATTTCGAAAGTAATACGGTTGCATATTTAATTTTAGTTATACACATATATATGTCTACATATATATATCTAAGTTAAATATTTTTTCATTAACTTTTTTATAAAAATACATAACATTTCTTTCTTGTTTCACTTTGGGATTATTTAGTGATTTATTGCTCAGAGGAAGCCGATGTACCGGTTTTTAGCCATCGAATTTGAACGAATTACTATAAATATATATATGGTATATAGTATATCAGTATATATATATAATTGCTTGAATTGTGTTGCTCTTAAATGGAGGACATTAAAAGGCTTTCCACGATCTTAATAAACAATTCGTTCTAATCAATGTAAGAATCTGAAGTTCTTCGGATTACTTAACGAATTCTTAGAACATTCAAATTATAGAATGCGGGACTACGAGTCCTATTATGAGTGCCAAAACTCTTAAAATATAGTATATTAAAGATCTCCGATTTGGGGGGCCTTTAAATATTCTGAAATAAACTTGATCGGCTAAGGATACACAGGAACGTGTATATTAAGATTAATGGCTCTAGAGCACAGATTTTATTCTATGCACTTCTTAATAATTTGATACTTCCATTTTTAAAAGTTTACAAATTAAAAATGGAGCAAAATTTTAGTTACTAGGAAGATTGGTAATATTATTATTTATGTCCGGTTGCTATGAATTCTCTAGAATTCATAGATTTTACAAAACGAATTACCAGATGGAAATTGCAAATAAAATTGATCATTAATAATAATAATAAGATACATAATACCTTCAACACAGCGCTGCTGCTTTTGTGGATGGTCTTGTCAAATCCTTCAAACGTTATTTAGTGTTCAATTCCATTTGCGAAAGTAGTTTTGGAATTTATCGCTAAAATCCTCATTTCAGAACCGGTATTTACTTTCGGTAATCAAGTCATTATCATTCATTGCTGGTTGTTTAATTTGTTATATTTAGTATGAACTATGTGTCAGTTTCTAACTTCATCAAATATACTTATACTCTTAAATATATTATTTCCATGTTGAGTTCATGTAATATCCGTTGTTTCGTAATTGTAATTGTCTATCAAAGCTGTTTTTTTTCGAAATGATTAGGCGCATGAAAAATTTAAATGCTGTGCAGCGCCAGTTTAAAAGGATTCTGCACTTCCAATCCCCATTACAAAATTCCAAGTCGTTTCCAGTTCAGCAGGTTGTGAGCAATGTTAATGCGAAGTCTGAGGTCGAACCTCAAAGGAATGTGCCGTATGTCATAATAGACGGGAATTATATGTATAAAGAAGGCAGGACTTATCAAGGATTCCAGTGCAAGAGAGTCGAGACTATCGACGATTATGGTCTCACGTCTTGTACCTTTCGACATGTAGGCACAGGAACTGAGTTCTGGTATCTCGATCGCAATGATAATCATAATGTATTTTCAATCAATTTCCGGACTACGCCCTTTGATTCGACTGGTCTTCCTCACATATTGGAGCATCTGACCTTATGCGGTTCAAAAAACTTTCCAGTTCGGGATCCCTTCTTCAAAATGCTCAATCGATCAGTTGCAACGTTTATGAATGCAATGACTGGCCCAGACTACACTCTGTATCCATTTTCATCCATGAACGAAGTGGATTTTAGAAACTTGCAGAAGATTTACTTGGATGCAGTATTCAGGTATGTAATACATAATCATTTTTCAGATTAATCTCTTATTCGAATTTCAGACCAAACTTAGCGCATTTGGACTTCCTACAAGAAGGCTGGCGTCTTGAATACAAGGATGTGCACAATCGAAACTCCGACCTCACAATTAGAGGTGTCGTGTACAATGAAATGATAGGAGCCTTCGCAGACAATGCCCAGTTATTTAAGCAAAAGCTACTAAATCACATTCTGCCTAGTAACACGTACGGCAACATAGCAGGGGGCAACCCAGATGAGATTCCCAATCTAGCACACTCAGACCTGGTCGAGTTCCACCGCAAATACTACCATCCAAGTAATGCACGAATATTCTGCTACGGCTCCTTCGACTTAGAAAAAACACTTGCCTTTGTCGATAAGGAATACCTATCCCACCACGAGTATATCGACAATGCATACAGTTGCATACCCTCGCAAGACCGGTGGACGCAGCCACGTAATGCGCACATTTCGAGTAGACTGGACTCCATGGGCGCCAGTTTCCGCCGCCAAAATCAAATAGCAATTGGGCTACTGATGTGCGATATAACCGATATACAAGAGAGCTTTGAGTTGAACGTTCTATCCGAAGTGATGATTCGTGGCCCCAACTCCGCTTTCTATAAGAGTTTAATAGAGCCCAATTTCTCTGGCGGCTACAGCAAGGGAACTGGATATTTGCCAGATTGCAAGGATACGTATTTCGTAGTGGGTTTGAGGGATCTTAAGGTTAAAGATTTTCAAAGGTTCAACGAACTCTTTGATCAGACGGTGCATAAAGCGAGCCAGGAAGGCTTTGAGCCTGCGCTTATTGAAAGCGTTCTCTGTAACTTGGAATTGTCCCTAAAGCATGAAAGCGAATATTTTGGAAAACGTCTGCTGTATAAATCGGCTGTTCTGTGGAATCATGGGGGAGACGTTGTAGCCAATCTGCGAGTCTCGGAAAAGATTGCAACACTAAGGCGAAAGTTAAGGGAGAATAAAAACTATCTCCAGGAGAAAGTCAAGCAGTACTTCCTTAACAATACACATAAACTTACACTTACAATGTCACCTCACAGATCGTTCGACCTCAACGTTAAGATATCTGAGGCGAGGATGCTTGTGAAGAAATTAACTGAAATCAGCGATGAGGAGTACGAAGATATATATAAGAATGGCATCAAGTTGGAAGAAGCTCAGAGAGCCACAGAAAACATTGAGATTTTGCCATGCTTATCAGTGAGTGATGTAAAGGATCCCCTAAAGAGACCGCAAATGAAAGAGACAACTTTTCAAAATGTTCCCACACAACTCTGTAAGGTGTCCACTAACGGAATTACCTATCTTAAGTGCTTGTTCAATATTACTGGACTAAGTCCAGATGATGCTATGCTCGTTCCATTGTTCTGCAATGTAATTAGCGAAATGGGTACCTCCAACTACGACTTCCGCGAATTCGACAAGCTCCTGCGATCCAAAATGGCACGCATTACCTGTAAGACCAAAGTAGTCGAGAATATAGTGGATGGCAAGTCGTATCGCCTGGCATTGATAATGACGACGCATGCCCTCGATAAGAATGTCTCCGATATGTTTCGACTATGTGAAGAGTTGATGCTCAATTTTAAGATGGAAGATACGGGTCGCCTTAAGATGCTTATTGAGAACTATATTTCTAAGTTATCATTAGAAATTGGAAGCTCTGGACACTTATATGCTATGCTCTGTTCCGCTGGGTTGGTAACGAATGCTGCCCAATTAAAGTCCCTATTAGCAGGGGTCGATCATATCGACTTTATGAAAGAGTATGTTCAATACAATAGCATTGAGCAAATTCAAGAAAGTTTAACGAACCTTGGGTCAAAGATCTTCAGCAAGAGCAACATGCGGGTGGCCATTAACAGCTCCGATACCTACCAATCCACTGTATTGGGGCACTATGAAAGATTCCTAAAGAGCTTGCCAGAGCTCGAAAAGACGATAGATACCACCGATGTGTATTTGCTGGAACCCATGTCCCGACACTACATTATGAATATGCCTTTAAGCTACTGTGCCAAATCGTTCTCTGCGGTGCCTTATGTACATGAGGATCATCCCGTGTTGCGGGTGTTGGCCAAATTCGTGGCTGCCAAGTACCTGTTGCCTGTGGTGCGCGAACAGAACGGCGCTTATGGTGCGGGTGCCAGGATAGGATTTGATGGTATCTTTAGCTTCTATAGCTATCGTGATCCTTACGCACCGAGCACAATTGAAGTTTTTGATAAAACTTACGAGTGGCTGCAAGACCAAAGCCATAAACTGGACCAGCAAGCACTTTTCGAGGCCAAACTAGGCGTACTGCAGCTCCTAGACTGGCCAACAGGACCGGGTGACATTGGCATAGATAACTTTGTTTTGTCTGCGTCTTATGATATTTATTCAAGATATCGGTCTCGTGTGCTGACTATAACTGAGGACGAAGTACGAACTGTGATTGAGAAGTACTTTAAAAATGAATCAAAACACTTTGGCAAGTGCATATTAGGTCCGGAGATCGAAGAAGTTGAAGAAGAACAAAATGAAAATATTGAAATCACATCAAATTTGTAAAAAAAAAGTTATTTCTAATAATAAATTAAGTATATTTGCTGTATTTTGTTTTTGCAATTAATATTTTAAACCGATTACATATAAAACGAATTTACAGATTTAAACTTTTAAACAATCGAAAAATGTGGGAGGAATAGACAATCGACTCAACTTGTATTGCTTCTAGCGGAGCTTTTTAACACTTTCACACCAATGTTGACATCGATATTTGAAAATGTGATATTTATTCGGATTATATTCGGATAGTATCGATAGGATATCAACAATAGTAGCAATCGATACATACTAGTGCAGCTCAGTCCGAAGTGAATTTAATAAAACATCTGGGACAATAATAACTGGTAAGTGTTAAGATATATTCATAATTAGCTGACTGTCAATTTAGTTTAGTTCAATATTTAATCTGATTAGTATATGGAATTTCAATCAGTTTCTTTCTGGAAAAACTAAATTTATCGAGGCATACATACATACATAGGTAGAAACATACATGCATATATGAATGCCGGCTGATGTAACTAAGTTTTGGGTCGTGTTTTATATGGGTTACTCTTAATTCATGTCGCCCGATGCTTTTATCCGGATATCATCTGCAACTTGTATTGTGTACTTATCATTTATAGACTCACACTCACAGAAATGCTAACACGCTTACAATGGTTAAAGGCGGTGCCGCGCCCAATCAGCGTGCTTCACGGCCATTTCGCCAGTCGAAATTTGAAGTCGTTCAGAGTTGAGGAGGTCGCAGGCGTTACCAAGCCGAAGTCAAAAGTAGCTTTACAAGGAAGCGAGAGAATGCCCCATATAATCCCAGATCGTAAATACAAATATAGTGAGGGCAAGATATATCACGGGTTCAAATGCGAGCGTATCGAGTATATATCCGACTTTGAGCTAATGTCGTGCAGTCTTCGACACATTGGCACGGGGACTGAGTTTTGGTACCTAGACCGCAAGGATACCAACAATGTATTTTCCATTAATTTTCGTACTACGCCATTCGATTCAACGGGTCTACCCCACATATTGGAGCATCTCGCCTTGTGCGGTTCAAAAAACTTTCCAGTTCGGGATCCCTTCTTCAAAATGCTCAATCGATCAGTTGCAACGTTTATGAATGCAATGACTGGACCAGACTATACACTGTATCCATTTTCAACTATGAACGAAATGGACTTTAGAAATCTGCAGAAGATTTACTTGGATGCAGTATTTAGGTAAGTACAATTACATTTTTGTTTGCCAATATCAGTTTTCAGAAATTTATCAATTACAGACCAAATTTAGCGCATTTGGACTTCCTACAAGAAGGATGGCGCCTTGAGCACAAGGATGTGCAGAACAGAGACTCTGAGATCATAATTAAGGGTGTCGTCTATAATGAAATGAAAGGAGCCTTCTCGGAAAACTCTCAAGTTTTCACACAAAACTTGCTGAACAACATGCTTCCTAGTCACACGTACGGCTTCGTCTCAGGAGGCAACCCACTGGAGATTCCCAAGCTAACACACTCAGACTTGGTCGAGTTCCATCGCAAATACTACCATCCAAGTAATGCACGAATATTCTGCTACGGCTCCTTCGACCTGGAAAAAACTCTTGCCTTTGTCGATAAGGAATACCTATCCCACCACGAGCGTATTGACAATGCATACAGTTGCATACCACCGCAAGACCGTTGGACGCAGCCCCGTAATGTGCACATTCCGAGTAGACTGGACTCCATGGGCGCCAGTTTCGACCGACAGAATCAAATAGCAATTGGGCTACTGATGTGCGATATAACCGATATACAAGAGAGCTTTGAGTTGAACGTTCTATCCGAAGTGATGATTCGTGGTCCAAACTCCGCTTTCTATAAGAGTTTAATAGAGCCCAATTTCTCCGGCGGCTACAACCAAAGTACAGGTTTCTCAGCAGACTGCAAGGACACATATTTCGTAGTGGGCTTACAAGACTTGAAGGTTGAGGACTTTAAGAAGTTCAATGAGCTATTTGATCAGACGGTGCACAAAACTATCGAAGAAGGTTTTGAGTCGCAGCACATTAAGAGCGTTTTGCACAATCTGGAACTATCATTAAAGCATCAGAGCCCTCATTTTGGCAATGCTCTATTGTTTAACTCGACAGCACTGTGGAATCATGAGGGTGACGTTGTTTCCAATCTGCGAGTATCGGAAATGATTGCAACGCTGAGATGTAGGTTAAAAGACAATAAAAACTATCTCCAGGAGAAAGTTAGGCAATACTTCACAAACAACACACATAAACTTACACTTACAATGTCGCCTGACGAGTTGTACGAGGAGAACTTCAAGCAGGCTGAGGCTGAGATGCTAAAGCAAAAAGTAAGCGCGCTCGACAGCAAAAAGCTAGACAAGATATATGAGAATGGCATCAAGCTGGAGACTTCTCAAAAGTCCACAGAAAATTCGGATATTTTGCCGTGCCTATCGCTGACCGATGTTAAGGAACCACCGAAATTGCCCAAAATAACAATGAAAACCATTCAAAATGTGCCTACGCAGCTGTGTAAGGTTCCCACCAACGAAATAACGTACTTAAAGTGCTTATTCAACATAACAGGACTGAGTCGAAAGGAGATAATGCTTGTGCCTCTCTTCTGTAATGTGATCAACGAAATGGGTACCTTCAATCACGACTTCCGCGAATTCGACAAACTGGTTCTTTCGAAAACGGCAGGCATTGATTTTAAGCTGAATTTTGTGGAGAATGTTAAGGATGCCAAGACATATCGCTTGGGATTGATGATGACGACGCATGCCCTCGATAAGAATGTCTCGGACATGTTTTGTCTTAGCGAGGAGCTGCTGCTTAACTTTCAACTGGAAGATACGAATCGTCTCAAGATGCTTATTGAGAACTACATCTCAAATATATCTGTAGGAATCGCCAGTTCTGGACACTTGTATGCCATGTTAAGCTCTGCCGGATTGGTGACCGATGCAGCCCAATTGAAGTCGTTGTTATCGGGCATCGATCATATAGATTTTATGAAGAAGTACGTTGAACAGAATAGCACTGAAGACATTCGAGACATGTTGAAGAATATTGGTTCAAAGGTATTCAGCAAGAGCAACATGCGTGCTGCCATCAATAGCTCGGATGCTTTCCAATCTTCCGCATTGGAAAAGTACACAAAATTCGTGGAGAAGCTACCAGTCCTCGAGGGCATGAAGAATGATATCGAATTAAATATGCTCGAACCCAGTCTTCAACACTACGTTATGAATATTCCCGTCAACTACTGTGCAAAGACCTTCTTCGCGGTGCCGTATTTGCATGAGGATCATCCCGTGTTACGGGTGTTGGCCAAGCTCATATCTGCCAAATACCTGTTGCCAGTAGTGCGTGAACAGAACGGAGCTTATGGCGCTGGCGCCAAGATAGGCTCAGATGGCATCTTTAGCTTCTTTAGCTATCGTGATCCGCACTCAACAAAGACGCTTAAAGCCTTCGACAAGACTTACGAATGGCTGCAAACAGAAAGCCAAAAACTGGATCAGCAAACACTGTTCGAGGCCAAGCTGGGTGTGCTGCAGCAGCTGGACTCCCCTATTGCACCTGGAAACATTGGCATCGATTACTTCCTCTATGAAGTTTCCCAAGAGATGTTCGTGAAATACAGATCCCGCGTTCTGTCCGTAACAGTGGATGAGCTGCGCACCGTAATTGAGAAGTACTTCAAGGAGGAACCAAAGCACTTTGGCAAATGCATTCTAGGACCAGCCAACGATAAATTGAAAGATGACTCTAATTTAAAATGGAATGTCATATCCTAAGTGTAGCATTTTGTAGTAAAAATAAGACTGTAAATACTTATGCATACTCTCACACTCACATTCAATATTTGTTCTGTTTCCTTTTAATGTTCGATCATTCTCCTACGATTGTTTTTGTTTTCCTATCGCAAAAGTTGATTACTTGTTATTAAAGGATATTTAACGGACGTTGTCTTGCAACAAACAAATTTAATTTGGGAGATTTGTAATTTATATTATCAGTTCGCTAAGACATTTAAGAGTAACAGTTCGGGCAAACACATAGCAGGTGAAGTCTGCTTGGTGGGATGTTGTACTGCTCTGCTCGTTTGCACTGCAGAGGAAACTTGAGATTTTAAGATTAAATAAAAAGATTGCACTGATAGTAGAGTATTGGAGTATAACGCAATTGCTCTTATAATTTAAGTATTTGCCATTCCAATAGCTTTTGAGGTATCGGGCTGACATGACGTTGAATATACACCTATATTTTATTGGGTTGCAAGATACATCTCCAGTTAGAATTTCTCTTGCGACGTCTAGCTATCCTAGTCTACAGAAAAAGAATCTTCTGTTTTCTTTCCAGCTATGTCACTGCCAAAGACCTTTGCCTGTGACGATTCATATTTTAAAGCTGTGGTGGATTTTTTGAGTGCCTATTCATGGGTGTACAATGAAGCCAACACGTCCTGCATCAAATCTTTGGATTGTATGCCACAAGAGTTCAAGGATTATTTTGTTGGTTTATCAAATGAAAATCTGAATAGATTTCCATTTGTTCATGAACCTTTAGAGGATTGCCCAGAGACGGTGTTACGTTTCCGTCAACAGATTGCCAATTTGACACCCCAACAAACTGTAGCCACTGGAGCACCTGTGCCGAGCTGTGTGCCTCAAGCGGCGAGGAAGTGCAGCAATCAGAAGAACAAAATAGGTCTTAAAAAGAAACATGAGGTTGAGCAGCTGGCGGACAAGATTCACGAACATTGCGCAGAGGCCAATACACAATTGATAATCGACTTGGGCTCTGGACTGGGCTACCTAAGCGAGGCGCTGTTTAAACTGAAGGATACCTACTTAATGCTTGGACTGGAGGCAGACGAGAATAGAGTTGAATCAGCGAGGCAACGTTGTGAGAAATTCCTGCCAAAAGAGGCACTTAAGTCAATTAAATACAAGAAGGAATTTATCAAGGCGGACGCAAACTCCCGTGCTCGCATCGAAGGGTACGCCTTCGAGTTGAGCCAAAGCCACGGTTTGTCGCCAGGGTTAAGCACGGCGATAATTGGTTTGCATGCCTGTGCGGATTTAAGCATCAGCGCAATGATATTGTTCCTGACAATGCCACAAGTGCGGTCTCTCCACATCATGCCCTGTTGCTACCATAAGCTCGCTCTGCGCGACGGTCTAGTCAACGAGAGCACGACAAGCTCCCCCTTTGTAAACTTCCCACTGAGCAATGGGCTACTTCAAGCCATGTCAGCTTCATCACCTGCTGCCGTGGGATGCTTCAATCGTCCATTCATGCGTCTTGCCTGCCAGGAGACAAGCTCGCGCTGGCGTATCGATTCCGTTGCTCATGCCGAGCATGGACGTCAAATGTACCTGCGTGCTCTGGCGAATGCCGTTTGTGATACTGATGAGCGAGTCAAGGTCCTGGCCAGGACCTCCCACGAAGACCAACACACTTTCAACGATTTGCGTCAACGATATACACTGTACTCGCAACAGACGGGTAAGCCTCTGAACTGGAGGCTTGTCCATGAAGCACGCTTCGCCCAGATTGGCGAGAGGTACTCCAACGGACGGGGAGCCTGCCTAGCAGAGGCATTGTGCTGCCTGCAGACGAGCATGCAGGTAATTGTTTATTGTTTACCCAAATTGTTAACAAGTGCTAGCCTCTTCCACTATCTCTCATTCGATGGCTCAGAAACTCTGCGAGAACTTGGTGCTGTACGACCGGCTGTGTTATCTCAAGGATGCGGCTGCAGCACGACATCTGCAAGTGGAGGTGTTCTACGAAAAGCTATTTGATGAACAAATATCACCACGCTGCCATGTCCTGATTGCCAAAAAGTTATGATGCGGGCAGCCGAGGAGGGACTTCCTCACACTTCTCCTCTCATACCGGAACTGGGATCAGAGTGTTGTCTATGCAAGCGCTTTAATACAATTAGCAAGCACTTCGCCGCTAACTGAAATGTTGTTTAAATTATAGCCAAGGTGCTCCGGCATCTACCGCTATCTGTTGCCATCAATTAAAATCAATGCCAGCTAAGGGGAAACTTTGTAGAACGCACACTCAATTTTTCCATTTTCCAATTTCTCTTTAAGAAAGCATTCCACGAGTAAGTGCTCCTCGGCCTTTTTGCTCATTACAACAGTTGCGGGCCTTGTACTTGTAATTACATTTTTACTCTACACACACAAAGACAAAGACAACGCTCACACGTTGGACGTAGTATATAAACAATTGTGAGAGCCCGCAGTTGAATGAAATGCATTAGCAAAAAGATAATTGCTTTAAGCATTGCGGCCATTGATGTACCTATTTACATATACCTATGTATGTATGCATGTACATACTGTCATCATTTATATTTACACGATTCAATATTTTAATTCACTGTTTGCCTTAGCACGTTTGCTTATACCGAATCAAAATGAGGTGTGAAAGGTTGTTTCCCAATAAGTCTGTAGTAAATAATGATTTGAAGACATCGATGCCAGATGGATTCCAAGAGTACACATCAAATTATCAAGTTATTCTAAAGATTGTTTTAAGAAGAATGTCTACGAATAAAGTCATCAGGACTCCAAATCTAAGTTCAGCTGGAGTTAATATATTACAAAAGCATTTATGCTTTAAAGATCTGGTAATATTAGATTTATCATTGCATTGCGTTTCCCTAGGAATCGTCAAATGCAGCAGAATTGGCCAACGAAGCATATAATTGCAATATAAATGATTAAGCCAAGGTGTTACTCGATATAGATGTATGTATATTTACAATTTATTGTTGGGTATTAAAACTTTTCCAGCCCCGTTAAAAATCTTAATACCATTTGCTTATTGAACCAAAAGATGTGCCACGCGAGTAGCAAAAAGCGAAAGGATAATTATAACAAGTATGTATGTATTCACTGCCAGAGGATCAGGTGCCACAACAGGATGGTCAATCAATCGCCGGTTTGCCGCTGTCACTTAATGCCGAGATGTCCGGCATCCTACTTAGTGTTGTTGTTGGTATCCTCTGAGGCTATGCTGCTGGAATCCAATGCCACGACATTGCTGCGGTTCATAATATTGTTGAGTTCGTTTCTGCGATGGGGAAAGGGATGGGGAAAACTGTACACTCGTTAAAACTACAGACGACATCTGAGAAAATGAGAAAGTTAAACTTACGTGTTGACGTTGCTACAGCGATAGAAGTCTCTGATGCCTGTGTATACGCAAGACATTGTTGGGGCTGTTCTTGTCCTGCTGCTGCCTTTTTCATTATCTTCGCCGGTCTCGGCAGACCGTTCAGCATCCCGCAACGGGGCTTTGCTCAGGCCCAAGCTCAGACTGCTTTGTTCGTAGGGCGATAGAAATTCCTCGCTGCGCTTACCATAACGTGAACCCAGGAAGAAGCGATCATTGCGGGGTACAATGATTAAGCGTCGTGTCTTCGAGGTGCCTACTCCGGTGTTGACAGCAGCGCTTCCAGCGGCACTATTTCCACTAGAGCGTCCATATCTGCTGCCCACAAAAAATGCCGGTCGCTTAAACATTGTGGAAAAGTCTGCAAATGCCAGATAGATAGATAATCTGCGCACGAAGTAAGCAATAACCTGAAGAGCTTACCGTTGTCCTTCTGAACCTCATTGTCGCCGTAAGCAGCATCTGTTGCTGCTGCAAGCACTCCTTGAGTCAAAAATGCACACGCGGTGAGCAATAAAAAGCCTACATAAGATTTGCGTGATTGCGTTCCAAAGTTCGTCGACTGCGACATTCTGGTCTGCAGATTGTCGCTCTGCAATAAAACGAAACCAAAAAAAGTATTCAGTAAGTGGACATTAAACGCGGCAACAAACGAGAGTGAGGACTACTTTAAAAGCACCGTTAGCATATATGAATATGTGACGACCACCTCTGTTGATTAACACAGCAGAGAAGAGGTGCTCGATCTGTTAAGCTGTAATGTTATGTAGCTCTGATGATTACAATGCGTTGTGAATACATATTAGTCAATTAATTGGTTTACACACATATATATATATATATATATATACATATATATATTATGGATGTCATTTTATCACCTATGATTTGGTTATGCGTTAAAGGCATACGAAGAAGTGATGTCAATACTCATCTCACCAGCGCTGTTAATTAACATAACATTGAAGCAACGCGCCATCTTATTGCAGAGAGAGCAGAATCTCACCACACACACGTTAGCATATGTAAACTGCTTCTGGCGTAGTGGGATCGTTAAGTTGAGAAGTCATTTCCATCACCAGGACAATATCCACCTCACTGTATCCCCTATCGTTTTTTGCTTGTCGTTGGCAACATCGGTATCAACAGCATTAACAACATCAACAACAGCGACAACAGCGACAACATCAGTAAAAGCCCCAGCTTAAGCTTGTCTTATTCAATTTGTATTCATTAAAACGAGTAAAAAGTAAAATTTGAGTCCGTCAGGCGTTTGCGGACGTGCATTAATGGTAATTACAATTGGTTCAGCTCTTCGACGGAGCTGCATAATTTGTATTGGTTGTCGGCCAGCACGACGTTGGCTTCCCCAGGAGTAATACCTTTTGGACACGTAAATTGCGTGGCTCTCGCGTTATAATTAAATTTAATTTTTCTGTTTGCTATTTTTTGTATAACATTATTAATGTGGCACAAAGGCAGCACGAGTGTGGAAGTATCTTCAATGAGATTACATATGTATGTATGTGCATATCTCCAGCTCTGCATATGTCCTTGGTGTGGTGCTTCTCCAATGGGCAAATCAAATTAGGTTACGATAGCTGCTTAGTTGAGGAAAGGTCTAACGAAACAGAGCTTCATTATTAGTTCATCTAAGTGTGGTGAGATATGAAGCAAGGGGAGGGCGAGGGAGCAGCCTTTCATTTCCTGCTGATATTAATGAAAACGAGGCACTTGCGACGCGGTTATAAAATCTATTGCAACAGAGAAAGAGGCCAAATTGGCGGCGCTGCCAACGCCTACGTGAGTGATTATCGAGGCAGGCGGCAAGAGGCTTGTAGCAGGTGGCAGGCGGCAGGCGGCAGAGATCGGCGCTGCTTAATCATCATCTGCCACAGCAATAGACTATAAATACGTAGGCCCTGAGGAGAAGAGTTTAGTAGAAGACAGCGATTGGACTTAGCAGAATGCATTCCGAATTAACTTGCAACTTGATGCAGATCCTGCTCCTGGCAGCGGTTGCCACATCTGGCTGCATTGCCGCCAGCGATAAGACGCTGCCAAAGCGCAGCTTGGGAGATTCCACCATTCCGTGGGCCTCCACAAGCAGCGGGCAACTTGGAGCAGGCAACCCTTGGAATGCAGGTGGTGGATGGTCAAGTGGCGGCTGGAGTGGCGGACACAGTCCACTCAAGGCCGCGCCTTCGCCCAACGAGGTGGCCAACGCCATCTCGGCAGCCAAACAGGCATCGGCCAATGTTCTTATCGCCCAACAACAAATGCAGGCTGCCAAGGAGAACGTGTTGAACCAACAGCGCATCGCCATGGAGAAGGAGACGCATGCTGCAATTCTCACACAGAAGTCGGAGGCGGCGGCAGCAATTCAACGTTCAGAGGCAGCATCGGCTGCCTCGGCTGTGGTGCTTGCCCAGCAGAGACTCGCTGCGTCTAAGGCGGCGGTGGCCTATCAACAGCGCATTGCTGCAGCTCGCGAGGCTGAGGCAGCTTCAGCTCTCCAGCGGTCAGCCCATGCGGCAGCTGCTGAGATCCAGAAGTCGGAGTACGAGGCCTCCAAGTTTGGCCAGTTCACGCGCAATGGCAATGCAGGCGCCGCTCACCATCTAACTATCATCAAGGACACGGCTCTCTCGCCTATCACGGCTGGCACCAACCACGTTACCAACCTGGAGTCCCTTGGTCTTGCCCCCTGGCTGAGTGGCCATAGCGTTAGCAAGGCTGCCTCCAGTTGGTTGCAATAGAAGCAAGCTCAATTCCCCCATATACCCTGTAAATGTTGCTGTCTTAGAATGGCAGGAGTAGCACAATTATAATAAGAGCATTGAAATACCCCTTTGTTTTTAGTTGCCGTGGATTGGGTTGGTTCTTATCGCTGGGAGAGTATCCACAGCATTTGCCGAATGTTGTGTTAACTTAAGGATTAGCTTTGACTTTTAACTAAATAATTGTGCGGTGCAGTCCAGTCGGCAAAGCTTTCCACACGTTTGTTTATCATTTTTCTTCTCGTGGGTTGGTTTCAAGCAAATTAATTACAGACAGTCTGTGAACGGTTTCCCGGCTCTGTAGCTTTCTGTGTCCACCTGTTTCCCCTTTTTGGAGGAGTTACATTTTCGTTAGGGTCTCACAAGGGCGTAGCCACACCACACACACACACACACACACACAAACACTGACCTCAACCTGATATTCCGCTGTGTGTGACATCGTCGCCTTCGTCTCTTTCACAGAAATATTCGCACTTTTGGGACAAGTTTTTCCACGCTTAACCTTAGGTGTTGTTCTATATATTTACTAGGTCAACTTTTGGCTCTAATTTGTATCTGGCCAGAAGGTGAGAGGGGCAGTAAGCTCGGAGGAATGCGGTTTCAAAGGCCACTCATGTGGCTTGTGTCTTGTGGTTTGGGCTTGTTGCCTTTCGCTTATGGCCATTGTTGGTGCAGCAATTGCATTAGGACTTTCCCCTGGCACTCGAATTTTCACATTTTCCCGCACTTTGGAAATGCATTTAATGCAAATATGCAGCACGACAGTTAATGAGACGTAATTGGCTCCACGACAGCGCCACGCACTTCGCTTTTGAATGGATTTTAGCGTTAGTGTCAGTTATTGCCATGTTTCCCCTGGGAGGAGCTAATATGCATTAATGCATGAATATGCATGTTTGTTCAGGTGTGTTGTCTCTTGCCAAAGACATGCATCTTCACCGTTTGAAAACTGTTGTTCGACTGCCTATAAACATGTAGAAAATTGAATCCGATTGCAAGGAAGAGTTTCTGTGTGCAGATTTAATAAAAATAAAATGGTATTTCTATCTCTTATATCTGATATTACGGAGTCTCAGTTGTAGATGCAAATCCGCTGTAAGGACTTTATCTATAACTAGAATACTCCTTGCCTCCCAATTTGAAGGGTTACAATGTATGAGTTCATTTACTTTGCCCGCAAATAAATCAAATTCTGCAGCTAATTGTCAATACTCTTTTCCCACAAAGGGACTGTATGCTCGTAGTCTGTGTCTGCCGAAGGATATCGCGCTGATGAGCTGTCAAGACTGTCAGGACTCTTGTTGCTTGGCCCTGGCGGCAGGGAACAGTAGGGAACGCAGTCTGGTTTATGGGTGTCCACCCATTTCTTACCGCAAAGAAGGTGTGTGTGTGATGCTGTGCGAAGGTGTGTGTGCTCTATCCTATGTATATTAATGCTGTGCTACATTGAGTTTCCACAAAGACAAACAAATAAATTTTAATAGACGTCGCCAGGTGACAAACGCCGCATTAGCTCGCACTAAATTGCAATTAGGGAATATTTGGTAATTTGGTAATTGTCGCGCGGGCGTAGTGCGGAGAAAGAGTCGTTTGGCCGCTCGTTTTTGGAAAGTCCCAATGACTTAGCCAGGACAGCAGAAATCCCAATCCACGTGACAGAGTCCACCTGATTACACGTGGAAATTCCAGATGGATAATATGGCATTACAACTGATAAGGCACTGCTGTGCTGATGACCGCCTAAAGCGAAGCCATCTGAATGATAATGGGCCAATTGGTTAACAATTGAATGGCCCGCCTTCTTTTCTTATCAATTTCGGGTCGCGTCATGGCAGATAGTTGATTACTCGATACGCTTGGGGTAAATTTAGGCTGGGCTACTCACCAACTGTTCAACTGGGCTACTGGGCTTCTGGCCAACTGAGGCTAATGGCATTTAATTGCAGGCAATCATAAATTTGCTGTCCCTTTCAACGCTTTTGGTTCAATATTTTGATGCAGGCATTGCGAATGTGTTTTAAATCACAATTTATGGTTTTCGGCATGTTCGTATTTATCGTAAATACTGTTATTACGTCCCACACGAGTAAACTCCCAATCGGGAGTATACCCTTGGTACTCGTATCATGTTCACAATAAGGGCAACTTTCCATTTGATTGCCAAACCACAATCGTTTAACAAGGTCAGAAAAATCAGGTAAGCGTAGGGCCTAAAACGAACACGTACGGAATTTGATTTGAATTTTTTTGGCTGATTTGTGCGTCAGCAAGAAAGCAGATGGCCGAATCGCCACCTTGCGACTCCCACTCGTCCTTTCTCTCACACTCTATCTCCCTCCCCGTTCCTCTCTGCCTCCTACCCTCTCTTTCCCTACAAAGGTAGAGGTGAATCGCGGTGACAGGTGCGGCATCGACTTAATTAAGAGACGTTGGCTGATTTTGGCGGCTTTTGTAAAAAGGATGAACAAAAAGATGAGCATTAATTTGATAGAATTTTAAAAGACCAAGAAACCACCGTGTTCTTAGCCGTATCTGACACCACTCTACTTCCTCCTTTGTTAATTGCGATTATGAATATTTACTTTTTATTATTTTGCTTGAAGTTCAATTAAGGTTTCAAGTGCACAGTCGGCGGCCACTGGAGTTGACGTGCAACACATTTACCTCAAATCTTTGACAGTTTTTAAACAGGCTTGAATTTGTTGCACCTCCTAGTTTCCTCCTGTCAATCTGACATCATTAAATGTATTTAGCCAGGCATGTTTGTGGTTACGGGCTATCTGGTACAGTAGTCGCGATAATTGTACGCACACTCACACACTGGCAGAAGCTATTAAAATTACAATGTCGAATGCTTATCGCACCTGAATAAAATATATAAATATATATGTCTCGGGTCTTAGAGTATTCACTCATCAGTCTCTGCTACTCTCAAGTTCAATTGGACAGATCAAGAGAATGACAACTAATTATTACGATCAACTATAAAACTGCAACAGTCTGGCAATGCTCAATCGGAGTTGAAGATCCGTGTGCATCGGGATTCTGCCAATAAAAGCGCACTAAGATACGTGCACACTTTTTAAAATGAATTTCACCATCTTTTGATATTTACAGTGCGTCACAGAGGAAATGAACCACTTAAGACGCCCTTTTTGTAACAGATATTTCGTCAGTATTATAAGGCGCTAAACCAAAAGAATGTATGTGAAAATGTATATGTGATGCTTGACAACGTCATTCGCCAGGTATGTGGCTATTTGAACCTATTTTTGCCCGTTTAAATGGACAATTGACAAGTCGGTGGGCAACGAAGGTAATACTAGCTGAACGTTGATGTAAATGTTGAATATATTGACAAGCCAAGGACATCATAGTAGACAGCAATAGGAAATTTTAATAAAACAAATAAAAACCCATCCCCATAGTTTCCTAAGAAAGTCTTCATGCATGTAAATATAGCATATAGAGAAATATGGATATGGGATTATGTAAATATGAGTGCACTGGCTGTGTGTGTGTGTGTGTGCGTGCGTGGGTGTGTGTGTTTAGCATATCGGGCTTTGGTTTATGGTGCGCGAAATCTTTAAATATGTTTTCAATCATTGTTATCACAGTCACACAGTCAGTCAGAGAGTATTATTTTCAAAAAGAGTTCCGCTGAAAAAGCAGTGCATTTGCCTTCGACCATTGTCTACCAACAACAAATGAAATGTCAATATCATTGTGGATCCTAATCAAACACAATATATTTTCTATTTTGGCCAACTGAAGATAGGAGAGGGAAAAATGGACATCTATTGCGTTTGTCACTCCCAAAGGGAGCGTGCACAATTTGCATGGCTAAACTGACACCTTTGGATGGAATTGCTGCTGAAGGGGAAACTGCATAGCGGCTTCATTTCATATTTTCCGCAAAATTGTAACAAAAACTATTATCGAGATAGAACTTGCGACACTGGGTAAAGTGCAAGAAGCATTGTGAACAACTTGGCAACGTACTCAGAGTCAAGAACTTCCTGGCCCCCAGGCTGTTGGCTCGGCTGGTTCGCAATTCATAAATATTGATTGAGGGAAAATGTGTAGCGACCTTAAGTTTACTGCAAGTTTTCTGCTTATTCTCTTTGAAAAACAAAATGCGGCCATAATTTGAGCATATTTATTATGTGTAACAGCTTCTCATTCACTCAACAATCGTTTAGCCCCATCAGCGGTTGTCCCATGTACTCCGACTTGATATTTATTCATTAGGTCTCCAGGTGAGTGTTTGCGATACAATGCCTCGCTAATTAAGACTAAGACCAGCACCAGCACGCCGCCAGGCCATCTCAGCAAAAAGTTTGCCAAAGTATTAGTTAGCCATTTATTAAATTAGAAATTTCATCACTTGAACTTGAAAGCACAAGTCAATTTTTGCTTATGTATAACTCATGCAGCTGAGTAATTTGTTTCAATAAGTTCAAGTCCTTTCCTGAATTATATATGCAAGTGAAAGTAGTGCTCTCAGAAGTTCCGATTGACTTTTGAATGGACAACTTACGCTGCTTGGCAATGGCCCAAGTTAAAGTATCCTTAATTATGGGGAATTTGTATCTATTAATAGCAAAGTCCTTAAAGCAAAATAGCTTAAGTACGAAAATAAGAGATATTTCCGAGATATTCAATAATATTGCAGTGAAAGAATATACTAAGCGATTACTTTAATCAAATATATACAATTACATCTTTTCGAAATTATGTCACATCTGAGAAAGAATCTACAAAACAAGAGATTTTATTGAATAAAGACAGTAAAAACTTTGCAGAATCTCAATCCTTCTTGCTAAAGTCGGATTTGAAGTAATGTTCGAAGTGATTTCATATATTCAACGATATATGAATCTGAGTAAATCTTTTCAATTTATACATTGATTTGATTAAATGCAAATCTTTAACACAAGTAAATTATTATATAAATTACTTATTGCTTTTTTGTGTTTTCTGAAATAAAAATAGTCAAAATAAAATAATAATAAATAACTTAAAGAAAACGAATTGAGTTTTGGTTTAGTCAGCTAAATCTGTGTCAAATTATTATTTTGTAGAACTTATCTATTTTGAAAACTTAAGCGCAGTTATGCAAATTGATAATATAATAACATCATTTTGCGCATTGTTGTATTTTATTGTGTTGCATGTTGTTCGTTCAGGTATAATTTTAGATTGGACCTGACAATCGTAGGTACTTGAGCTTCGTGGAATAGAATCGTTACATGACAAAGCGTTGCTATTGGTTTTAAATGCGAAACCAAAATTTGTTGCTTTATTTATTGTTTTAGCAATGCAATATTCACCGTTCCTGGTCTATCAAGTCATATATTTAATTAAACAGGTTGCAATATCAACTATCAACTCAATAGACTCATAGAATTAATTATTTGTTTATTTAACGCTGGCTAATAACAGTCGACGTAAGGAATATAAAAATTAAAAGTAAATAAAAATAAATTTTTTTAATAATATGAGTATATATAAATATATATATATAATATGAGTATATAAAATATGAGTTTAAATCTGGGAAAATCAAAAAAAGAATTGTTTGACCCAACATTTGTTGCGACGATTGGGGAAAACCTAATCAGATCAGAAAGTTTTAAGAGTTAGTTTAAAACTAGCTAAAGAGTTAAAATGAGAAACTTGATAGTCGGAAGAGAGATCTCTAAGTTGAATAAACGAAAAAGCCTGTTATATACTCGAAAAGTTGCGAGTAGGCCTAGAAGGATCAGAGAAACTAATTCGATGTAATAGCACAGTATAAACAAAACTCCCAACATAATTAGTTAGTTATTGCATTTGTATTGAAGTTAATTTTAAATTAAAGAGTAATTTTAACAAATAGATTGATAATACATAAAATAATGGTCCAAATGCAATAAATTGTAACAAGTTGTTAACACAATTGTTAGCCATTTTCAATTGGTACAGTCCAGTATTGGTGATCTGATCAGATTGAGCCTAAACCGCGGCGATAATGAAAAACGGGAAAAACTTGATGTGCTGAAGAAATTAAGAAATCTCTAGGTGACATAGCGTACGACTTCGAGATACCATATATAAATATATTAAATATAAAGCAAGCTTTGAACGTTGTAGAGTCCATGTCGCTACTTTGCCTCACACTAAGTAAAATGGTTTCGTGGATTCCTTCTGAGTATATTAAAGTATTATTTTATAAAGTATTATTATAATTAATTTGTTGACAAACGCGATTTTCTTACCAAACTGAAACTCTCAAGCGCTTATAGTCATAAAGATCGTTCGTACAAATAAACGAACACATATGGATGTGAATATACAGAACTATTAAAGTATTTGTTGCCTACTTTTGTTGGCCTCGGGTATACAAATATCGGAAAATGAGAAACAGATTATTAAAGGTTTGGCTTCTGAAACAGTTATATACACGCAGAAGAATCCGTGTGAAACTGTTTTCCAATTTCGCAAATAGTATTCAAACTCGTTTGCATAAAGGAACACAATCACTTATTAAATGAGGCTCATTATTCACTTAAGTGAGCATATAACTTCTGTTATTAATTATCATAAAAATAAAACTGTAGTTATTAAATGTTGCTGATTATATATTACGAGAATGTCTTTTTTCAGTTGTTTTAACTAAGTAGAAAACCAAATATGTTAAACACGTAGATAATAACTTTAAAGTTGAAACTTTTATTAAAGATAATTTATTTGTATATCTTAATTGAATAACTGAATAATATAGATGAAATAGTGGATTGTAATATTCTTGTATATCTTTATGTCTTTATTTGATTCAATATTTTTGAAAGGTATAAAATATCTCTGATTGATGGCAAGATTTATTTGTGGAATTTCTAATTGAAATTTCTTGTTGCGAAATATTGAATATGTAAATATTCAATTCAATGCTCGCAAGCTCTATTAATTTGGATGCATTTGAAAGAAAAACTCACTTTTGATAATCTTCGAATTTGAAACTGCACCGCACTGCGCTATCGCCTGTTGCCGCTGCTACAGGTAGCTCTGTTGACGAGTTTTGATATTGACACGAACGTTTGCACACAACTCAGCCGAAGTGAATGAGCGCAAGTCCTTTGGCCGCCTTGGCTTTTATACCTAACGACCAACGGAACGGGTGACGTCGCGACAGCGAAGCAACGGAGGAGTATATGCCCTGGTATTGGTGTGTGTCTCATGTGGGTGTGAGATAACACTAACACGCACTGCGTGCGTATGAGCTGCGCAACACCCCCTTCTGTTGCTGCTGCTGCTGGCGCTGCTGCTGCCGTTGAGAGCCGACGGGATAGGCGACTTTTGCTCCGTTTTTTTGTGTTTGTGTTTATGTTGCGGTTGCCTGCCTTCAGCCAGAGGCTTATGCAAGGCAGCAACATGTTGCTTAACACTGGCAAATGTCCACATCCTTACCGGAAGCTACCTATTATTAATGCATAAAGATCGCCAGAAATCCGTTAAGTGTGTCCATGTAAAGGCAATTGTAAATGCTAGGTTAGCTGCGTTAAGACAGCACAAGGGGTTTCCAGTGTTCTTAAATAGAAGCCGCCATGAATGAGATCTCAGCTCCAATTTCCACTGTTATCGATAGTATGAATGTGAATAGAAATAAAATTAATGAGAAGATATTCAGATCAGAGTTGTTTCATACAATTGCGAAATAGTAATCGCATAAAAATGTACAGGTCTACTTATTGTAATCCATTAAAATTATCTGCTATCTAATCAATGGTGGGACCTGTTACCCCAAAATTTGGGAAATACTTAGTACGTATTTGTAAATGTATATATGTATGTATATTTATGTTTGTAGTTGGTCTGAAACTTCAAGTGCCAATTAGATAATAACAACAAAAATCCATTGTAATACCCACAAGGCAAATATTACTGGCTCGCTAATGCATACACCATACACCGAACCGAAGTCTGACGCCGTGACTAATTGGACATATGGGAAAATAATTTAGCATAAAACAAAGATTCTTTTCAAGTGTGGCGAAGGAATCACGTCAGATACTACTACATCCCATGGACATCAGCCAAGATGTCAACAACAAAGTTATTGAAACAATTAAAAAGTTATAAAACCAAGAGCGCAAAGGCTTTGGCAAACGTTTCAACGTTTCAACCATTTATGCGTGTGTGTGTGTGTGAGTGAGTGGGTGTGGGTGAGTCTCCCTCTGTTGATGGACATTGCTTTTCCTTTAGTCTATTTTATATCTTTGCATAATGATTGATATTGATAATTGCAATCGACTTAGTTTAGTCGATATATATTTTGAATTGCTTAATGGTTATAGGAATGTTTCGAATGCTGGGTTGAAAAGTTATCGCTTATATTACCCAGAATACAGTTATAGTCGCAAATATGTGTATTTAAATATTTTAAAGGCAGACTTAAACCTTTTTTAGATTAATACATTTGTATTGTACATTATAATTTATAATTGGTGATCCTGAATATTGCACACTTAATGTACAAGATATTTTGTAGGATAACATTGTCTTGACATTGTCAAGAAAAAAGCGAGCAGTCTCATAAATTAATTATTGTGATTATAATAGAAGCACCCAAAAGGTGTTCAAAGAATACTCTTTTAAAACACACATGCAGAAAAATGTATTTTCGTTGTTTTCATTTGTATACCCTGTGAATATTACAATAATACAATAAATCCAGTCGGCTGTTGACTCTGATCATGCCGCCTTCTGACTGTTACACAATTTTTGCACAAAGTAAATATATCCCTGCGCAGGGTATAAAAACAAAGAATGTTGTAGAGGTACCCCGTATCTTAGGTGGGAAATAAGCTTAGCGACATATTAGAAACATGCGTAAATTAACTGATTCGGTTGATGATGCTGACTAATCTTCTAAAGTTATATAAGACGAGCATGTTCTCTTGACCATTTGTATAACTATGAATAATTTCAAATTGGGTTCTTGTTGAAAATTATCACGTGACCATCTCTAGTTCTTTCCTTAGCCAGAAACACAACCAACTAGAGGTGGACAACGATATTTTCGTTTCAGAACGATATTTTTAGAACGATAACATAGTTAAATACTTTAAATTTAATTATATTAACATTATGCTGCTAATATACATTTTAAAGTGAAATATTTGTAGAGATTTGCAGTTTATTAGAACTCTTAGGAGGATATAAACGCGATTACAAATATTTTGGCGTTGCCAGATGCATTTCGTTTGTTGTACCTAAATAAGCCATATGCTGAAATATTTCGCGACTTTAACTTAATGGGATATTTTAATCACTTTGTCGGCACTGCAGAATTTTTTTTTTGTGATCGTGGAAAATATTGCGAAAAACATATTTAAAATAATTTACTATTTGCACTCGAAAGCAAGTTAGGTAATGTACAACTTAATAAAGGTTTGAGTAGAATAACAAAGGTTTCTTTGACGCTTGCCAAAATTAGTCGAACAATGCGGCGTGGGATACACACGATATAGAGACGCTGCCAAGGCAGATCGTGAAAAAAGCAAATTAAATTAATATTAACTACATTCTTAACAATTATTGCTTCCTAGTGTTTGTTTGTTAAGTAATACGAAAAACGTTTCATTTCATATCATTTAATCAGAAAAAACAAATCAAAGCAACCTTTGACTCCGGCTTTATTTTAGCCGGTGGCGCGAAAAGTACACACTGCGCGCGTGCGTTGGCCAATCATCGATTTTTCCGCAACTGCGAACTGCACTAGAAGCAGGCACTTGAGCTACCGCTAAATCGACAGGACAGTTCGTTTGGATATCCTCGAAGCGCTGGACATTTCATTAAATTTGGAATAATGGGTGCTTATCTGTCGCATCCGAAAACCGAGAAAGCGTCCACAGATGAGTTCAACGAGTTGCTCGTAGTGGGTGCCAGTTCAATGCAGGGTTGGCGCAACAGTCAAGAGGTTAGTCCGTAAAGTTGCATCACTGCATTTGCTAAGCATTCCTTAATATATTCTGTTCTGCTGAAATGGTGGCTTTTATAGGACGCACACAATGCAATACTAAATTTTGATAACAACACATCATTTTTCGCTGTTTACGATGGTCACGGCGGAGCTGAAGTGGCACAATACTGCGCTGATAAATTGCCGGAGTTCCTAAAATGTCTAGAGGCCTACAAAAGTGGCGAGCTAGAGCAGGCGCTAAAGGATGCGTTCCTAGGCTTCGACAAGACTCTGCTCGAGCCTGCAGTGGTCAACACATTGAAGATACTGGCTGGCGAACACAATATTGTCGACGAAGATGCCGAAGGCTATGACGAGGAGGACGATGAAGAAGATCTTGCTGAGTTGCATGAAGAGAGCCATTTGCCATTGAACGAGGTTCTGGAGAAATACAAAGGGCTCCCACAGACGCATGACTTGTCAGTGCTTAAGACAGATTCTGCTGCTGCAAAGCTGATGTCCACGTGCTTGCGTGGCCGTCGGGCTGCAGCTGTTGCTGCAGAGGCGGTCAATAAAGCTGTAATGGATCCAACAGCTAAGCCAACTGGCTCCTCCACGTCAGCCGCAGCTGCTGCCGCCGCCGCAGCTATCAGTGAGGTCGACGGGCCAGGTCCCAGCTGTTCCAAAAGTGGTAAGCTGGATCAGGAAGATGAATCCACAGTGAGTAGCAGCAGCAGCTCAAGTGCTAGCAAGGGCAGCACTTCCCAGAGCGCTAGTAATACTCCCAAGGATGGATGCGTTACCAGCAAAGCTTCTACAAGCAATAACGTTGCCGTTGCACCTACTGAGCAAAACGGCAATGTCACCTCTTCAGAGGCGAAAGCCGTTGTCAAGACCGGCAATGAGACTGCCACCACCTCGGAAGATGCTACGGTATCCGGCTCCAGCGATATTGCTGATGCGAAGTCAAATGGCAAAATTGAAAAGTCCGCAGCTAGCAAAGCAGAGCTTGCTGATATTTCATCAACTAGCAAAGAATCGGAAAAAGTTCTGAAAAAGATCGCCACTGCACATGACGAAGACTCCACTGACGATGATGCCGATTATGATGAGAATGCTGTGGTTAAAGTCCAAGACATCGCCACGGCCGACAGTTCTTCTGATGAGGACATGGAAGAAGATACTGATGGCCTGGATGATGAAGAAGATGACGATGATGACGACGATGAAGTAAGTCACATTGAATTGAGTTGTAAGAAGCGAAACTATACGTTTTATTTGACCCCAACAATTTGCAGGATGAAAATGCTAGTGAAGAAGATGACGCCGATGAGGACCAACTAGCAAATGATCAGTTTTGTGCTAATATGATTGAAGAGCCTGGCAAAGATAGTGGATGTACAGCTGTTGTCTGCCTTCTTCATGGCCGAGACTTATACGTAGCCAATGCTGGAGATTCCCGATGTGTGATTTCACGAAATGGAAAGGCTATTGAAATGAGTCTGGATCACAAGCCCGAAGACGATGAGGAGTCTACGCGCATTGTTAAGGCTGGAGGTCGTGTCACTCTCGATGGACGCGTTAATGGAGGATTAAATTTATCAAGGGCCTTGGGTGACCACGCCTACAAAACAAACCTTGAGTTGTCGGCTGAAGCACAGATGATTTCCGCGCTGCCGGACGTTAAAAAACTCATCATTACCCCAGAGGATGAATTTATGGTTCTGGCCTGCGATGGCATTTGGAATTACATGTCAAGCGATGAGGTTGTCGACTTCGTTCGTCTACGCTTGAAGGATGAAAGTAAGAAACTATCGCAAGTTTGTGAGGAGGTAAGTGATGCTGATTTCATATGTGTATGTGTAGTGTACGATATTCATTAAAGTTTTTCGCCAATTAGCTATTTGATAACTGTTTAGCGCCCAACACAGAGGGCGATGGCACTGGATGCGACAATATGACAGCCGTAATTGTGAAATTCGAGCAAAAGCTTCAGGAACTGCCAGCCACCATTGATCCAACTAAAACAGAGGATGCTCTCCTTGCAGCTGCTCAGCTAAAAAAAAAAGGAGCTAACGTATCTGCAGAACCAATTGCTCTCAAACGTAGCGCTTCTCCTGATACACCCATCGATGGGGCCGATGATCAGGCTGAGAACAACAGTAAATCGAAACGACTAAAGATTGAGAGTCCCTCATTGGAGTCTGTGGACGAAAAGGGAAAGAATTCCACCGAAGTTATAAGCAACATACCAGCATCAGTTGATGAACAGAAGGAAAGTGTAGTCGTATCATCGACGTAGATTTTTATATTGAGCCAATGTCGTGTTGGCAAATGCTTCGGCATTTTGAACATTTTTCTGATCATTATTTGAAATCGAGCTCTTAGAGCAGAGAAATAAAAACGAAAAGAAATTTCCAAATATAATGCCAGGCCGATTTATACATAACGAATATTCATTTTGTACACATATATATCTTTTAAATATTCATAAATATATTCTTTTTAATTCGTTCTTTTGTAAAACTGTGAATTCAGTTCATTATTCTCTGTTTTACCACATCAAATAGATCATCGTCAAACTGTACTACATATTCATACGCGTACAAATACATATATACTTTATTCGTTTTTCGATGAATGCACACGAAAAATTATTTCATATATTTAAAATTAATGTATAATGTGACGAGTTAATAAATAAAACCCAGTAAGAACGAACATCTATGTTAATACATTTGCCAATTGTCAACTGAAAGTTCATATATCCAAACTACGTTCATAAATTAAATACTTAGATCATTGAGATAAAGGCTTGAATTTGATAGACCAATATTTATTTATGAATAATAAACACGTGGAAAATATATATTAAAGGTCATAATCAATACTGATGGATAAAATTGTCAGCAACAGCCGTCGGTGCTGAAGATTTTTATTGACAGATATTTCTCATCTATCATCGTTTATATAGTATTTCTATAACGCAACGGAATGTGAGATTTGAGAACTCCGAAATTCAGAATAGGAATAAGTTAATCACAATTAATTTTTAAGGAACATATACAAGCTGTTATTACATATCATTAAAATCTTTGTATACAATTTCTTTAGAATTTAGTAATTCATTTTTGAATTTATTTCACAATTTTACATTTTTGAACAGTGTGGCAGTATAGTTTTGTTGATTAAAAAGTTGGGGTTGGGTTAAAAAAATTACCACATTTATACCATATTTCTTTGGTACTATTATAATGAAAAAACATGTATTAATTATATTTAATTTTAAATTAATCAAGATGAATAAAATAAGAAAGTTTATTTGTTAGTTGTTTGTACTTTTTTATATCGCGCCACTTTTATACCATTATCATGAAGTGGCAACGGAGAGTATTGCGTCTTCACCAGTGCGAACACCTGCGACATAAGTGAAAACCCCAAACTAAACTTACGTATACAGCCCACTTAATATACTGTTAGCTAAAGGTCATGGTATAGTCGACAACGGTCATATTGATATTTTCCGCGCTTTTAAATTTATAAATTTTTTATTCCGCCGTTTCTTGAAAAAAAAAAATTAACCGCTGTCTAGAATATACATGTTTTTTACAAGGGAGCGCGAAAGGTATTGAAAATCTAGAATAAACTCGATCTGGAGAGGGTTTACACGAATCTTCGTGTCAAATCTGGAGAGGTGCTCATACGACAGCATTTTTCCAAATTTTTGTATTATATATTTATTATATTATATTTTTAACAGTATAATTTAATCGGCTTAATTACAAAGTTCAGTTCATAAAAAGTTCAGTAATAAAAAGTAGAAATACCAAAATATGTATCAAAATGTATTAGTATTTTTTATATTGGTATCGGCTTGTTCAGATTTAGTCCATTTTAGAGTGTTTGCAATGAGTATTTCTGTTGTACACATATGTGTACGATGAACATATGTATATGCACTTGTGTTTGTAATTCTAAGATTAAAGACAGTGCATCAAGAGTTAAGTTAGCATAAATTCGCTATTCCATTTGAGAGATTAAAATATTCGCCAAAATTGATCCGTTAGCGCTCTCGCCGAGCGTAAGCAACGCAAAAGAAAGCGTTTGCAAAGGCTCCAAACAAAAGGGCGTGGACGTAGTGTGTGGAAGTGTCGGTGCGGTGGCCGTGGCTGGTGCAACATCAAATACAATATCCAGCAGAGTTGAAATTGAGGATTTGAGTCGTGCTTTTAATGGCAAAGTCCATTTGACACCAGCAGTCAGCAATCAACTTGTGCTCCATGCCAAGGAGCCAGAAACAATGTCCGGTGATCAGAAAGTGCTACTAAAGGGACACGCATCACAATATGTTAAACTAAATGTGGGTGGTCGCCTGTACTATACGACTATTGGAACTCTGACAAAACATAATGATACGATGCTAAGTGCCATGTTCAGTGGCCGCATGGAGGTGTTAACTGATTCAGAAGGTAAGTTACTCAATTAGTCATCCTAATTTCTATGTATTTACTTATCATATTTCTATAGGTTGGATTTTGATAGACCGTTGTGGCAATCATTTTGGCATTATTCTAAACTTTCTGCGAGATGGTAGTGTACCACTGCCAGAAACAAACAAAGAGATAGCGGAGCTACTCGCAGAAGCCAAATATTATTGCATCACTGAACTGGCAATGTCGTGTGAGCGTGCATTGTATACGCACCAGGAACCGAAACCGATCTGCCGCATACCATTGATAACTTCACAAAAGGAGGAACAACTTCTGATCAGTTCATCTTCTAAGCCGGCCGTGATACTGGTGGTACAGCGACAAAACAACAAATACTCGTACACAAGTACATCAGATGATAATCTGCTCAAGAATATCGAACTATTTGATAAGTTGTCACTCCGTTTCAACGAACGCATACTTTTTATCAAAGATGTTATTGGGCCAAGTGAAATTTGTTGCTGGTCTTTCTATGGACATGGAAAAAAGGTAGCCGAGGTCTGTTGCACGTCTATAGTTTATGCTACGGATCGCAAGCACACTAAAGTCGAGTTCCCAGAGGCGCGCATCTATGAAGAGACTCTTCAAGTCCTTCTTTATGAGAATCGCAATGCGCCCGACCAGGAACTTCTTCAAGCAACATCATCGGTACGTGCAGGTGGCGTCAGTGGAGCTAGTATGCATCAGTATACTAGCGACGAAGAGGAAGAGCGTACAGGACTCGCACGATTGCGGTCAAACAAACGTAACAATCCCACTTGACTTATACCGAAGCTAGAGCTCCCTCAAATTTGATGGCAAAGTTGCGGTGCTTGCAGCCTCTGTTGGTTCACCTCATGATCTTTGGCGCGAGTATCGCAAAATATTCAGATATGTAACACTGTTGCATGACTAAATCCGTGAATAATATGAGATTAATCGCAATTTAATCTATATTCATTACACATCTAACTATCTATCTACAAATATCCCTAGCAAACTACTGAAATAGCAGATCCCAAGCAAAGTGTAAACAAAGTATTAGGTCTCATATGTTAAATTACGTTTACATGTTTAAATAATATATGAACTTGTTGATAACAGATATACAATGTATAGAAAGGCATTGAAACGTTGTTTCTTGGGGAAATAAGAAGGTGGTGGATATGGTAGCCATGACAACGGAACAATAACATAAAATTATTAGTGGAATCGTTGAAAATTGTGTAAAATGGAAGAACTGCAGAAAGCTGGTCTCTACATAGATGAAATCTACAGGCTTCGAGTGCAGGATCCGAGGATTGCCAATCAGACAATCGAGCTGCGACAGGAATGCTTGGAATATTCAAGAAACTTGCAGGAGCTGAAGAAGTTTGGTGAAGACTTCTATAAGATATCAAATAATTTCGCCAAAGATGTCGAGAAGGAGAAATTGCGGGCAATTGGCACACAAAACCAGCTCAAGACTATGGCAAAACAACGCCAAAGCGAGCAGCAAGTATACCAGAGTCAAATTCTCGAGCAGACAGTAGAACTAGAGCGCCTCAAGAGCGAGTATCAATACTTGCAACGCATTGAGTCCGAACAACAAGACATCATCAACAATTTCTTAATGAATCAATAAAATGATATTTATGTTAATTATATTTATATGGTAGCACAAATGCTCTCTAGAGAATAGCAAGGTTCTTGCGGTAGCAGGCCAAGCTGCACAGCGGAATATTTGTTTTGGAACAGCTATAGGCTTTGCGATTGCCGCAGCCAGAAACCCCGCACAACTGAACTGGTGGCGGGGTAAGCGCAGATTGTGGTTGCATGGGAAACTCCTGGCCTGGGGGCACTATAATGTACGCGCCCTTCAAAGTATTCATATAGGTAAGTGATGGATGCGTGTTCTTTTGGTTATTTTTATTGCGAGCTCCTGACCGTTGTTTCCCGCTTTCTTGTTTCTTCAGCAATCGTTCCATAGTTTTCTGCTTGTCCTTTTCTCGACGCTCGTCAGCTTGTTGTTTGCGCTTTTGCGACTTTAACGCAGCCTTTTGGATGTCCTCAGCAGTCTGAGGCTTTTCTTTTTCTCTGTATCCACTAGGAAGTGCGATTAGCTCTTCAACAAATCCCGCCAATGCTGGTTCAGCATCCTGTGTTCGTTCATACATGGCTCTTTGCCGTGCTGTCATTAACTTTGGATCCTTTATCTTTTTTAGTTCGTCATCGACATCCTCAAGCTTACCAGTTTCAATGGCGTTAAGCCAGCGTTCTTCATCGCTGGAGGTATCAGAGTTACGACGTTTTCTTGGTTTTTTTGTAGCATTTACGGGCGGCATCGGAGCTGGAGGCGATGCCTTTGTATTGACAACTGGTCGCGACCGTTGACTGGGAATTTCGATTATTTTGTTGCTTTGAGCAGCAGGAGTTGTCAATTGTGATTTCTCATTTGCTGGCTCCGCCGGTTGTGTTGTAATACCTTCAGCTGATTCTAATACAAGATTTGTTTGGTTTGGCGATGGCGACGGTGCTGGCGCTGGCTCCGTAGGCGAGGAAAACCTTGCAGGTTTCTGCCGTTTGCTGCGCTTTGATCGGCGATCTTTAACGAATACAAAAATTAATATTATTGAAAGCGACATTCGTTTTTTTTATTATCGTAATTGCTTGAACCTTCTGATTTTCCCATGCTTTGGTAATATATGTAAATTCGCTTGGTTTGGTTTTTGTTTGTCTCGAGTTTTATTTTTGGTATTTAGTGGCAACTTGTGTTGCAAATATTGTTATCGATACTATCGGGTACATTTTTGTTTTTGTACCAACGTTTCTTTTCAATCAACGATAGTTCGAAAGATTTCCGTTGTTTCTTATTACAACAGCTGACTTTAAAAATTCCCATAATAAAGCTGTTGGTGTATATTTACATCTCCAATTTATATACATACAAAATATTATAAACTACATATATTCACATCGCTTTTCAACAAAAATAAGACTAATTATAAAATTTTCTTCTGTCAATCTTTCATTTATACATTTTATTTGAGAAAAATTTATTTATCAAAAATTATATACCTTTAAAATATTATTACAATTAAATGAGACTAATATTATAAATTATTTAAAGTAAAAAACATAATTATGTAATTAACCAACTTGCTTCCAATGCCCCATTATTAATATTACTTCTGCAAAAAAGCGATCTAGTCTAGCTAGAGCTCAAAGTACTTCAAGGGACTTCAAGGACAATTGGGAATTTTTTTTTTAATTTTTACATCTATTTTGCGTAATTCAGGTGACTGCAGGTGGCATCATCATCTTTGGGTTGGAATACAACTCATACTGTCTTCCATCTCCAGTCACACAGCCAAGTCTTAGAAATGCTTCAATCTTTAATCGTAGCCATAAAATATTTGAATTTTTTGTCATCCTGAAAATGGCTGGGAAGATTCCTCTAAGACCAGGCGATTTAAAGCACAAGAACAAGTCTATGTCTAGTAGATTTTCAATACGGTAAGTATATTCGTAGGTATATTATAGGCTAGGTATAGTATAGGCATGTTCGTCCAGCGCTCTTCGCTGGTTTTAAACTGAGCTGAGGGAGCGTAGTAAAACTAATGTTTTTAATGAATGTACCTGTGACCGCTATCTATTGCGTGTACTAGGCCAAGAAGATGATGGAGCTACACACATTGACACTTTAATAACATTTACTATCCTTCTAAGCGATCGTGTCCACATCGTCCATGATGTAACCGGAAGAGACTTCCACGTCGATGCATGCCTTCCCTTTTATGCTGACCACTTCTATTTATGTAGAAGCAAGTCTGGGTTCCATCATACTTTGAAGGTACTATAAAGAGTACTGAAAACATCTAGATTATGTTCTCGACGAACAAACACCACTGCCATTAACCATGAACTCTATATTTGTAGTATATAAATACCGTGCACAAAAACTTATGCATACCATTAGGCGTTCGCCTTGATTGAAATCTTCATAACTTACATTATATATAATAAATTTTAATGCAATTAAGCGACACCTTGATAATAGCAACAAGCAGATCCGTGGAGCGCACTCGACATTGTAATACCCTGTACATCTCTCTATAATAAAAGTATTTTTATACACTGGACCCATTAAAAGTCGGCAAAAAAGGGTATAATTAACTTTGTGGAAATGCAACAGGAAAAAGGAAGAATTAATAGATACGTCGACTGAGCTGTGTCTGTCTGTTTCTCTGTATGAAAGCGAAGATCTCAGTGATCTTAGAAGGCGGCTGGGGAGCTATTCATCAGCAATTGAGCCTTGAGAAGAAATTATCAACTAAGCAATGTACGTGAGGTGACTTACCTCAAAACAAGAACAACTGAACATGTTCACATAAGTGACTAAATGATAGCTACAACATTTTTTAATAAAATTGTACAGAGTGTGACTGTTTCAGTGAGAATAATATTGAAGTTGAACAAGTAAATGTCAGCGTTAAAATGATTTCCTTTCATCAATTAGTTTTTAATTTGTTAATATTTATTTACATAAAAATAGATCCCTCGAATGAATAGATACTTAAATTGTTTTTCTTTTTTGTTCAAAATAAATGCGCAATAGATGTTTGTTTTTTCTACAAATTATGATTTATAATTGTAACATATCAAAAAATCATTCGAAGCATCGATGTCCGAAATAATTTATATTTGCTACTTAATGAATACTTGGATAATTTTATATTTTTTCAAATAATTTAAGTTGCAAAATAAAATGAATTCCCTTTATAATAATACCGAATAATAATAATATATCACAAAAATGTGATTTGACCAATTCTGTAACTGCTACTTTGAAATGTCAAGTATTCAAAAATCGCTCATCGTTAATCGTTATCGTTTTCTTGGTCGCATGGCCCGGCGTTCGTTTGTTGTTTTGTTATTAATTCTTAAGTTCTGGTTAAAAGTTTAAAATCTAAATATTTCAAGAGATAATTAAATAAGCTACAAGCTTAGAGGAACTAAAGTGATTTCATACAAACCAAAAGTTATCCTCAAATAGCCCAAAAAATCTAAAAGATCTAAGAAGGCGCCAAATGAAATTTCAGGAACAAAAGTATTAAAGTCAACGGAGCGGCGCCTATTCAGTCAGTGCAGTGCTACGTCCAGTTGAATACGGAGCTAAATAAAAAATCCAGAGCGGTAACCAAAAATAAGATGAAAAGAATTAAAGCTGCCAAAAAAAACCAATAATTGGTTTTTCTACTTCTACTGCGATGAAACCTTCTAATAAGAGAACTAAACCAAAGAAGAACTGGACATCGAAATTGAAAAACCATAAAAGAGATAAGTCAACAGGCATTTCAGTAGGTTACAATACCATTTCAGGAAAGTCAACCAAGCGAAAGATGGAAACTGTCAAAGACAACTCCTTTGGTAAAAGAGTCAAACTTAATATTGAGAATAAGTCAAAAGAAAGGGCCGTTGTCAATGGATCTAGTAATGTATTTCAGAATGAAGAAAGCGATTCTTTGGAAGATTGCAGCGATTTGTCGAATGACTCTGGTAAGAACTTGCTTAAAAGGGGCTTATTACTTTTTAACCTTAAAACCAAATTATATTTTGATTAGAAAGCGAATGTGAATGGGTCATTGACAATAACTCTGACTCGGAAAATTCATTGGAGAGCGACAAAGAGTTCTTCAGGAAGCCACAATCGATTGTATGTGATGCGTTAGAAAATAGTCCGCTGCAGTTAGTTTCGGATATAGATGAAGATATTGAAGACGAAGAGCAGCCATGGCTTATGAAAGTTGAGAAGATTGATGCAACTGTCACGAAGGTGCCGGTATTTGAAGTAATGATTCCTGAAATAGAATCCGAAGCTGAATCAACAACTAAGCATGTTAATGAACAGAAAGAACTTATAGAAAATGATGAATCAGTTTCCGAGTACGAAGATGATGCTCTAACGACTCCACTTATTAAGGAGCCTTCGTCTGAGACGGTTTGTGTTTTTCTCAACCCAGTAATTGAGGATCCACTGCCCGAGTTGAATATTTTCGAGAATAGCCTGAAAACCAACAGAGTGCTCGCTGTGCTTAAACAGGATACTGAATTGTACGGCACGGTGACAGTCACATTGTTGTGCGGTAGGATTACAATTAATGGTTTTAAGGCTCGTAAAATGGAGCCACTGACCGTCTATTCACCCAAGGGTTTCAATTGGGTTGTTATTTCGCCAATGAAAAACAAGAAGCCGCCAAAAGCTAATTTCGTCTGGGACCAAATTGAACACATCTTTTCGCGTACTCAGGTGGAGAATATTATGAGTAACTATGATAGCCAATGCGATGCTATCGTCTTGCTGCAAAGGAACAGTGGGGCACAGAACATGCTCAGTACGTTCTCCAAGCACATGGCAGAGAATGTGTTCCCGTTGGTAAATGCCACCAATCGACCGAACTATAGCAGCGAGTATCTGTTAAATTGCCTCGTCCAGAGTGCTGACAAGACCAAAGGTTTGCAGGTGCCCACAGTGTGGACAAAACTACCCCTGAAACAAGACGGTCGGCTTATGATAACCGGCGGGAAGGGGGTGGGAAAATCAACGTTACTGCGATATCTGTTGAATCGCCACCTTGAGCACTTTCCGCATGTGCTGTTGATTGATCTGGACATAGGCCAGCCGGAACTTTTTGTGCCACAAACGGTTTCATGTACCATCGTCGATGCTCCATTGCTGGGTCCCGGGCTCTTTCTCAATAAGCAGCCGGATATGGCTTATGTGGTGGGACACGTAAACGTTGTCATGTGTGCGGAACAATATGCTCGAGCGGTGAGGAAATTGTTGGCTTATTGCTGGGAGAGTGCAAGCCTTAAGGGTATTCCTTGGCTAATCAATACGATGGGCTACAATAAAGGATTTGGAATGGAGCTGATGGCACTAATAGTTGACTGTGTTGAGCCAACAGATTTGGTACAAATACACAGTACCAAGGCCATAAACAACTTTGATGAGCCGCTGGACAGACAATGTCTATCAAAGGTGGTTCCGATGATCTACGTGGCCGATGAGTTCAAATTGAGGGGCACTTTACCAAAGTATACTCTGCATCATCTTATGTGTGCGTTGCCCCAGATCGACCGTAACTATAAATGTTGGACGATGAGTGCCAAAGATATGCGTTACTCCAATATTTTGGCCCGTCTCAGTGCTACACTTCACGGCAATGCTAAAAACATTACAGACTGTCGGCCCGTACAAGTCGACCTGGATGCGTTGCGAATTCTTCATCTTACATCGAATGAGTATACACGCGAGGAGCTCATTGCTGGAATGGAAGCTAACATGGTCTATATGTGCAAACGTTCGTCAGCCGATCAGCCAGTGGAATGTGTTGGCATTGGTAGGTATTTGACAATTCACTTAATCGAGATGATATCGTTATGCTTGTTTCAGGTGTGGTGCGCGCCATTAACCATACGTCGGATAAGATTTACCTCGTGCCCGCTATGCCATTCGATCGCCTTACGAAGGTCAACTGTTTGGTCATTGGTGGGGGTATGTGTCTTCCTCAGGGCTTTTTTAAGGATCAGGGAGCATGCGTTGCCAATAGAGTGCCTTTCGTTTTTGTTATTGATGACTCAAAGTCGTCGAAAAGTGTACAGCAGATCTACCACCGAGCTCCCGGCTTTCTGGGTAGTCCAGCCAACAAAAATGATTAAGAAAACTGTTAATCTAGTTAATCACAAACTGTACAATTATAGTAAATAATAAAACGGTTTTATTAAGTATTTTAATGGGAGAGAACGTGTCTTCCCTTTAGTATACGTCGCATGAGCACTCGTCGTCCTTCCGGCGTGGACATGCGGGTTTCCCAACCGTGCACATTGATTCGCTTGACTTCTCGGGGCTTCGGAAAATGACACCTCACTTTGGGTTTCAGTACGGCTCGGTCAAAAGCATGCTTCTGGCGCATAAATACGGTTTGTGCCGTGTTAAATGCAGACACGCAAGTTCTGCAAAATCGCACAGCATTATCGTTTAACACAAAAATGTAATTTAATATTAGAATTTTACCTTTGTAACAAACCCTGCAGCATGTTGAGTAATTATAATCACGTTGCCACACTGCCACTTTAGTACCAAAACAAACACTTTTTGTTCATTGGTACTTTTTTTTAATAGAGTGGCAACCGCGGCTGGGACGATACTGCAGCGTGGCTGCATATCTCAAATGTCTAAATACCTGTTAAATATCGCAATCGTAATAAAACAAAAAACGAGCGATTTTTTTAAATTTGTTTTTTTGATATTTCGTTTGTTTTTATAAATCTAGTTGCCGTCTAAAATATTTTTGTTCGGCTCAAATCGTCTTTTCAAGCTAATTAAGAAAAACAAAAAGAAGATGAAAAGATTTTTGAAATAAAGAAAAAATAGTAAAATAAGTTTTTTTTACTTTTCTTCTTCTGTTAAAACTTTCAATATTGCTTCTTTGTTAAATTTGCTGCACATTCAATTTGATGTCTAGCTTCTCTAGTTGCTGAAGTCGATGCGTTCATACGAAGGACTTTTTATATTACAAATTGTAAACTTACATATATTGCAACTTAATTGAATGTGACCATACCAAAATCAAACTGAAATGCTCAAAGTGGTGTACTGTGCAAATCGTATACTTGATATATAGATTATTCTCGATATCTGTATTATCGATATTTGTAGCTCTTGGTAATTTAGTGTTTATTGCTCGCGGTCACATTGCTATTCAAGAGCCGTCGTAAGCTCCAACAACAGAAACGCGTTGGAGCCGTATGTTTTGTATGTTGTTATACTAGAAAAAGTAAAAAGATGTAAAGACTAGACCACAAATTAAATAATTTGCGCGCTGCAGTTGTAAGTAAACTGTATTTATATGGAGTTCTAAAGGTGCTAGAGTGCAAAGGTGCAAGTGAAAAACCTCCATAAACCATTCATACAAATGTGTGTGTGTGCACGTAAGTGCAGCTGTCATGTATGAGTAAATTTTTGTGTATGTGTATCGCGGTGTTGCAAACAGAATTTTGGCAGCAGAATCCTTCTCATCATCGCCAGACTAGTAGCAGAAGGCGAAACTGAAGAGCATTTTATGCATGCCTTTGCGCAAAAAGCAAACTTAAATAGAATCACGAGCAGCGCGTCAGCAGTCAGAGGTGAGTGTGTTTGCCTGTGTGTGTGTGTCTTGCATTTTATTTTTACTTCAGCTATGCTTCCATTTCCACTGCACATGAATGTGTGTACATGCAGTGTATGTGCCTGCAGTGCATGCTAATTAGCCTAATAAGCAAAATAAAACAAAAAAATAAAAAAACAACAATGCACGCATCATCCGCATAGCCAAAAATACAATAAAAAAAATCGATTTTCCTGAACTTGCAATTTTCCACGCTTCACTGACTTCGTGGAGCAGTCAGCACGCATCGCCAACGCCAGCGGCGTCAAAAGCAGCAGCCAGCCAGTCATCAGCATGGGGAGCCGGCGATGCCAGCGCCGACGGCGCAGCTGACGTCCATATGCGGCATATGCGGAACGCGTCTGACAGGCGCAGCGAATGCGGGGCAACATCATAAAGTATACATAAATTGAATTTCGAAACACGGAAGCGACGAGAGAGATGAGACTCCAACAAAACGCCCCAACAAGACGACTTGTTGTTGTGGTTCTGCTTGCTGGTGTTGATGATGCAGAGCTGGAGCATGTGTGTGTGCTTGACTGTTTGTGGTGGTGGTGGTGTGTGTGTGTGAGTGAGTGAGTGAGTTCTCTCTGCCCATCTGTAAAGCCAAAAAATTAATGCAAAAAAAAAAAACAGAATAGACAAACTCGACCAGCTTTCATTTAACACATTTTTACAATCAGCCGGGCAGTGTATGTTGGGAAGGAGGAGGGGGTTGTGACAGCATGTACAGCCTTTTTTATCCCCTCCATCTTGTTCCTGTTCCTTACTCACTCACTTACTCTTCGGTTATTTGTCCGCCTGTCTGTCTTTCTATGTGTGTTTTAATGACGGCACTCAGCTGACGCCAGCAGCGGCAGTGGCAGCGACAGCGACGCACCCGCACTGATTTAAGCCGCGCGCGTGTGTATGTCTCTATGTGTGTATGTGTGTAGTACAATACACGCACAACAACATTAGCAATTCTGTTGCTCTTGTTGATTTTTTGGCACTCACGTCGGATGCTGCTGCTGCTGCTGCGTACCCAAAATGGGGGATGTCCCTTGTCATTCGCAATGTTCCCTCTCCCGCACTGTCTGGTCTAGCGTGTCCCTTATTTGCCTTCCTTCCGCTAAGCACCCTTATATACTGTGCGTGTGCGTGCGTGTGTGTGTGTGTGTGTGAGTCTACAAAAATTACTTTTGCGAGCATTTAGCATAGGTTGTGTTTTCCTGTTCGCATTTTGCGTCTCTCCCTTCCTTTCATTCATCGTTTATTTTTATTTGATGCGTTTTTAATCAGACTGCGTCAATTTGCCGCTCGCTAATGGGGAGGGCGTCACTTGTCTTTGCTGCTGGACGCCCGGGTGACTGGTTGCTGGCTGACTGGTTGCCCTGGATTCCTCTCAGCCACACTCGCATTTCATTTTCATTTCAATTTCCAATTCCAGTTCCATCACCAGCTGCGTTTTACGTAATTATAATTATAATTCCATCATTGGACGAAAGTCTTTCTTTTTGGCCCAAAACAGAAATACTGCGTTTCTGTTGACTGACTTGTTCTCTGGCATTTTGGCCAAAAATATGAAAAAAATGGGCAACTGAAACTGCTTGTGGTTTTAATACTCTCACTGCGGATGCGGCTAATTGAAAAGCTCTATACTTTGAAGAACGTTGTTCAAAGCAAACAGACGAATATTCTTTCCCTCTTTCCCTCTCGTTCCGCTCATTTTGCCGAACGAGATTTGCACCCTCTCACTGTTTCCTGCTCTCTCACTCTCTCTGTTCCTTATTATGTTTCCTATAATGTAATAATCTACATTTCCAACTGTTATTAGGGCATTCAAACTTCTCTATGGCTTTACACAACTGCACATTTTCGTGGTTATTTTTCATGTTTTCTTCTTCCATGAGCTGTTAAAGACCTGGACTACAAAAATATATACGAATCTGTTCGTATATCATTACCGCAGCTGTTGTTCGACCCGGTATACGCACTGCCCGAGAAACAGAAACAGCGCGGACAGCAACAACAACAATGGCAACACCAACACCAGCAACAACAACAACAAGATCAAAAACGACAACAACAGCAACAACAACAACAACTGTCGACTTCATCCACGCCAGCAAATGGTTGGCAGTGTTGCGTTTTTGCCATGCGTTGTGAGTTGTGAGTTGTTTGTTTATTTTTGGTTTTGTTTTTAGACCCTGTACATAAGAAGTACGAAGGGTCTTTTTAATTCGTCGAAGTGCAAGTCCGCCGCCCATAAAGTATAACTATTCTATATAACTAGGCGATATAACGTTGTCCGTGACCTTATTGTAGCGTAACGTAACGTTTGTAGGCTTGGTAGATTGTGTTATTAATTGCATATTTATTCAATAGGGTCGAGCGCAGTCTAGCTCGCTCGACTGTAGCCTTTCCTACTAGTTTGTGAAATAAACACAATTTCTATGAAAATTAAAAGGCGACAAGAAGAACATCAAAAATATGAGGAATTGTCATACATTATGGATGCAAGCGATCTGCTCGTCGACTGCCGATTGTCAACGTTGCAACGTTGCAACTTGGAATGTGGAACTTGCAACCTGCAGCTGCACCCTGCACACTCCATTTGGCCAACATGGTGATTCAACACAGTTATCGCTGTGTCTCGCGGCCCCACGCAAAAAATATTTTTGTTGTGACTGCGCAAAAATATCGTATCGTAACGTATCGTATTGTATATCGTACAGTATATCGTAATGTATCTTAGGGAGCATTGGCCTCGAACCATTGGCCGGAGGAAGCAGGCGCTGTTTGAAAGCCGTTGACGCCACGCTGCCAGGTTTGATTATTAATCAACTGAAAGCGACTTAACAAACTCAGCAAAGGACAGAGAATCGAAAGCAAACAATGTTAATTCTTTTTAGCTGATGATCACTTCCGTCAGTTTTGTTTGTCTTAATTTAAAATCAAATTGGATTGCAAGTAAAGTAGGCGAGGCATCCTCGATGCAGCTGATGCCAAAAATGTCATAGTCCAATTACTATCAATTAAACTCTATCGAAATTTCCCCCGAACATTCTATTGCTCTATTGTTGAGCTGTCGCGTCTGCATCATCTGCGCAGCTGCTGGTTGCATGTCTTTTGGGGTGTTGCATGCCGTACTTGACCTCGGGGCGTGACTCGATGTTGGTTACGTGCCATTTGACTGCTTCGCGGGTTAACACCTTTTTTGGCCAGCAACTCACAGATGATGCAAATGATGCAAATGACGATGTGCTTGCCAAATATGCATTCTGCATTCAGTCGAGTTGCAGGCAGCCCAAGTCAGTTGCAAACTGTTGCAGTCAACGGCATTCCGGCTCATTGCCCAACATTTCTTGGGCAATCGCCGGAAATTGGGTGACACACACCATCAGATAAGCGTTCTCATTTTTTGGGCTTTTGCTTTGTTGTTCTTATCTTTTATGCATATCTTATAGCTGTTATCATATCTATACCTCTCTCTGTCTCTCTCTCTCTCTCTCTCTCTCTCACTCTCTCTGTCTCAATCCCTGTCGTGGGCTGACATTTGCATATGAATACCATATTATTAGATAATAGTTTAAAACTCTTTCACTACCCATCACATGTGCTCGCCTTAGATTGACCCACAAAATGTAGACTGCTGTTTGTTTGCTTGAGTCGATTAGTTGCTCACTTCATTTGGAAACCTTTTGGGCCTCAGCTGACCTCACTAACGGTATTATCATATCGTTGGAGCTGTCATATAATTGCTATGGGAACAATCGAATGTTCCTAATATATTTCTACTTAATCACATTCTTAAAATTGTTTAATGTTCACGTAATCGTTGTTTGTCAAGTATATTTCAGTTCTTATACCCTGTATAGGGCTATATTAACTTTGTGCAAAATATATGTAATGAAGAAGGAGGTGTGGCAGATCCTATATGGTATATATATTCATGATATTCATATCAGTCGATTGAACCATCTGTCTGTCTGTAGAGACATCAAATTTGGCATGAAGGTTCCCTTATATCGGCCGCTGATCGAGTTTATTTACATTTTTCGATACCTCCCCGCTTCCCCAGCAGTTCGAATTATGGCAAAAACGAATTATGGCCACATTTCTCAGCGCAGATACTTCCAGCTCAACAGGTGCTTGAGGAATACCATGAAGAATCCATGCTGAGAATTTCATCAAGATTGGTTTCTCCATAAGAAACATAATCAGAAAATAAATATTTGCACTGCACTTGCCAGCACATGTATGCGAGTGACGTAGCACTTAGCCTTGGCGCGCAAGCAAGCTTAATCCAATCAGCTGAGATGAGTTGCCAGACCTGATTGCTCAGTTTAAAGTTTGAGTTCGTTTTAAGAAGTTGCCACTAAGAACCTATCGTCGTAATGTAGATTTTGGGAATTGGGATATATTCAGTTTAGTAGATACAATTAACAAAATACTTTAATTTTAGAGAACTGTACAGGGTATTATACTGTCGCGTGCGCTCCAGCGATTCACTTGTTATAGTCTGAGTTTAGACACACATGATAAGTAGCCTAGTCTCGATGTATCCTGAAATTGGGAAGTAGAGAACGTTTTAATATACATTTATATGTTTGTAAAGCCATGTAAGGGATTGACTTAGGGTAACTCAAAGTCGTGCTATTTCGACTAGAGCTTTCTTACATGTTGCTGTAGCGTTTTTGAACCAGGTCAAATCCATCGATCATTAAGTCTTCTAACTGATCAGCGTTCACTGTGACCTCAACTGAATGTGAAGCGATTGTTTTTCTTGTTTATCTTTCAGATTTATAGCCATATCCAGCGACTGATTCTCAATTCTCAAATTGTGTCAGCGCAGCGACTGCTCCTTAAATTTCGACAAGTTTTTGTGTTTGAGAATTCCAAAATGAAAATCTCATTGGGCGGCATTTGTTGTGTGGAGAACAGAAAAGTGCGACACGCCTTTCCGAAATACTTTGCTAAACTCCACACAGAACTCAACTCAAATGAACTGGGAACTATTTTTGGTAATTGTGGCCTGCTTTCATTATGCCTCTGTACTTTTGGACAGTTTAATGCATTCCCCGCAACTTCCCCAGCTGCTGCCGGGTTCCAGTTCATTGACGATGTAATACACATATTACGCATAGACGTAGAAGGAGAGAGAGAGAGAGCAAGAGAGAGAGAAAGACTGGGAAAAAAGAGAGAAGTTATTTTTGATGACAAGATTGTGGGTCAAAATATACGATGTCATACACACACACACAGACACACAATCGCTCACACACCACACACACACACAAACGTGTGTATATATAAATGAATATACAAAAAATTATAACAATTTTTTTCAATCAGGAAACAGCGTAAACAAAATGCAAGCAACAAACAATCCATTAAAAGTTCATTGGAGACGCGCCCAGTGCGGGGCATCGAATTAATTAAAGCAGCCCACAGCGTAAAAGAGACAGCAATACAGTAGCAGACAGAGTCAGAGGCAGAGATGAACTAAGAGAACACAGAGGAGAGATTGAGCAAGCAGGGGAGTGAAAGCTGTACAGCAAGATTGAAAGAAATTGTTTTATTATTTCTTGGAAAGCAACACAACATGAAATACTTAAAGCAAGTACAAAATTAAGTCAATTTGACTATTGAAATACCCTGTACAATGTGAAGCTAACTCTCTCTCTCTGAGTAAGCGAAACAGCAAAATGAATGATGGAGAAAAAAGAGGCAACTGCGATATATAAAAATGAGACTCTGATTCAATAAAGATACTTAGCTGTGTTGATAAGGGGAGGGAGGGCATAAGGGACAGACAGGTGGATACTGAAGATAGGTAATGCGAGAGGAGTGAGATATGAATACAACGAGAGAGAGTGACAGAGAGAGAGAGAGATATGAGAATGAGAAACTGTTAACTCGCTCATGCAGTTTCTTTGTCTTCCCACAAGTCGCATATACCCCATGCCCACGCAGCTAAAGGGCCTAAAGAACGCACACAAGTCAATGCGCTGCGTAAGCCGTAAGCCGTGGCAAGAGCTCCCAAAAGTTGGTATTAAAGCGATGGCAATACATAAGTAGGCGCAGTTTCAGTTGGACAACGAAATGTGTGTGTGCGTGTGTGTGTGTGTGTGTGTGTGTGTGCATGATGCATATGCATTATGTGCGTGTGTGTGCGGTTATAATGAAAATGAATTTGTTTATGCTCTGACTTTGTTGGCTTGTTTAAGAAAGAAGTTCTTTGTTGGAGTTTTCGTTGCGGTTGCAGTTGCAGTTGAAAGTTGCCAGCGCAGAACGTTGCCTCTGAGAAGCAAGACTTTTGTAACCACAACAACAACAACAACAAGAACAACGGGAGCTATGCACCTACATATGCATAAGTAGAGCTGTAGGCTCACATAGAGAAAGATCACCTCTGCCGCCCACTTGCGAGTCGCCGCTTTAAATGCAACGCTAATTGGCTGCACTTTGGCCTAGTCGGTTGGGGCGGGGTGCGAGATAATGAAATGCCCGCAGCAGGCAGCAGGCAGCGGGCAGCGAGCAGCATGCAACATCCTCAGAGTGCCACTCAACTCTAAATGCATGGCTAATCACATTATAGATAGCGATATGTCTTTGTGCGGCACTTGAGCAGCGCCTGTGGCTCCCTAGGGCGTGGGTGAAAACCAGCAACAACAACAGCTACAACAACAGCAACAACAACATCATCATCATGAGTATCATTACTATCATCATCATTAGCTTTATGGATTGGCGCCTTTTGTTCTGGCCGCATATATGCACAAGTCTCCTCGTACCTTTATTAGTTTGCTTTTGTTTGTTCAATTTATGAACTTAACTCTCGACTCCATTGAACTCGGGCTGCAGCTTCATTTCTGTGTTGCATGCCACACACATACACACCTATAGTGTGTATACACGGATGATACAATGAGAAAACTTGTTCTCACTTCGTTATACCCTGTAACTATTGAATGAGGGCATGCTAACGCTAAGCCAATGGCAGCTAAGTAGCAGTTGAGCTTAAAGATTATTTTGATGGCCTTTCAGTATAACCAGGGGATACCCTGCATATTCCAACATGTATTTCTGTGCACTGTGTAAGCGGTAGCCCTCAGTCTGGCATACCCCAGCAAACCGCAGTTTGATTGTTTTTTGAATTGCTCTCAGTTTGTGTGTTTGTGTGCGTCTTTGTTTTGTCTCTGCCTGTTTTGCATTTGGCGCAATGCTAATTCATTTACACACACACACACACAAGCAGTTACAGCAACACCCACACCAACTGTGTGTGTGTGTGTGTGTGTGTGTGTGGCTCATTCTCATTCATGCCAAAACTGCTGCCAACTTGACTGATGGCCCCGGCATGCTTGGCTGCATTTTAAGTTCATCTATTTGTGGCATATTGCCTGTGCCCAGTTCGTAGTTCCCAGTTCTTCTCTTTTACCTTCTACCTATAGAAATGGGGGGCATCCCCCTCTATCTCTACACTCACTCACTCACTCACTCACTCATTTGCTATGCCAGGCAGCAGGCGGCAAGTGCTCTTCAATTAATATTGTTGCCCACTCTGAAAATAAACGAGTTGCAGCCACGTACGGCGAGTACACAAATTGCAGCAGAACAAAGCATAAAGTTAAAGAATTTAACATTTCTTAAAGCTAACACTCACATAACAGCAACATAATATGTTTATGTTACACTCCGGGCAACTGCTGTGCCTTAATTCCATCTCAGCAGTTTCCATGTTTCCATGTTGTAGCTCGTTGCATTTATCATCAATTGGGTGACCCTCGGCTCGAACTGTTCTCTGCCCCTCTCTATTGGCATATTTAATGCCTCAATTAAGTCGTTTTCCATTTGGTTTTATTAGTTTTCCACGCATTCCAAGTCATTTTTCAGACCAAACCCCTTTTCAGACATTGCTCCTTGCGATGCTGGCAGGGGGACAGGCGGGTGCGGTTGCGGGTGCGGGTGCGGGTGCGGGTGTGTTGCGGGGATGGAGAGGATGACACATGTTGGCAAGCTTGTGGCCTCATTCATAGCGCACTCACAGCCGGCGAGTGAGTGCTGACTGATTGTTTCCCGAAGTTCGGAGTTGAGGTCTGGGAATGGCATTTGTCGTTTCTATAAATAAACACGTCCATTGATAAGAGCAGTACAAGTGGAATGCAGACTGCTTTCCAGAGATTAGGCAAATCATCCTCATGGAAGGTATTGGAGTTACGCACATGGTTTATCAATGGAATTGCCTTTGGTCAACTTCTGTCGTTGTAATCTTATCGGCAATATGAAGTCAAAGAATCTGAAGCCAATTCCCTGGAAAACTGTTGCAAGTTGTTTTAATTACTTTGAACTGTTTCGCGTCACAGCTGCTTCCAATGAACATTGGTAGCAACCCGACTGTTAGAGAAGCTGTACTAATATAGCTTTATAATGCGAATATCATATAATTTTAATGTCACACTTAGCAGACGTTTCGCTGAAATTCTCAAAGCAAATCGCAACAAGCGGGGCAGACAGAAAGACAGAATGAGAGATCAATATATTATATGTACATCATGTTATACTTAGTGCCAAGCACCTCTAGAATCAATCTAATAATCAGGCAACTCGGTCTTTATATCAATGATCATTTCTATCTTGATTCACATTCGCAGCTCCATTTCCAGCTCTAGCTCTACGTTGAACTTCATCAGATTATCCATCCTATATATCTATGTCTCGCTCTATTTGAATTGATATCTTTCTATTCGTACCATAACCAATATCCATATCTTTCGATTACTTCAAGTTGTATTTCTTAATTTGCGTTTCCCAACTTTCCATTTTCCTCACTTATGTCTCCAATGATCACCGTCTCCACTGATCAGGCGCTAATTTTTGGACGGGGGATAAACAACGAAATGGGAAAAACATAAACAACAATAGAAAACAGTTGTTTATGTTAATTACGCATACGTAGAGAAGTTACTTGTGCGCTTTGTGAATGGGCCCCAAACTGCATTGGGTGTTGGGTCTTTGACCCAGATGGGATTGGGGCAGGCAGCGCATATGCCCGGTGTAATGATAATTAACTTGATGCTTAATTAACATGAGCATAACTTTGGTTGTACTTAATCAGCGAGGCGAGACCTTTGTGCTTATATAACTGGCACATGTATTCATAATTCTCATAAATAATTCGTTTTCTTTTCTTGCAGATGACGTAAACGACACCGACAACAACAACAACAGCAGCAACAACAAGTCGGGAAGATAGCAACAACGACGACTTCACAAACGAGTCCAAAGAGCTCTCACTTTGTGCCCCCCGAATCGCCGAATCACCGAATCACCGAACAATTGGAATTGTCTATCAGAGCAAACGAAACTGAAACTGAAACTGAATCCGAAACTGAAATTGTATTCTATCTACAGAGAGGGTCTGTGGAGGTATCGTACTGTCTGTAGGATAGAAAGAGTATGAGGTCGACGAGCTTATCAGGGAAGTGCAATCGATGCGCGACGTTGCCAATTTTAGTGCTTGCCTTGCTGTTGGCGGCTGCAAGCGCGGAGCGCGATTTCAATGTGAACGACTCTCAGGTAAGCGGAGCGAGGGGGAGGATGCAGCTGCAATGGACAGAAGCAGCAACAGCAACAGCAACAGCGGCCTGTCATTTGTCAGTTAATTTTGATTGATGATGCCTGACACATTTCACTTGAAACTTGAATTGTGTCCGCCGACAACTGCCCCATGGCGCATGCCCCATGCCCCATGCAACTGCTGTTGCTGTTGCTCTTGCTGCCTATACAATTGTGGGCCAATTGCAAGCTCTTGAACTCCCTGTGCGGTTTCTTTGTAGGTGCCTGTCATCGAGCCCAAAGATGCGCCCGCCTACACGCAGGATCCGTATGTGACGGAGCTAATGCGTTGCCAGCACACACAGTCTGAGATTGTGCTCTCGCTGCTGCTGAAGAAGCATGATTGGAGCGATCTCAGCGTTACCAAGCGCACGCATGTGCAGGCCAAGCTCTCCAAGTTCTTTGCGATACCGAGGGTGAGTCACAAACATTCCGTATTTCCTTCCATTTACAAGCCTACTTCACACATAACCTTTCACTCTTACAGGAATTCATCTCGCTGGATTCGGTGTCCAAGCGGGAGGTAGCCAGCATGCATAAGCTGGCCATGCGCAAGGGCGGCAAGGGCCAGAAGAATGTGGACACCATCAATCGTCGCTTAGGACGAGCCAGTTTTATGGTAGATCTAATGATCGGTTTCCCATTCGTGAATTCAATGCTGATAGTTCTCTTGCTCTCTTGCAGATCGGCTGTGGTGCGAATTACTTTAGCATGGGTGAACCGATAGCCAAGCAAATAGCTCATCAAGTTAAGGACGGCACCATTGGGGCCCTAACGGAGGAGAACTTTGGACTGTGGTTTATATGGCGCAAGGAATTGAAGACAAGGTAGAGGAATATCAGGACTTAAGTTTTGGATTGGACTGTGTTCCATTTTTGAATATTTTGAATGTTCTCAACTCACTGTCATGTCAGAAATAGGAATTAGAGCATTTGCATTTAAGAAACAAGAAGTATTTAGAAAGAAATGTGATGGAGAAGAGAGTAATCTAAATATTGATTAATAGTTTGATTATTTTTAATTGAACACAAAATGTGAATGATCCTGTGAACTAATTGTGCTCTCATCTGACTCAGCCACTTGCCCCGTTCATTGCTTAAGCAAACTAAGTGAAGCAAACTGGCAAATGCATTTCCCATTTCTCACAAGCTCAATTCGCTTTGCTTGCTTTGCAGATCACAGAGAAAGCGTCGCCAGTCGGAGGGCAGCGGAACCGATGAAGATGACTACGACTATGGGGAGGATGACGAAGAGCAGTCAGTGTACGTCCTATTGCATTACTGTTATCGTATTGTTTTGACGATTCTAACTAACAACTTGTATCATTCGCTCTATTTGCAGCGAGCCAGTCACTGTGGTGCCAACAACACACGCACATCGTCATCACCATGGCGCGGTGAGTGCTTTGAGTTGCAGCTACTTTTTGGGTGTTATTTCCGTTTTTTGTTTTAGTTTTTGTTTTTGTTTTTGTTTTTGGTGTTTCCGATTATCTGAGGTTTTAACTGTTGGTTGAACACGTTAAACACACATATGCTAAAGAAAATGGTGTATTGTGAAATGAAAGCATTACAAATGTATTGAGAGACATTCTCACAAACACTATCATTTCCGGAAGATCCATTCTTATGTTTGTTACTGCACTTTGTTGATAACTGCAAAATGAACACGCAACACGCAACATGCAACACAAGCCACAATTCACAGATCACAATCCACACGATCCACACCAAACTTACACTTACATACATTTAAATCTATACAGTATATATATATATATTTAAGACTTTGATGAAACGGTTCTTTAACATGTGTATATGTAATTCATCATATGGTGTTCTCGTCTTTTCTTCTCTTTTTGCCATTTACATTCTCTCTTCCTCAATCTCTCTCTCTCTCTCTATCTCTCGCTGTGCTCATTTACTTCTGCAACTTACTGTTACTACCACTTCCAAATTAATGTAAATTATACATAAAACTAACAACAACTACAACTACAACAACGACAACAACAACACAACACCTGTCCATGCAAATGCACAAAACAGTCGGAGCAATCGGAAATTACGGGCGTCAGCTCCTCCTCCTCCTCCTCCGCCTCCGCCTCCGCCTCGCCGACTAGCAAATTGGATGAGGAAATCGAGGAGAGCGTCTCCCAGCTGGAGTCGGTTATTAGCAAGACCATTGAGAATACTAAAAACATCAAGGAGCTGCCAGTGCTGAGCGTCGACGAGGATGTTGTCGACGTCGACGATGTGGAGCTGCAGCAGCTGGGCGTTCCTGCTGCGCCCGTCATTGTTGCTAGCGAGAAAGTGCTCGACAATGAGTTGGAATCGGCAAATGTCGAGAAGCAGCAACAGCAGCTGGATATAACCACAGCAGCAGCTGGCACCATAAGCAGCAGCGGCAGCAGCTCCATGGTTACGGTAAACGCCGCTTCCATAGACGGATATGCTGCCAACAATAACAATATCAACAATAACAATAACAACTACAACAACCAGAACCAGGTTGACACTGCGCCCGCGGCTGTTGATGTAGCTGAGCACGCGGCAACGAGCACCTCACAAACGACCACTAACAACAACAACAACAACAACAACAATATACCCGTTACCTCGGACACGCCCATGCCAGCGTCCGCCCATCCCCAACCGTCTGAGTCGTCCTCCTCCTTCCCGTCCATCTCAACCTCATCCACCTCAATTGCATCCACCATTGAAACTGTCGAAATTTCGACCCCGCCCAGCAGCACCACCACCTCCTCATCCTCATCCTCGTCCTCATCCTCAGCCACAGCCATCGGGTCCATGAGCAACTCAAGCACAGCCAGTGACATAGACACTGATATGGTTAATACTGTTACAACAACAGCAACAACTACATTGCCATACTCCTCCCCATCAGCAACAACTACAGCTACAGCTACAGCTACAACTACAACATCATCATCGTCATCGTCTTCATCTTCATCTTCATCCTCATCATTGTCAGCGTCATTACCAACAATTGCAACTATGCCAACAACAACAGCAACAACAACTACAACAACAACACAATCACAAACGCCAAAGGTAATGTCGCTTTTGTGTGTGTTCGTCAGTGTGTGTGTGTGTGTGTGCGTATGGTTATGTATGTGTGTGTGTGTGTATCTCTTTATGTGTGTGTTCGTTGTGCGACAATTGTAACTGTTGTTTAGACTTTTAAATGTGTCTGTCTGACTGTCTGTGTGTGTGTGTGTGTGTGTGTGTGTGTGTGTGTATCTCTTGTCCTGTGCCGTCGTCTAGAACCCGCACACCCATTTCAGCGAGCAAACATTTGTATACATATGTGTCTATGTGTATATACCCTATATACTTGTGTTTGTGTTGTAAACAGTGTTGTTTAATCGTTAGATTCGTTTCTTGTTCAACATTGACAAGGGACATAACCTCAAAGTTGTTAACTAACCTCAAATAATACTCAATTTACTTTTTAAGCTGTTAGAAACCGCAAATTGTTGTTGTTTTGAATTCGCAGGTTGAGTTTTTTTTATAGATCTAGCATAATCGATAAGAAATATAATAAATATTAAATCTATATAGATATATTAACTCCTTATAAGACTAGCCCTAGCCCTATGTTTTGTATTATAGTATGTATATATAGTTACTTATAGTATAGTTGATCTAATCATATTATGTATTTACTGCTTACTGATTACGGGTAATGGGTATTACTTCCGAGACTTTGTGGCTCTTCACACTACTAATACTTTGCACTCTAGATTTGAAAAGTTGGGTATTCTGATTGTCTTTAGTTAGCAATAACATCTAGAGTTTATGGTCTGTTACTCCGATGTTTCGTGGTATACCCATCATCACTTGTTGCGGATTCTTGTGCCTTAAGAGGCGGACTTGCTTCTTTTAGAGCTCCCATCAGGGAGTATTGTTCGGTTTCACCCGTTGCTAGAGCCCCTCACAAAAAGTGCGTTGGAATTCATTCCACAAAATGCACTCCATCTTCTATATTCTTCAGTTCAGTCGAATACCTCCATCAGTCCTCCATCGAATAAAGTCCAGTCTCTGAATCTCCAAATCCCCTTTGAATCGGTCTATTCAATGTTTATTCCCTACCACTTTTGTGATTGATAAAACTTACTTTACTTTAGTTAAGTAGAAGTAGAAGCTCACGATTGTCAAGCTTTCATTAGGAGGAACAAGCTCTGTTCCGTTGTTGCACACAATATATTGAATAGACTTGATATGGTAAGGACATACGGAACCCCTATATGAACGGACAGACTGACTGACTGACATGGAAATATGCACTCGGTGGTTGCAGCTGATCAAAAGCATACTTCAATCTGGGGTACGAAGTGCCTCCTACTTGCTACTAGGCTCACTTCCCTTTCAACAAACTTAAAAAGACCCTTTGTAATCCTTAGGAAGAGGTTCTGTCAACGGGGTCTGCTAATCGTAGTTTTGTTTGTCACGTTTCGTTTCATTTAGCGTGTGTTGCACCATCTAAAAGAGGGCAATTATCGATAACCGATAACAACCGAAAGACTTCATAGCATGCTTGATTTCCGCGTTGTGTTATGTCAGCTAGGAAATAACTTGATTTATATCTGATCCGTTGTATCTTGAGCGCAATATATCCTAAACTCATTTAAATAAGCTTAGCTTTCTAGGGAGAATTGAGTAGGAAAGCATTTCGTACTTACTTGTAACTAGTTTGGATCTCACTCTGTTGCTGAGCCATACCGACCTTAACCTTACCCGTTTATTTAACTGACAATTGATGAATCAAATTGTAAACTGCAGCCGAGTGAAAAGGAGCTCGAGCAGAGCACCTGGCTGGCCACGGATGTGGCGGAGGCTGAGATGGCAGCCACACTGCTTCCAACGCTGGCTGAGATCGAGGCTGAGTCCACAACGACATCGGGTTCGCACGCGCACAGCACGTTCTCAATTAGCCCTAAGGTGAACTAAAGTACTCTCGCAAACACTCAGTATGCATACAAAAGTAGATTTGAATCAATAATTTAATAAGCTGCACCCACACCCTAAATGAGAACCCCTCCCCGATTCCCACGCAAAGTCAAGTGTAGCGTACGCTGCCAACTAGTTAAGCCAATTACGGGATTTCAACAGCGTTTACAGCGAATGCACTTAATCCTCTCAGCGAAGTGGGATGCCAATCAGCGTTGATTAACAGCGCATTCTCCCGCATGTCCTTTTCAACTAGCTCGCATTGCATGAATATACATATTTATCCCCACACACGAAGTATCTCTGTATCTATGTATCTGTGTATCTGTATCTTTGTCTATATATCTATCTGTGTGTATTCCTTTGTGTAGCACCCCTAATAACCTCTGCCTGCCTCTTAGATGTACACTATTCAAGCATGACACTAAAAAGAACTAAATGAAAACGCGCTGCTGCTTCAATTAGTCAGTTCATATGTCACTTAATGAGCTCTCCGTAATTCTTAGGCTGGCGAAACTGTTGATGCTCTGGAAGCAGCCGGCAATGGCAGTGGCAGTGGCAATGGCAATGGCAGCAGCATCCCCATGCTGTCCAGCAATGAGGTGGGTGTGGATTTCCCAGCAACTCAACGAGCTAATTAAATTGATTGCAAACTTTCGTTGCTTGCTATTTTGCTTGCAGCTGGCCACGCCCACAACGACGGCAACAACGACCAGGCAACCGCAGATTGAGCTGAGCAGCACCACAACGGATATGTCGACGGATTATGTGGAGCCGCGGCAGGAGAACAGCGTGCCCATCATTAAGATGAGGCTGCAGAAGCTGGCGGTGACTTCGGGCAAAGCGTTCAGCTTTGTGGTGCCCATAGAAACCTTCTACGATGCCGAAGACCAATCGAATCTGCGCCTGGAACTGACCGACAAGGATGGACATGAGCTCAAGTCCACATCTTGGCTGCAGTTCAATGCCGAAAAGCGAGAGCTCTATGGACTGTAAGATGTTAATTTTTGAAAATCCTTAAATGTTTAGCTAACGCAACGCTTGTCCTTTGCCAGGCCCCTTGATGATGCCGTCTCTCGTTGGCAATATCGCCTCTCAGCCACGGACTCGGGTAATGCCAGTGTCACAGAGACTGTGGAGATTAGTGTGCAGCAGCATCGGGCGGTGCGCACCATCAATCACGAGATCAACATTGCGGTCAGGATTAATGAGAAGTTCGGTCACAGCATCGACTGGCAGCTGAAGCTAATTAGAGCTGTTGCGCATACGCTGGAGGACGGCAGTAGCTCGGCGTTGGTGGTGCGCGAGATACGCCAGACCCTGCAGGAGCCACAAAGTGCCACCTTTGTGTACTTCAACGAGACCCTGCCGACCAGCGAGTGTCCCGAGGTGGAGCTGAAGGATGTGGTCAGGCGCTTGAATGCCGAGCGTTTGAGTGATCTGGTGCAGCCGCTGCTGAGCATCAAGTCCATAACGGGTCAGCTGATTGGTGCCTGCCAGAAGACAGAGCTGACCAAGGTAAAGCCAACGACGCAAGTGGCCAAGAATTTGCCACCGATGCCGCGCAATCAGGTGGATCGCGTGAACGCCTCAGTGGGTCAACTGCTTGTCTACAAGGTTCCCAGCGATACGTTCTACGATCCCAACGACAACGAGTTGACGCTCTCGCTGAAGACCAAGGAGCACAAGGATATAAGCCCGCGCAACTGGATGCAATTCGACTCGAAAAATCAGGAATTCTATGGCATACCCAAGAGCGGCGACATTGGCACTGAGGAGTACCTACTGATTGCCGAGGACAGCGGCGGCCTCAGTGCCAACGATGCACTCGTCGTGGTTGTCAGCCACACGCCCAAAAAGGAATACGCTATTCTTTTCAAGGCCTATCTGGCCATTCGCCACGAGAACTTTAATGCGGAGCTGCAGCGTAAGTTCGCGGAGCGCATTGCCCGGCTGCACGGCGATGCGAACACGAATCAGATCCTTGTGCGTTCTATCACGCCGCATCACGATCTGGACGGCACAATTGTTAACTTTTACAATACTTCGCTCTACAAGATGCACAATCGTTGTCCGGACAAGGAGATGGCCGCCATACGGGGTGTCTACTTGAACGGCGATCTGACGCCAAGTTTCAGCGTGAAGAAAGCACTCGGACCAGAGCTCAACTTAACTAACTTTTCGGTGGTGCCCTCGGGTCTCTGTCATTGTAAGTGTAAGTGAGACACATGGAGGGCCGAAATACAAATCTTTTCCTTCCCATTTAGACTCGGATATCAGCGACATAAATCAGATCGATAATTTGCCACCACGGATGAAGGAGCCGAGCCTGAAGCCGGCATTCCCTGACGAGTACCTGGCCACGTTTATACTGCCCGCCATTATCATTGTAGTCATGATATTGTTAGCCTCGATCATAGCCTGTTGTTTGCATCGACGTCGCCATAAGAGCGGAAAAATGGAGTTGGGTAAGTGATAATATAATGGATTTCCCTGTACCATGTGGTATGCAACGTAGTGTGCTAATGGAATTGTGTAACCATTTCAACCACAGGCGATGAGGAGGAGCGTAAGTCGTTCCGCACCAAGGGCATACCTGTCATCTTTCAGGATGAGTTCGAGGAGAAGCCCGAAATTGGCAACAAAAGTCCAGTCATATTGAAGGATGAAAAGCCGCCGTTGTTGCCGCCCAGCTACAATACTTCCAACATGAACGGCGACAATGATGTGGATGAATATGTGCCGCCGCCTGCTGTGGTCCTGGGTGGACGCGAGGTACGAGGGAAATCTCCAGCTACGCCGTCATATCGCAAGCCCCCGCCATATGTATCGCCATAAGAGTGTCAATACCAACAGCAGCAACAACAATAATAACAATAACAACAATAACAGACAGCAACAAGAACAATTTCTTCAACTAATCCACATGAAACAAAATAATACGAGTTTTCTAAACATAATCTAACAGTTTAGTGCCCCAAAAGAAATCAACTCCTGCTCTGACTCGAGATTGAATTTGAATTTGAATTAGCATTTGCATTGAGTTGTGAATCGACAGACCCGCCACAGCAAGAATATTTATGAAATGGTATTATCTAAATGGACGAAACTGTAAAACAATCAATTAACGATTAACGATTTCAATACGCGACTTGGCAAACACTTAAGCTAAAAACTAAAACTTAACATTTAAAAAGGAACTACAAAACACTATGCTGCATATTATTTATCTAGTATGTACCTTAACTTATATGATGTAAACACATACCCACACACAAACACACACTCTCACACACACATACAATTTAGCAAGCTGGAGTGCTTGAAAAACATACACACACGCAACATTTGATAGAGTAGCATTTAAAATGATGTTTGCTAAACTGCGGCCAGCCGCTGTTTGCAATGCCCTTTGCCAAGGCGAAATCTGTATCTGTATTTAGTATAAGTTAAAGCTTAAAATAAGTCTTTTGCGCAGCTAATTGGACATTCAGCTTGAGCTGAGTCAAGCTGCAATTGTTTAAGTCATTGGGCCACTCGCCGTCCGTTTGCCACAAATATCCATTGTTGAAATGGCCGCTGCCATAGGCAAAAATTGAATTTGTACCACTTTCTAGGCAATCGCTTGGCCTAGAAGTTGTTGGGAATAATAAGTATGCAGTAGCAGTAGGTAGTCTAGTATTATGTCATATCAACACATATTCTATTTATTGGCTATGCTGATAGTTTTATATTCGCACTCACCTTGGGCAGGGGGCATTACGCTTCTGTTTTGAGTTTTGCACTTAGGTTTTAAGCAGAAAGATAAATGTGTTTCTTATATCCTGATTTAGTAATGCCTTATGTTTTCTTTTGTAATAATAAAGCTATACTCAATACCGCTGCCAATTTGAATAGTGAGTACAATCGCAGTACTATCAACAAATACAAATCAAAATAATAGTACATGTTCAGAAATTCCTACAAGTGCGCCACAAAGTGCTTCCTCCATACCACCAAGATCCTAAACAGAAATCACAATCAAACAATCAAATGTCCTCACGTACATACATTTACACACATTTACACACCGACCCCAATACATACACACACTAAGTATATCAAATCATTACTTAAAGTAGCCGTTAGTTATTAATTATTTTACCCCTATATATGATTAGAATGTATACACGTATTTATATACTTAAATGTAAAATTTGGAGAAAAGAACGAACCATTTGAATTACTTGTACTAATGCTGCATATTTACCGTGTAGTGAGTATGTCCATTGATTTTTTATACACGGACGAGAACCGTAATCTATGTAAGTTAGAGCAATATTTTCTCTGAATTAAAAAATGATATTGAATGAAAAGATGAAATGATGAAATGATACGATACACAGAGAATGTTAAGATGCGACCGCAATGCGGCGTAATGCCTATTAAATTAAGCAAGCATATTGCATATGTTCACGTATGTCTACTAATTTTGGGTGAATTGTAAAAGCTCATTAAGCGTAAAATCTTATACACAATGTATTTTGTAACAACAAACACAGCAACAATAACGGTATCCATTTATTTTGAATAAAAAATGCCAAAGATACATATTTCTACATATTATTGAAAGTACAGTAAGCAACAGGCGCAGCCAACTTAATAAGTGGATAGCGCAGCTTACCTAACAGGCCGAAATTCGACCATCAGCTTGTTTGAGGCGCGGCCAACTTAACAACGCTTGTTTGTCTGAGGCCTCAGACGATTTAAAGCTGAGAAGAATTGTGTATTTAATGATATAAAAGTTGTCCTCGAAGTGCACAACACACGCTCTCTATTCTCTATTCTGTTTCGATTTTAGTTTCTCTCACACACCTACATACTCACACCTAGACACCTAGACACCTGCAGACGCGCAACCTGTAAGTACGCAGAAGTTATATTGAATTACACACAAATAGTTTTGAATTTAACCAAATTGTAGCCTAGAGAACTGAACTAATAAATACAAATAAATAGAACAACAAAATAAATACAATAATTGTGCATAGCAATTGTAAACGCTGTATCGTGTGTGTGTGTGCACAACAAATAAATCATCAATTGATGACAAACAAATTAGTATATTTGCAACAAATTATTTGACTAAATCAAATGATCCAAATAATTATGGAAGAATAAAAGTCAAAATAATAAACCAAACGAAACGAAAATAAAGAATAGACAAATAAATTGACGGCAATTTGTGTCTGCAATACTGCATTGCAATGGGAGGGATGGCAGCCTAGAGACGACACGCAAGCATAATACATAAGTAAACAAGCATACATATTGCATATAAATAACAGAAAACAAAAACGAAAAACAAAAATTACTAATAAATATTTATATATATATATTTTGATATAAATGATGAAGCGTTTTCATTTTTTAATTGATTCTTGGCCGAAGTCCTTTGGACTAATTTAGCTAATGAATGGATATTCATATTATTGAAATGCCAATCCTGAGGTTCGACAGCCACATTTTTGTGATATCAAATAAAAAGCTTTCCGCATAATGAAGTAATATAAAATTTTGTTAGCTCTCTCTCACCTGCCTAATAAAGCCGAGGTCTCCCCTCCTTCAAATCGCAGAGTCCTCTGTTGTGTCTTGTGTGCTGGCTTCTGACTCTAGAGTGTATCCTATTGATTCGGTTGCTCTGACAACCAATATGCGTTGGTTGCTGCTGGATGCTTACGTACACCCATATAATACACACACACACACGCACACGCACATACGCACATACTTGCCTGGCTTCGCTGACGCCAACAGCTACAGCAGCAACAACAAAGCAACAGTTGCCTTGTCTGTCACTCAATTCAGTTTGATGGAAGGGGAGAAGGAGAAGCAAGAGGTTGTGGGCTGGGGGCGGCAGCTGCCACTTCAGTCTGTTATTGTTGTAGTTGTTATTATTATTATTATGTAATGCAGTCATTTAATTGGTAACAAATTGTATTGTTTGGCTTTGGCATTTGTACGCTTTTATGACTTTTCCAGGAAACCCAACAGAAGTAGTACACAACAACAACAACAGCAACAGCAACAACAACATTACCTGAACATACACGGTTACATACATTATTGGATATATATATATATGTATATATATAGAAATATATATTTGTTTTTAGTATGTTGTTAACTTTAATGCGGCACCCAAAGGCGATTTAACAAACTCTGCTAGGGTTCTGCCCAGGAAAAGATCCAAGCTAAAACTTTTCTATTGCCAACTGTTGTTCTTGTTGTTGTTGCTGTTGTAATTGCAAAGTCTGTCAGCTCGTCTGCAATTAAAAAGTCGACAACTATTTAGAGTCAACTCTATCAAAGGAGCAACAGGACCTCCAATTTTCTAAATAAGCCAAATTATTTAGCAAATTGTCTGGGGAAACGCAAACAATTTGGCCGAATTGCATTTGCAGAAGTTTTTAAGTGCATTGCAGGTGTACGAGTAAGCGAGAGAAGCGTTCAGAGAAGTACTGAAAGCAGATATGGCTAAAGAAGTAATAAGAAGAAGCAAAATGACCGACAATTTTAACTGAGTATATATTGTTTTTTATTTTATTTTGTAAAATATGACAGTTTGCGGATGTAATTGATGATTGAAACTAATAATGTTTATCGTTATCTTAAAATCACGGGTAATTTTTAGAGACGATATTTTGAGTCCATAGCACTCATAGTGTTTGAATGCCTTGATCGTCTGCCCGTCCCTCCGTCTGTTTGTATGAATGAACCCGTCGAAGAGCTGAGACAACAAATTTGACATGAAAGTTTCTGTATATCCTCTTCAGATGTAGTTTATTTTAGATTTTTGATGCCTCCTCCCCTCCCGAACAAATCGGAAAAAACTAGTTATCGCCACAAGTAAATAAGAAATATAATCAGAAAATCATAATCAGAAAGAAAATTAATTTATTCATTGAATCGATCGCGCTTTGCTCTTTGCCGCCAGCACATATATTTTAGCGAGCATATGTAAATGAAGTGACGTAACACTCAGCCTTTAATCGAGTACATAAGCTTGATTTTTTTTTAAATTTGGCGCGCAAATAAGCCTTCTGAGATGTAGTGTATATATTACATGAGTGGCCAGACTTGTTCAGTTTAAAATTTGCGTTCGTTTTGAGAGGTTGCCACTAAAAATGTAGCGTCGCAATATACCGTTTGGGAATTGGGACATTTTCAGTATAGTAGTAATAGTAAATTTCAAAATACTTTTAATATAGCGACCTGTACAGGGTATTATTCATCGACTGATCCGCTTGTTTTTCTATTTATTTACTGAATTACAGATAGAATTCCTTGAATCAAAAATATGTTAAATTCGATTTGAATTCTTTCATTTTCTTACAATATAAAGTTTGAAAAGCTTTAATTTTGTTGCATTCAAAAAGAACTTTTAAGTACTTACAAATTAAGCAAATACAAATGTCTCTGTCACAATAATGATGTTCTTTATTTTCACATTCTCAGGTGGTTTTAAGTAACGATTCTAAGAAGTGTTTTGATTCAGAGTTTTTGATTGCAGTTAGATCTTTAGTTTTAATAAATAAATAATTTTAATTTATTAGAGAAAATATTTTTTATTGTCAATCTTTCGGGAGTTTATCTTTACATACCCATTACATATTTCCGCAATCGTTCTTATTAAAGCTTCAACTGCCGCAACTTTATTGCAACTGAAACGACTATTGTTTAAGAAAATTAAACCACGTCGTGAAAAGTCTTGCCTGCTAAGATGCTAGGATGCAAGGATGCAAGGATGCACAGATGTTTAGATAGTAAAGATGCTCGCATTGAAGGCTGTGGCTTGTTATTTCAACAGAATTATCTGGGGCAAAACATCAGGGCCGTGGTATAAATAAATCATACGTAATAAGTATGTAAATATGTACATAAATACAGTAGAAGTTGTGAATAGTCTGTCAAAGAGGGTCGAGTAAAGGCTTTGACAGAAGACCAAAGACTGAGAACTTGTTTGGCTTTTATCATTGCGCAACAGCTGCCGTCAGTGTCCTTTTACTTGTCCTGGCGTTGCCATAACACTAATTATCGCAATGCTGGCCCTATTATGCCTCCTACTTTTGCGTTTTAAGTTACCAAACAACGTGTTGTTGTTGTTGGCCAACGTATAATTAACTTATAGACTTACAAAACATCATCTCATCCAGTGGCAGCTTCAGATAGGAAGATAGGAATAAATGCTTTGCATTCTAAGGACTCGCACTTTCTGAATATCTCAGAATGGTTAAGTGCCAAAATTTTGTATCATAATTTAGTCAGAGGCCGTGCTGAGATAACAAATGAAAATCTCTACACAATTGTGTCCTGTTTCCTGCGTCCTGCCTCCTACCTGTCTCATCCTGCATCTCCTGTAGTACTCACACATGAATTTTACCTTACACCTATCGCAAATACGTTTTCAGCTTTTGTGCTTTGTGAAAATATTTACAGTACAAAAAACAGGCCAATTTTCGTTGGGAGCCTTTGTTTTTGCCAAGTGACCATCAGACGGGAAAATGGGAGTGGCAGTGACTAGGGCAGCGCAAGGAGATGGGGACGGGCGGCTGACGTTGCCACGCCTATTTCAATTGTTTGTACTGTCACAACAGCAACTGTCCGCTCTCTTTTTGTTGCTGTAATCAATTCCGCATACTCCCTATTTGTATACGCATCTGGCATGCCCTTCAGCCGGCATCTGTATAGCCGGGACGGGTATGCAATCCCCGATGCTCTGGCGCAACCAAGTACCCAAGTTCGGAAAGAGTAAACAACTTTTTATGTTGACCATTATTTGTGTTTTTTTTGTTTTTTTTTTTCTGTTTTTTTTTTGTTATTTGTTTTGAATGTATCGTCCATGAACAAACGTTGAGCACGCCCAATGCAATTGCTGTGTAGCTTCAAGGCCTTTATTTATTTCAGTAAAGTCAAAGAATTCGCAATACTCTGCAATATCAAATTGGTATCTCGGTTAAACGACAGTTTATCAATTAGAGTTGATTTGAAGTCGAGAAGGGATTTAAGTTCTACGCAATGAGCTTTGAGTACTTTTACTTAAATATCTAAACATCTCAACTCAATATATTAGTTCCAATCTAGAAATCAAATCCCCATTTTCATCGCATCCACAACGAGTCATAATATGCATATCAAGTATATCAAGTAGGGCTTTGGGGTTGTCCGACCTTGTATGTTACAATAACTTCCATTGTCTGTGGAATCACGTCGAATGCTTTTGTCGGAGCATCTTCAAATAACTGAGATGTTGAAGACCAATAAAATCAATTCTATCGTAATTAATTCAATAATGTGGCACATTCAGACTGTCTAAGCTCGGACAGCATTGGTGCGCATCAGTTGGATCCAAAGGATTCAAGGGGATTCGGGGATTATCACGTTAGACTCATTAAAGTGTATCCCAATGGCAGCTATCGCATGGATATGCAGATGATACTCGTATACAGATTGGAAGTTTCATTTGAGGCACGTTCGTGGTGCTCTTTGCACTCTGCTCTGCAGTGCCAAAGGTAAACAGTGTATGGATGTGCGGCGGGAGGATGGGAAAGAAGGCAGGGGGTAGACGGAATGCCAGGACCTCCAGCAGAGGTGTGATTATGTGGGGGCAAATTGAGATTAATAACAAAAACCAAACCTGCAACGTGACAAATGCCGAGCTACAGACGGAGGGATGGACACAGAAAGAGAGCGAAAGAGCGAAAGAGCATGGAAGGACACTGGAGCAGGAGTTGAAGCTGAATCGGTTTGGCGTTATTAGATTGAAATAAAATATTCGAATTGCTTCGGTAAGGACTAAATGCAAAAGCCAATGATTTGTAAGCATGGACACGGCCATGGACACAGAGTTGGACACTGAGTTGGACAAGGACCTGGTGCAGGATTCACATATACATTTATATCGTATATACATATGTATATTTAAGTTTCCATTCAATTGAGCAGGAGGCGAAATCGTTCAAATGCCAGCCAAATTGAGAAGGAGGCGGTACAAATCAATTATGTGCCAGGGAAGGGGGACCATAAGAGGACACACAGATCCAAAGATGCAGAGTGGCAGAGGGGCAGAGGGGCAGAGGTGCAGAGCAAGACGTAGCCAGAGGATAGACTAAGGCAAAAAGAAAGCAAGAGCAAAGGCAAAGGCAAAACGGAAAAAGGGAACAATAGACAACATTGGCAACCTGCTGCGCGTTGAGCTAATGCCGCAGCTCAGACAAACAAAACTTAGCTCCCCTCGCCCCCACCCATTACCTTCCCTTCACAAGCCATACGTCTGTCCACCTCTCTTGCAACACGCCATGTGCCACAAAACGACGCACAATTTCGCTTTGTAGTCAATTGAAAGAAATGTTGCGTTTTTGTTGTGCGCAACTAAGAGAGAGAGAGGGAATATGGGGAGGGAGCGTGGAGGGGATTAAGATTGGCTACTGCCGGCAACACACTCTATTATTGAATGACTGAATGAGTTGAGGAGTGAGTGGTATGGGGGATACGGGAGGAGGCGCTGTCCTGGGGGTTGGTGAGCTTTAGGTAAATTGCTTTTATTGCATACGCGTTTCGTGTCGCCATTTGAATTGCACTTAATTTCAATCAGACGCCCGCTGCTAAGGCCACTTCAGCTAATTGTTTGGCTTTTGAGGCAAGCGACGGTGGCAACTGCTGCAGGATCAGGCTAATTTGTTATACTCCCTGCTCAGCACTAGCTGCTAGGTAACAGCAAACGATCCAATCCAAGAGTGCCAGCAACATCTTCAGTCAGCCAGCTGCGACTTAACTTGGCTTTAAAATCAACTCAAGTGTGCTTCGACTTGACGTGACTGTAAGTCTCTCCATTTCCATTTCCATTTCCCGTTCCATCTCCATCTCTACTTCCATCTCCATCTTCATCTTCATCTCCTTCTCTCAATCTGTCTTTCAAGTTGTTTCCAAAAATTAATTGTAGTGGCGTTATGCGTGTTTGCCAGAGCATTTTATAATTTCAGTGGGCGTGTATCATTAGCTGGAGCTAAGCCAAAAGCTGAAGTCCTGCTGCTGCTACTGCTGCTTTTCTGCTTCTGCTTCTGCTGATGCTGATGCTGCTCCTCCTGCTGCTACCGCCAAGCCGTGCCAGCTAATGGAACTTGCCTGTTGCTTCTCCCACATAGTTGTTGCGCTTCGCGATTACCATTTAATGCTCTAAAAAAGTTTCGCGTACTTAAAGCCCTGATGAGCGGAAGGCAGCTGCGGAGCGGAAGGCGCAGGAGAGCAGAAGAGCAGAAGAGCAGGGAGCAGGAGACAAGGATGGTGCGTGGCCTGGCAACGCATCAATAATGCGTTTTCCACTTGTTGTGCGTTCCATGAAGATTACGGAAATGTAAAAGGCGTCTAAGAGCAAACAAGCTAAACAGACTGCTAGACTAGCTGATACCCCGCATATGCTTGGAAGTTACAATTTGTACAATTTGTATTCGATAGCATTTTGGGAAAGCTATAAGCAACTCCTCGTCAATTGCTACTAGAAATTGATGTAAACATTATATATAAAAGGATGAACTATAGTTCTATAATTCTTTTTCTCCCATCGAAAATGAAGCGCTATTTTAATTGGGAATAAGCCTGACGAAGGAACTCTGTTTATAGTTGGAAGTTGAATTGGCACATTTCAGTTGAAGTTTTCATTCATTATTATCACTTTTGCAGCTATTTCACACACACATTAAGTACAGTTTCTACATCATAGATTCAACCTAAGTTCATCTAAAGGGTATATTGTTTCTCTAGTGATTGCTGATAAACTGACAAAACGGAACTCAAACTATCTAGATGCCTGACGCTCTCTCTCTCTCTCTCTCTCTCTCTCTCTCTCGCTACGTCTTCTTACGTTGTTATGATGTGCTCTAACCTCAATCTACAGCTGGTTAAAGGGTGCACAAAGTGTTGGCCTTGTTTGAGGCTGATGCTGTCTCCCGGCGGCGACTCATGGCTGCGATTTCAAAGGCTAACAGCATTCCCATATGGCAAACGTGCCGCGTCTCATGACCTCATTTTCAAAATCGAAAAATCAGCGAGCGCAAAGCCCAAAGGACGCTCGATAAAACTTAGATTTATATATATATTCGCCAAGGGGCGAGAGAGGAAGAGAGAGAGAGAGAGAGAGTGTGTGTGTGTGTGAGAGAGGGAGGACATAGACTGCTGTTGCGGCCGGGTTGTGAATCCAATTGAAGTGGCAACAATAACTAAATTAAAACTAAAGCCGCATGCCACTTGCTTCAGTTTGCTGACACCGGGCAGGAAAAGCAACGGGCAGGGGGACAAGGAGACAAGGAGACTTCCCTCCTGACGTTGTACACGCGCTTTGAATACGTTTAAGCAAATGCCTCCCCTTCCCGACGCCGCGGCGTCCCAAGACTGTACGGGTAAATTAAAATGAAGCATTGCGGAATGATTTTTACCGCCTTCCACTTCCCACCTCCCACCTCTCACATTCCGCATCCCCTCATCCTCCTGTCCGCTAACACAGCAGCAGAGGAAAATGGAGAATAGAGCAAAGAGTATGTATATAGATTGAAGAGGGGGACAAGAGGAATGGGCAGAGTCAGAGGAGTGGGGGGATTGGTTAACGCATCCACACGCACAGCTGGCTGCTAAGCAGACTGGCGCCAAAATTGTGGCTGACTTCACAGATTTTTCATGACGATGACAAGATGACGGCTTAGCTGCATGGTCTATAAGGATATAGCCATGGCTCTGACTGTGGGTCCGTCTCCGTCGCCGGCTTTGGCTTTGGCTTTGGCCCTGGCCATGCCCAGCAGCAACTGCTTACTCCCAATGACTTTCAGTGACTCTCCCTATATATATTTCCTCTTCTCTCTCTTTCGCTCTTTCGCTGTTTCGCTCGTCTCTCTCCACTTCGCTGTTGGACTGGCTCTCGTTAATGCCGCCCAGTTGAGCGCCGCAGGGCGAACTTAGACTGAGTCTCTGAGTCTGAGATGTAGACGGAGTCAGAGGCGTGTGTGTGTGTGTGTGTGTGTAGGTGACATGTCCATGACACGACAACAGCCCGCCCGCAACGAGGCGCCAGCTCATCAACTACACTTGGGCATGGGGGCACACACATACCCTCCCCAAATGCCCTCTTCCCCTTACCCCATGCCTTCTTTCCCAGGAAGAGTGCTATGGCAATACGCTTACTGCTGGAGCTGATCCTTGGGGAGATACGTAGAGAAAATGCTTGGCAAGTGTCATTCGGGGGTTGCATGTTGCCTGTTGCCTGTTCCCTGTTGCTTTTGTTGTTGTTTTAACTTGTCGCCGTATTAAAAAATAGAAATACCAACAACAAAAACAACAACTCGCTCCATATGGATGTCTTTCCCAACCCAGATCCAAATCCAAAACCACGTCCACATCCAAAGCTAAGAGTCGAGACCCAGCTCACTTGCGAAGCGTTAGCTTTCTATTAGGAGGGGGAACGGGGAAAGAGAGGGCGCTAGTAGAAAGGGGGAGTGGGGAAAGGGATTTTCGACAAACGTTTCACTGTTGGACGCCCGCTGTAGCTCGTTTTCATAATCGGGCGGTAATTGTACACCAATTTGACTTATGAATATAAATTAACTGTGAAACGTGCGACAGTAAAAAAACACACTCGCCTTCTCACTCGCACCCAAGCACATACACGCACATATGTGTATTGGGGGTGCGTGACTCAGAGTACAGCAGGAACGAAGGAAAAGGAATAGAAATGAAAGGAAAGGGAAGGGGACAGGAACTAGAGTTTTATCAAGATCGTTCCACAATATTGTTGACAATCGAGATTATTGTAGGTCCTTTGTTGCACACTCGTTTGTCTATTCATTTGTATTCGTTTGAGTTCGCTTATTCATAATTAAGATGCAACAGTTTTAGATTATGTTGAACATATTTGTGAATGACAGTTTGAGTTTTGGGTTTGTCCATATTCAAATTGAATATGAAATTAATCAAGTGTAATGCTTACGCATATGCTGCGAAGAATAAATGTACGACAAGAAAATATTAGTTTATATTATTAATATATCCTCAACTGACATTTGCGACTTTTCACGGCGGCGACTTTCAGCGATTGCTTCTTGCGGCAGCTTATTCTTCTCTCCTCGCTCTCAGCATGCTCCGATATTCTGAACCAGTTACGGTACAACGCTCCTGAGGGTTGCCACCTTGCAAACATATTCTTCAGACATAAATAACTTCATGTATCGCTGCCGATCGCTGTCTCGCTCGCACAAATCAGTTGCTTGCAAAGAGCGAAAAGTATGTAAACATTATAATAAACTCGATATGAGAACGATATACAGGAACCATCATGACGAATTTGCTTTCTCTAGTTCTTAAGTGTAGATGCTGGTATCGACGTGTTTGGGCAGACGGACGGACAAGCAAAAGGACATGGCTTAATACTGATAAAGAATATATGCACCACGCCCAATCGACTCGGATATTTATAATTTATGGGATGTGAGAAGCCTCATATTCCGCATGTTATATCAATTTGCTCAAAGCTATAAAAAGATTTAAAGCAAGATACAAAAGAGAGTAACAGCATTTGCTTACAGTTCAATTAAAAAACAAATTAAAAATGTAGTTTAGAGGTTGAGCCGGGTAATAAAATGATGTAGAGAAAAGAACACAAAGGGAGTCATAATAGGGAAGACAGGAGACAGCTCAACGTTCTCAATAAAAAAAAGTTTATCAGTATTTATGGGATTAAAAGAAAGTATCAAATGAGATGAATGAGTGAGGAGGGAAATAAAAAACTTTCTCTATTTTCAAGATATTTTATTTGATTTTCTCATTTGTGGTTCCTCTTTGAGTCTTCATTGGCTTTACTTCTAGTTAAATTAAGGATTGAGTATTGTTTATAGAAAAGAAAAGAATGGAATCTCTATTAATCTACATATACACTACATCAGTCTGAGCTTGTAATGGAACTCAGTCATTGACGGGATTTAATTCACAGCTTGTTTTATAATTAGATTTTGTCTTAACTGACATGTCACAAGAGAAAAAGCAGATCATTCATGTGTCAGTATGTGTGAATGTATGTGTGAGTATTTGTAATTGCTTTAAACTGTCCAAATGACGATTAAAAGGCAATGGACATCGTCATCATCGAGCCACATCCTGTGTGCCAAGTGTTGAGCCGAAAACGAACGAAATGAATAGAAGGCGAGAGAACGTTGTCGAGATGAGAGCAGAGAGCAGAGAGAAGAGAGTGGAGACAGGCGACAGGAGACAGCAGACAGGATGCAGGACACTGGCGAAGGACAAGCGGGTAAACCAAGTGATTTGCATGTGTAATTCGATTTGCGGTCTTGGAACTTGACGAGCTTAGCACTCACTCTGGCCAGGAACCAGGCAGCATCAAGCAGCATCAATTGCAACAGCTCTCTCTTTATATATATATATGAACATACATATATATATATATACATGTGTGTATGTGTGTGTGTGTGTCTGAGTGTGTGTGACAGTTAGACAAATGCCGGCGGCAACGCGACTACTGCCTGAGCACAAACTTCAAATAAATCAAGAAAGCCAATTTATATTTGGTATATGGCCCATTAAATGAAATCTTATGAAGTTCGGATGACAATTACATAAATAATTATAAGAAAGGGTGTCGCGTCTAGCATATCAAAGTGTGTCTGTCTGTCTGTATGTGTGTGTGTGTGAGTGTTGTTGTGTGTAACCTAAGTATTGAGCTTAGGTTGCGTCTTCCCCTCCCGACACAGACGCACAAGAACGGAGGTCGAGGCGACTCATGTGTGTAAATAAATGTGTATTATTTATGTGTGTCGCACACCCGCACACCCACACACCCGCACACAGCTACACACGCATACAAACATGCCACAAAAACCCAGGAAGGATATACAATTGCACTTAAAGCACACTCTCCATATGTTGCCACAAAGCGCCTTTGCTGACTGCCGCATCCGCATCCGCATCCGCATCCCCATCCCCCCCGCCCAGCTACATCCATGTCCACATCCGCATCCGGTCGTGAATGTGTAACTCTAACTCAATCCGTGTACAAAGCGAGTGAGAGAGGGAGAGCGAGCGAGCGAATGAGGGGGGAGGGAGGGGGAATTGCAGGATAAGGTTACGCCCAGTGTGCCGCTGCTTGTATTAGTTGTCGTTGCCGACGTTGCAGCAGCATTTCAAGTGCGTTTCATTTACAATTTCCTTCGGTTTTATGCGCCCGTTGCGACACAATGCGGGACACAGCAAGGGACGGGGATGGGGGTGACAATAGGAATGGGAATGGGAATGAGGGTGGTGTTGATGTTGGTGTTGGTGTTGGTGTTGCAGGGAGGCCAAAGACTGGAGGTTGAAGTTACATGCTGCTTGGCTTTTATGTCATTGTTATATGCTTATTGTGTCTTTCGTTGCGTTGCACTTGCCGCTGCTTCCATTGCCGTTAAAACTGTTTGTTGCAATCGAATCACAGCGGCCGTAAAAGATGCAAATGGCAGTCAAGAAGCCAAGAAGCCAAGAAGCCATTCAGCAGATCCCAAAAGCATTGCCAATATATAGGTATACACGCGGCGTATACGTAATGTCTATGTGTATATAGTTAAAGTGAATACTAAGCATATATATAAGTGCGAGTGTGTGTGTGTGTGTGTGTGTGTGCGACTCTTTATTATGTATTATGCTGCATATTGTTGAATATGAAAGCAGACGCTGGAAATTTATCAGCAGCTGTTGCCAGCTGGACGTGAAAATGCGTGAATGTGTGAATGTGTAAATGTGTAAATGTGCTTAACGCCAGACCCCATCTAAAGAGCCAAAGAGCCAAAGAGCCATTTCGGCCGTTTCAGCCATCTAAAAGTAGGCCAAACACACAACAACAATAACGGGAACAACACGGCAACAACAACTGAAATTTACGCGCACATCCCACTCTCAACACAATTGTTTGTCCAACGAAGCGTCTGCCTGACTGTGCCTCGCTCTGTCTGTCTGTCTGTCTGTCCGTGTGTCTCTCTCTCACTCTCTCTCTCTCTCTCGCCCTCTGTCTTTCTGTCTCTATTGCTGCGGCCTGTCTGTGCTGGCAATCCAGCAACCCAGCCAAGTTCGAGTCAGAAGTTTATCCAGCCAGCAGATGAGAGAGACAACTCAATTTTTCATGTGAGGCGACACTTCGCGTGCCGCGTGCCGCTTGCCTCTATCCACTTGCCACTTGCCAGTTGCCACATATTCGCGACAGAGAAGTGAACTGACACCGACAATTTAAGAGCTACATAGCATTTAAACACAAGCAAGAGTGAATGAAATGATGAACTAAATAAGATTTTATTTATTTTTTTATGTTTGTAAAGAAAAATGTCAATGTATACTTCAGACAACATATTAATTAACCTGATTGATCATTAATTATACTTGCTTTAATTCAAAGTATGTGCATATCGTTTGCATCCTCTTGCTCAAAATGATTACATTTTCAATACTTATTTGCCATTTATTTTCGACATTCTTCATGCTTCCGATGTTCCTAATTATCAATTTTGAATAACGAAATTAATTTGTTAAAAATTCATACTAAACTCATCGACTATATTCATACTAAAAGCTAGTTAATAAGCCGTTTCCAATAAGTTGTTCTGGGAACAAACTCTCGCTCACTTTGGCTGGCAAGTTTCTACAGCTTTTTCAACTTCTTGCATAAGTTATATTTAATAAAAATGAATCTGTAAGTTATATTTTCGTTTATTTGCCTTCTTCAGCTTATAATCAATTAAGAACTTTCTTAATTCCCGCTAATCGTTTCTCAATTAAGAAAGAATGAGAGAATTTCCATGTGCGCTGAAAAGTATGCTATAAAATTTGTAACTTTCTATTGGTTTTGGTCTCTGTCAGCTGTTTGACTTAGTTGGTTAGTTGAGTGGCATTAGGTGGCGATTATATGTCAACTATTTGCCATTTTAGGATGCACAATTGCCAAAAGTTAAGAGCCGTACATGAAGGAGTGTGCGTGTGTGTGTATGTGTGTGTCTGTGTGTCTGAGGCATGCGAAGTTCGACTGCAACTTTGCTGAAAGGCAGGCAGCAACAAGTTTGCCAAGACACACACCACAATCACGTACTCGTATATCAGTCACACACCACACACACCTCCATATACACACAGGCTCACACAGCCACACATACACACACACACACACACGCACACATGTATGCATGTTTCGAAAGTTACGCAGACCCTCGTGCAGGCGCAAACAATTGACTTTTGAGTATCGTCCGTCGCCTGCCCCAACTTCTGATGCTGGCAACGACAACGACAACGGCAACGACAACGACAACGACAACGATGTCAATGTAGCCGATGTAGCCGGCGCCAGACCTTGTTGTTGTGGTTGTTCCTGCTGTAGTTGTTGCTGTTGGCTGACTGCCTTAGCCGCAGCTAAGTAAAAGCAAAAACATATGAGACATACTTGTTACTTTTTGCTTGTTTGCTTCCTATGGCAATAAATGCCAGCGCATATGGACGCAACTTCAGCCTCAGCCTCCGCCTCAGTTTCAGCCTCAGCTTCAGCTTCAGCTTCGGCTCCAGCCAAGTGCTGTTTGCTTTAAATACCTGCAGTTGTTGTTCTTGTTCTTGTTGTTGTTGCTGTTGTTGCTGCTGCTGTTGCTATTGCCGTGTGTTTCTTTAATACCAACTCGGTAAAAATTAAGCATTATAATAAGTAGACGGCGAGCGACGGCAACGGCGACGGCGACCAAAACTCCCAACAGCAAACAGTTTGAAAAAAAAGCAAACCAAAGCAAACCGAAGCGAAGCGCCGCCAGCTGTCCATATGGATGTTGTTGCTGCTGCTAATGTGTGGCCGCCACACACAGTCGTGCCTGCTCTTTCACACCAACACGTGTGGGCGTACATGCGCTCATGCTCTCTCGCTCGCTCTCTCTCTCTCTGTTGCACGCACACACTTTGTTGCCCAGGGCCAGACGGGGCTGTTGCTGTTGCTGCTGTTGCTGCTGCTGCTTGTTGCTGCTTGTTGCTTCACTTGTTGGCAGTTGGCGATGGCGCCGGCGCAGTTGCTGCTTCATTCGCATGTAACACAATAACAACAGCTCAATGCAATCCACACACAAATACTCGCACACAACGTATACGCCATGTATGCGGGACTACAGGTGGGTGGTTGTGCCGAGAACTCACTTCGAGTCCTCCATATTGTCCATGCAGTTCTTGCATTTAACTGAAAAATGTTCCAAGCAACAACAACAACAACAACTACAGAGGAGCTCAGTCAGTCGGCGTCTCCCTGCCAGCGAGCATATGGCGTGCAGATGTCAACTGGTTGCCGTTTGTGGATTCCATTCTAAAAATGAGCGAACGGCGCTGCTTCAACA
>JAWNLW010000321.1:662500-850000 GCA_035042075.1 Drosophila macrospina | reverse complement strand
TGTATTATGAAATCTCAAATAGTTTCCATCCCATTGCGTTATTTTGGCTTTCGATATGTACTCACTAGTTCCATTTAGATGTGCCGCAAATGCCTTGGCCTGCGCCTGCTCCTCGTGTCGTAGGCGTAGCGCCTCGGCTGCCTGATCCTCTGCTTCATCCTCATCCGCATCGATTTGCATGGGCAGGGGGGAGGCAGAGTTTGTGTCATGTTGGTGATTGGCCAAGGAGGCGGCCTTCGCTGCCAGATTCTTATAGAACTCCAACTCTTTGACGTGCTCCTTCGAGTCGTAGGCCGAGTGGTTGGAATGGGCGGGCGAGAGCAGCGTTGGCTCCATGTCATCTTCGTTATTGTTGCTGTGGTTATGATGCAGTGGGTGCTGCAGCTGTTGCTGTTGCTGCTGGAGGTGGTGGTGGTGGTGCTGGTGTTGGTGTTGATGTTGCTGTTGGTGGTGTGGGTGATGTTGCTGCAGGGTGTGGTGCGAGTGGCTGCTGCTGCTTGGCGAATGAATCTTGTGGCAGCTGATCTCCTTGTCGTAGTCCTGCAACAAAAGAATACACGAATTAGTTGAGTGGTTGCAAACAAAACTCATTCGCATCGTGAGCAACTGCTAGAGCACCTACAGAATATTGCGCATACGCCACGTGGCTCACAAATCAAAGTGGAGCCAATGAAATGAATGCTGTGATTGCATTTATTAAATTATATTTGCGCATTTGGTAATTACATAATACACACGAGCACTGTCAATTGTTTTGACTACTACCCCGACCACGACCACGACCACGCCCACATCTCTCATTGTGCCACGGGGGTCCCAATGTTTGCTGATTGGATTATTATTTAAGCGACAGCCACAAAGCATTGACTCGTATTACATTACATTTTGTCAGTCGCGTTGAGTTGTGTTCATTTACATGTTTAAACATATCACGCGGAGGCTATGCGAGTTAATAAGTTAATTTAATTTTTGTTGTAATTGTCAACGCACTTTTATTGTTTGACACTTATTGTGTTCTGTCTCTCTCTCTCCCCCCTCTCTCTGTTCCTGGTGGCGTTGTGGCACAATTTATGCAAATTTAATTGCTCGCAATTGCAAATGTGTGAGAACGCGAGTGGGGCATGCATGGTGTGGTTTTTCAAATAGTATAAAGTAACACCAATTATTTAGATTACTTTAATTGTTCAATTTAATTCCGTTTAAAGCTGTAACAACTCTTTTTTTCTATCTATTCTTTCTCCTACACATTTTATATAATTTAAGCAATGTCGATGCTCATTAAGACAAATGCTTACAAACATTTCATGGCAGCTCTTCGGGCTTTAGGGTTTTAAAGCAGGACTTGTACCCCAGCAAATAGGAAAAAAATATTTATAAAAATGCAGAAAAAAGTAAAACGTAGAAAGGTAAACCAATATAATTATTGGCAATTAATGCTGGCGACGTTCTGCAAATGAAAGGACTGAGAGGTAGACCCTAAGGTTGGAAAGATTGGTTGGAAAGTGGGCTCCGTATTAATGCCGGGGCGTTGAAGTTGCCTAAGTGCGGGTTGTTGCCGTTGCCGTTGCCGTCTCCGGCGTCGTGGGCAGCGACGTGCCCCGGCCAGAGCTTCAATTAAATTTTATTTGCATAGGAAATTAACATAATTGTAGTGCAAAATAACAACAAAAACGGGCAGAGAGCGAAAAACGAAAGAAAGTAAAAAAGGGGAAAAGAGCAATAAAAATAAGCAGCGAACGTGACAGTATTGAAAAGTGTTAAAAAACAAATGCAAATAGAAATGTATGTGGCAATTGAGGTAATTAAATGTATTTTTATCGAAGTGTTAAATGCTCAATGAACCACTGAAAATTCAATTCCTTGTGATTACATTTAAACGTAATCAATAACAAAATCAAATACAGATATAATTAAGTAAATATACAAAATAGAGCTGCAAGTTTTGCTGATGAAAGTTGTGTAGGTAAGTATGAAACTTGTCACAGCCAGGACATTAATTAAGAGCTTGATAAATTTCATTGCCGCGTGCTAAAACTACATTAAAAAATTGACATTTATTGGCTCCGACAACGGCAAAAGCAAACACCGACAACTACTTAAGCAGCTGCTGGCCAGGACGGGACAAAATTCATTATAAACCAGGTGCAGGACTCTCGCCAGTTGCTCCCCCCTCATCGCAGCGGGCAGGTGAGGACGAACACGTTAATGTCGTTGAACAGCAAATCGAACTAAATTTATGACACACACAGCAAACGAGAGCGAAAAAAAAGAATGAAAACTATAAAAAATAGAATAGAGGAAGAAGAGGAAAAAGAGAAAAAGGGAAAAATAATGAAAGGGAGAAACGTAAATGTGCTGAATGCATGTCCTTTATGCAAACAGGCGGCAAACAGACGGCAACCGCCGACGACGATGACAGTCACTGTATGCCACACACACACACACACACACACACGTACACACACACATACGCTATGCTGATGCACTGATGTGCAATGAATTAACTTTTCAACATATTTACACACGCTCAATTGAATGGCGACCATCTACATGGGTGGCCACTATGCAAGGGGGCTTTGTGGGCGTGGCAGCCGCTGAGCCCGCGGCTCGACAAAGTTGAGAAACAAAACGAAGCTTATATTCGTAATGAGGCCCTGCCATCGCGTCGATCTATTGTTGAAGCCGTCGCAGCAGTTTCGCAAATGAGCGGAAATTAAAAGCTGATTTAGTCTGCAGAGCAAGACACGTCAGTTGGGGAGGGGATGAGAAGAAAGTTTAACGGAAACCGGCACTATCGATGGATGTGTGTCGTCGTGTGACTGACTCTGAGCAGCATCGCCCGAGTTCCTAAATTAGCATATAAACATGTTTTCATATCACTGCGATGGCATTAACCGAAGCACATTTAAATTGTAGGCAGGACAATTGGGAGTGCAAGAATTTTCCCATATATTTCAAGGTATTCATCTAGAATTTAATGCGAGTGTCCTCTGTTCTTGTCTCAGTTGCGTTGCGCCTGAAAGTATGCAGTACAAATTCTCACAAAAGGTAGCATGCCAAATTTATAGCCATGCCACTTGTGCCGCACCCAGGATGAGCTGTGGACTTTAGCAGCAGGAGCACACATGCACACCCTTTACCCATTCCCATTATGCTCATCTCTCCTTATTTGCCCCCTCTCCGAGGCATCCCACTTGATGCCAGCAAACGATGAATGTCCAACAACTTTTACTTTTTTATTTTTTGCGGCGCCGTCAAACAAAAATAAGTCAAAAAATAGAAAATGAATTGAATTATTGCAAAGAGCATGAGCTGCGTCCTCGCCGAAGGAGTGAGAGGTGGGAAAGGTACTCAGTTGGTTGGGTGAGGGGGGAAGTGTAGGATGCTCGGCACTTGACAGCCCCAGTGATAAGCAAAAGCCCCGGCGCGAAATGGAAATGCGATGGCGGCAACAGCGACGGCGATGGCGATGGCGACGGAGCAGGCAACAGCGACGTCAACAGCGACTGTGACGGCGACGGCGACTGCGACGGCGACTGCAACTGCGGCCGCTTTTGCTTTTCTTCTTATTATGCGCCTGGCACTTTTCGCCAGTGTTTGCATTGAGCTTGTTGTGTTTCTTGTTTTGTATACCCTGTGGGCGCACGCTGAAGCGGCTATGATCAACTTACAAGAGTTATATTGTGATTTTCTTAAGTATTTTAATTTATAACTCAAACAGAACTCAATCAAACTTCAACTTAGCTAACATATTCTTTGACTTATTTCTACACTCACAGTCACTCTACTGTCTGCTTCGAGGGCAACTCTAAGTCTATCATTTTGGCCTAGCCCAGTGTTGTTTGTTTCGTTTTACGCTTTTGAGCGCGACGCCGAATGCGAAATTATAATTCACACATGTGACCAGTGCGAAAGACTTGTGGCAGGGGCTTTGCCGAGGTTGCGCAGGGTGTTGTGGCATGCCCCACTGGGTGGTGGGGTGAGTGCTCGGCTTGGCCATTTGCAGGGTGCGCTTCGAACGCCTGTTAAAAAATGCAATTGCCAAAAAGTAGCCAGTAAAAGTAAAAGAGAAAGAAAGCAAGAAAACGGCAACGGCAACGGCAACGGCAACGGCGGCTGCGTTGCTTGTTTGCTTTAATTGCAAATGGCATTTTTTGGGGGGCGCGAGCGTTACAAGCTGGACAACAGCTACACGGGGTAACTCACCCACAGCTCAGCAGCCCCAGTTGAGTGGACGTGCATTTTGAAGGGAGGCATGCCCATGTGTGGCGTGTGGACTGAGGGGTGGGGAGTCAGGCAGGCTCATAAATTGTCGAAAAATATTTGACTTGTTCTATTTTTGGTCGCCTGCGCCTGCTGTGGCCAGCAATATGCTATATGCTTTCTGGCCAGGCCCACCTACTCCCCTGCATCCCCTTGGTTCGTGTGCATGCAAACATATTTGGTAGCAGCAGCAGCTCCCTCCGCCTCTCCTCGGTAGCTGCCTGCACTTTTGCATATTTAATGTTTTGTTTAATGCAAATGTACATAATTTCATCAGTGAGCATGCGTATGTGTTTCTCTCTGTGTGTGTGTGTGTGTGTGTAGTTTTCTTTTATTTCTACTTTTGCGCCTGTTAAGTCGCACAGAGATGTGAAAATATTTTGCAATTAATATTTATGTTGCTTTATATGCCTGAATTGTTAATGCACAAGCTCAAATGGAACAAAATGGTAAATGGTTTTGGCCATGCCTAGCACTCGGTATTGAACAATCATGGGCGTCATTGCTTGGCCCTGGGCGTGGTCAGGCCATCGCAATTGCCAATAGCTGTAGCTGCATTTAGACAATTGGCCTCAACCTGCAACCCCGAACTCTGCACGGAGCTTCACATGTTGCCGAGTTCACAGAGGTTGCAAGGCAAACCCAAGACTGAGCTTAAATGAAGAAACTGAGCAGCAAAACGTTGCAGTTTAAATGTATATAATATACATTTAGTTATTCATTTGCTAATGGCATTTATCTGCTGGAACTTGCAGCAAACATTTTAAATATGCCATTTAATTGAGGAAATATATATAACAAATATATATATATATATATATATATATATATGTTAATAAAAGAAAGTTTATATAAGTTATTTGCAGACTGTGCTGCTTTATTTATTTATTTATTTATTTATTTATTTATTTATTTATTTATTTATTTATTTATTTATTTATTTATTTATTTATTTATTTATTTATTTATTTATTTATTTATTTATTTATTTATTTATTTATTTATTTATTTATTTATTTATTTATTTATTTATTTATTTATTTATTTATTTATTTATTTATTTATTTATTTATTTATTTATTTATTTATTTAACGTCGACTAACAGCAGTCGCCCCAAGTATAAAATCAAACTCTTATCATAATTAAATTAAAAATAATTACAAATGAAATTTGAGTGTAAAAAATGAGTTTAAAACTTAAGTTTAAAATTAAGATTAATTTAAGTTTACATTTAAATTGAAATTTAAAATTTCTGGAGAAATCAAAAAAGCGATTGATCCAACATTTGTTGCGGGTATTGGGGAAAACCCAGAAAAACCCAATCAGATCGCAAAGTATCGAAATGTAGTTAGTGTATACTAGCTAAATAGTTTAGGATGAGCAACTTGATACTGGGAAAAGAGGACTCTGAGCTGAATACATGAAAAAGTTTATTATACAGCTTTACAGCTTGGTTTATTTTCCTAGCAACTAGATGTACATTTAGTTCACTCAGTTGCACAACCACCTGGCTGCAACCAACACTCACTGAGTTGACTCAATTACTCCAACCAAGGAGTTCAGTTCAGTTCAGTTCAGTTAAGGAATCAAACAATATTGTAAGCATTTTCCTTATTAAGTTTCTGCTTATCTTAGCCTGCTTTCAATTAACTCTTTTGTCAAATATTTGATCTACTTATATAATTTCATAACTTAGTCGCTAAGCTATCGAGACTCACGCTTCTACTGCTGTGCAGTGACCAGATCCAATGACCTGCAGCAACCGAAGAGGCATAACAAAGTGACACACAAGCAAACAAAAAATATCGAATTCAAAGGGAAACGTAAAAATAATAGGATAAAGCGGACAAATAAAACAAATACAAATAAAAATAAAAAACAGAAAGTGAGCCGCCATTTGCAATAGCCGAGCGATTTCTTGCACAATTTCCTCGGCATACAGTGTGAATAAAAATTTAAGCTTCAGTTGCAGCCAGGCCAAAAACGATACAACGGAACGGAGTTCGGAGTCGCACATGCTAGACCCTCTCAGCCTTTAGAGGCCCCCCCTCCCACTCCCCTTTCCACAAGCCCCTTTCTGTTCAATCAGTCCACAACAAACAAAAGCTGCAAGCTGCAGACATTGCAATTTTCACGAGCATTTGACCGGTTCTCTATGTGCAGAGATACAGAGACACACACACAGAGACTACCACTGAGTGTGGCATATAGCGTGTATATAGCATTGCACTGGACGGACCAGAGAGGGGAGGTTGGGGCAGTCGCAGCTGACAGTCGCATGGCGAATGGCCAAACGAAAACAAAAAGGCGTGCAAAACAACAGCGAAACACAAAAACCAAAACAAAAATGTGTAAAAAATAATGGAGAATAAGAGAAGAGCGGAGAGCGAGAGCGAGAATGAGAGAATGAGAGACACTGTGTGAGTGAGTGAGTGAGAGCGGGGGGGCGAGAGAGCGAGCGCATAAAAATGGAACAAAACAGAGCAAAGGCAAGTGACGAGAGAGAGAGAGAGAGAGAGAGAGAGAGGGAGATTGGGAGTAGCAGGCAGAGATGGAGCTGGAGCTGGAGCTCCTGTTGCCTTGGTCCAGTCCATGGGCCCATCAACAGCGACAGCCGCAGCGACATCAATGGGCGCGCCACTCAATCAACCCCACGCAGCCTGAAATTTTTGCGCTGGTTACGGCACATTTGGGTGTGGCACTGGGCAGGGGGAGGGAGCAGGACGCGTTGGCAGCAACAGCAGCAGCTGGGTGAGTGGGGGAGGGGAGGGAGCTCTTCTGGCTGCTGCTTGACAACAATGAAGGCCAAGTATTGTCCAGGCTGAATCCCAACCCCCTGGCAGACCCAATTTTTTTCTTCCTACTATTTTGCTGAGTATTTTTTATGCGCCGCTTCATTTAATTTTCTTTTCGTATTATATTTTTTTTTGTTGGTTTGCTTTCTTTCTTTCTTTATTACACTCCCTATCTCTCTCTCCCTCTCTCTCACTCTGTGTGTGTGCGTCATGTTGGCCATTTTTCATGGCCTGAGCGCCCAGTTTGCCTGCTACAACTTTCTGACTGCTTGGTCGCTGGTCAGCCGCAGTTATTCTTGGGCCCCTCTGGACACTCGCTGGTCAAATAAATGCACTTTCAGTGCCCCTCCCCCATGCTGACCTATCTCACTCGCACCTGCTAACAGCTACCAGCTGCAAGAACAACGGCCCTCGTGCGTTTTGCGTATGTAAAACTTTTGCTTGCTTTTCACTTTTGGCGGCACATTTCTTTTTTGCGGCCCAAAATAAAAGTAAAAGCTGAATAGCATATAGATATATAACTCCCCCCTCCCCCCAACGGGCACAACACTTGACCATTCCCATTCCATTCACTGGTCAGTTCAACTGACTCTGCTTTTACCTCAACCTCTGCCTCTGCTTCTGCCTCTGCCTCTGCCTCTGCCTCTGCCTCTGCCCACTGCGTTTCTTTCATTTTGGGCGCCTGTCGCGGCATTTATTGCCACGCTGACGACCCCAGAGGCCGTTTCGTTTGACTCTACTGCTCATTTGCATCAAATTTTTAATTGGAATTGGTCCTGCCGAGCATAGAAGCGATTCAAATAGAAAGGGAGAGAGGGAGAGAGAGAGAGAGAGAGAGCAGCGGGGAGACAATAAGCCAGCAGCAGCTTAGAAACATTGATTGGCTTCGATTGCGCATAGTTGATAGGCAACACTTTTTTTTCGCATGTTGCGTGGGGGGGGCAATCAAACAACTGAAGAGTGGCTAAAGTACTTGCGAATACTTTAGTTTGTATCGAGATAAACAGAGTGATAGTAGAACAACTATTGAGTTACTTATCTACCTCTCTGCTGACCTTTCAGTCGTTACTTTGAGGATTAAGACAACAACTCAATTAGTTTCTTCTTGTTGTACGGAATTGTACTGCATCTATTGGCCAGTTATTGGCTTAAGCATTGGGCAATTCGAGTTTTGTTAAGATTCCCTCAAAGCACTACTTCTACATATATTTCAATCTGCTCTAAGTACTGCAATTGCTGTCCCTTTCCCGCCTTTGTCAGCTGCTCCCCCTTGGCTGCTGCTTTGTCACCTTCAGCGTAGGCCTGATATTTTTGCTCCCCTCGACTAAAGGCAGCTTCCCCCACTCCAACCCCACATACGCACACCTATTGCTACTTCCACTGCCACTTCCACTGCCACTTCCACTCCCACTTCGACTCTCACTCCCCGCTCACCTCTTCGCCTTGTACCTCATGACTGCTGCTGCTGCCTGTTGCCTGTTGCCTGTTTCTGCTATTTTTAACAATTTTTTTCGTGCACAATTTTTGTTTACTTTTTAGCAATGTCTCCTGTTATTTCCTTCTCTCATTCTCTCTTGCTCTCTTGCTCTGTTTCTCAACCCCACGTATGCTTGACTACCGTTATGTTTGTTGTTTGTCTGACGTTTTCTTTTACTTCTTGTTGTTTTGCTGGCATTTTGGCCATCAATGTTGTTGCTGCTGTTGTTATTGCTGCGTTATTTTTATTTTAGGCGCCCGTTGAGAAAACACAAAAACTTTGCAATTCCATGCAATTTTTTTCGGGTTTACTCACATGTGAGTGTGTGTGCGAATGTGTGTGTGTGTGTGTGCGAGTGTGTGCTGGTCTACGCTCTTTTCTCTACACTTCTCATTCGCTGCCGACTCTGCGTTCTTATCAAGAAAACGAAAAAGTAGCGTTTGTGCAGCTGCCGCTGATTGGTTCTGTAACCCCGCAACCCTCCCTCCCCCTACCGCACTAACTGCCCACATGTACCACGACAACGAGAACAGCGGCTACATTTTTTGTTTTAGCCGTAAAGCAACACACCCGTTTTATTGTCCCTCGTCCATTGTCCCTTGTCCATTGTCCATTGTCCCTGTCGCACGCGAGGCGCTGCTGCTCAGTTGCAGCTTTAGCTTCAGCTTTCGTCCTGCCATATCCATTGATTGCATCGAGTGTGTGTCCACGAGCAGGTAAAATGATAATGGTAATTCCAGATGCAAATGCCAAGAATGAGTTAAACTAATTGATCAAATAAAGCTTGATTTTCTTATAACAATGTGATCAGATATAAACGTATATTCTTGAACTCATTCTTAACTGCTGTGAAGCAAATTCATAAAGATTTATGTCAACTGATAGTAGCTAAAGAAATATGCAGTATATTTCTTAAAATATATATTTATATACCAATGAAAACTGTGATTTATTGACATAGTTCAAGTCATTCTCTATCTTATCTTTGCAGACATTTTCTTATCAGCATCTGACTGAAACTAATCGAAATTCATATTTATGATTTTATTGTTACGACCAATCCTTTTAATCGTCTGTTGCCAACAAAATGCAATTACTTTGCGTTGCATATTCGCAGCGTGTCTCATGCCACTCGAACATGTTACCAGTTTCCCCGACGCGGCGGCCACACGGCGCTACAACACTTTAAAATTAATATTCCTATTTTTCAATTACAACTGACACTTGTCTATGGCAGCCGGGCCCAAGTCGCAAGCCCCAACCGAACACCAAACACCCAACACACCACACACAACACACAACACCCAGCACCTACTTCCTTGCCCTTTGCATGCTCATTGAGCCTACTAAGAGACGGGCACATGAGTTGCAATTGTTGTTAGTTGGACGTCGTCGTCATTGTGAATGTGAATGTGAATGTGAATGTGAATGTGATGTTGGATATGTATATATGTGTGTGGACGGCACACACCCAATGTAAAATGTCATTATCGTTGACATAAATGAATAGCTGCATTCATCGCATTTGGCAGTGGTGGCTCGGTGGTGCTGTGCAAGATTACAACCACCTCACGAGTGGAGCTGCACATTAGTTTGTTGTAATTTCGCATTAGTGATTAGTTAATTAAAGCCAGGCACCAGTCGTAGTTCCACTTCTTGACTATGTCAAATAAATAAGTGTAAGCAAATGGCCGATTCAACGATAAGGCGAGACAATATCAAATACCAGTTAATGAGAGTGTACCATAAACAAGTGCGATAGCAACTATTTCATGTAGCTCGAGACAGGTAAATTGCATTGGATTAATGTTGAAATTAAACTAGATAATGCACAGCACAAAGTACGCTTCGACTTAAATGCAATAATTACATTTTTACTATCAGAAATCACTATAAATCCAGTTAAAACTAATAAACTCTCGCATCTGTTTCACGAGCAAATAAAAATATGAATTTCAAGCACTTTGAGAGCACAATTAAATGCTATAATTATTTATAATAAGCAGTAATTATAGATTAACAATAAATATCAAATACTTGTCTAGATTAATCTAGAGTAATAATCTATATGAAGTATCAGACTTTAATCTGTGTTTTCTTGTCTAGCAACTGCTGGTCAATGTTGTCTGCCTTCACCTTCTCATTTCCCTCAACCCTCAGCCCTTTCGTCCTGCACACATTTAACCCTAATGTTGTCTAAGCATCCAGCTGTCCAGCTGTCCACATGGAGAAGCAGAAGGAGAAAACGTGAGCCTCATATAACATTTCTAATTAAAATTTTGTACAGCCCCGCCTACCGAAAAAGGTTATTAACATATTTGCCATAACGTGGTCCATTTGGCTGAGACTTCGTGCACCTCCAGCTGTTCCCTCGCTTTGGCCGCAGTCTTGGGTTACTGTCCGTGCTATTTGCCAGCACATTTGTCCCAAACTGTTGGCCATTAGTTGCCATGCAATCGAGCAACTTGTCCAAAAACCATGAGCTGCCCAACGCAGCGCAACTAAGTAGGAAAGTTCTATAACCAGATTTCCAATGCAAACAGAGAGGGCACAGAGAGAGAGAGAGAAAGAGAGAGAGAGAGACAGAGAGAGAGAGGCAGTAAGAGAGTGAGAGAGTTGAACAAGGAACTGGGAACAAGTCCAGTAGGTGGCGAAATGCATGCATGCATGGCCGCCTAAGTAGCTGCGCTGTCTTCATTAAAAAGCGCCTCCCAACCTCAACTGGTCTCCGAACTAGACCCAGAACCAGAAGCACAGGCAGACCTAGACCCATGTAACGTTCCAAGCGAAGGCAACAACAACAAATCGAGCTTCATTCCTAATTTAAATGCAAATGAGATTCATTTGCCGACGTTAGGGAGGCGACAACACTGCAACATTGGGCAGCCGTGGCGCTGCCCTCGCTCAAAGCGGACTCAGAGACGACGGAGAGACAGAGAGTGGAAGGGGTGGTGAGCAGAGAAGAGAGCGCACTCATTACCCCGAAAGCTCATACCGTGCTTAGCATTTGGAGTCGCCTACCTTGGGATCTCAGCACAGTTGGTCTGTGTTTTCTTTTAATGGGGTGCCGGCTGAAGGGGTGTAGGGGGTGTAGAAGGGACTGGGACAGGGGTGGCCGCTTGGCCGTTGCAGCTACATTTATGCAAGTAGCTTAAATGGCTACAAAATGCGTTGCTTCGGCGAGATTTGTTGCATACATTAGGGCAAGCCGACTGTTGGCAACGTTTAGGCGCAACTTAAGCCCAACAATGTGAGTGTGCCCAGACACCAGACCCAGTTGCCCTGGCACTGGCAATCATGTCTGTTGGTTTCCACTGCCTTTGCCTGTCCAGGTGTGATGACGCCTACTCCCAGCAGCCAACTGCCAACGGCCAACTGCCTGCAGCCTGTCGACTGCAAATATAATCAGCCTCAAAATATGCTATGCTTTTTGGATTTCTTGATTAGTGCCTCTGCTGCTGCTGCTGCTGCTGCTGTCGCTGGCTTTAGCCAGGCCTAGGAATCTCTGACTGGCAGCTGACCATGCCCAGCTCAAACCGCATTGCATGAGACATTAAGGGCTCCATTTGAAAGCGAAGAACAAAAGATAAACTTGGCATTAGTCTGTAATTAGCACTCGCCTACCGCATTCATTTTGCATTGGCAACTTTAAGTGCGAACACAATTAATGCGCTCAGATTAAGTTAATATATTATTTATAATTTGGGCAGAACTGAGAGACTTGTCTTGCCGATAATAGCCAATGCCTGTATGTAATGTCTTTAAATATATATAAACATTTATATATATATATATATACATACGTATTTATTACTCATGCGCCACGTTGCACAGAGCACCAATCAATATGCAAGCCATCAAATATTTAAACTAAAAGTGCAAAATAACAAAAATGGCTGCGAAAATTTAACACAAAATAGAAGACGTGTGTGTGTTTGTGTGTGTGTGTGTGAGTAAGACAGATATATAGATTGTGAAAGTATATGTGGACACAATGACAAAAGACTTCTAATTGAGTGCAATGGCATTGTGAAAGACTGAGAGACAGCATGATGAAGAGAGAGTGTCAGAGTAAAAGAGAGCGACAGACAGAGAGAGAGAGAGAGAGAGAGAGAGAGTGAGAGAGGATTATGTGACTGTGTGTGAGTGGATAAAGACAAGCTCAAGGCAAACAGGCGACGGAGATGGTAGTTGTAAAGTATGCAGCAAAAACCTAAAAGGCCCCCCCCCCCCCCCAACACCCTTGCACTTGTGGTCAAAATGCATTTGCAGTTATGAATATACAAATGTGTGCATGTGTTTGTGTTTGTATGTGTATCTTGTTGATTTTTGAAATTATCAAGCTTTGAGTTTTGAGTGTGGGTCCCGCCACTTGCCCAGCCATATGCTTGTGGCCTTTTTTTGAATGAATTATTAAATGCTTTGTAATTTATTTGATTGTGATTGTGTTTACGGCAGATTGTACATACAGCCGTGTCTATATCTCTTTCACTCACTCAGCCGCTCTCTCTCTCTCGCTCTCGCTCGCTCTCTCTCGCTCTCTCTCTCTCTGTCTCTAGGTATATGTGAGTCATGTATTTATTGCATTTAACTGTTTAGGGTTACATGCTATTTACCGCCTCTGCCTCTCCCAGTCTTAGCCACATTCAATTCTATTGTTGAAATCTTATGCATTTGTCATGCATTTCAAATATTTTCTGTTGGTTGAATGTTTCGGTTCTTCAGCTCCCTGAGATCCAATGACAAGGCGTTCAACTGCACGTGTGCATGTGTGTGTGTCTGTGTATATATACTAACTGCATTTGTTGATAGCCCCAACACACCCCCGCATTCAGCTTGGCTCTGCTTCTGTTTCCTTGTATTGGTTTTTAGTGTTTCAGCAATTTATTGATCAATATTTCAACTTAGGCGTTGGCGTCATTAGTTAGCCCCCACTTCTGGTGTGGGTACCCCAACAAAATGCGTAAAACGCAAATTACTGAGCACCTGCCTGATTGCAGTTTATAACAGTTATGCAAATATCGATCCATAAATGTTTATGTATTTCCCAAACACACATATTAATGCGGAATACGTTTTACTATCCAATTAATAAGTATATCTTGTGTGAGCTGACTCTGAGTGTAGTACTACAGCTTCATTTTAGCACATAGTTGCTATTTTGTCTTAAGCGACAGACACTATGGTTACTACACACACTTACGGCCTGACAAACCTAATTAGATTGCATTATATAAGTGTCGGCTAGGCGGCAACTCCCCCTGCCGTCCCCTGCAGTCCCCTGCCGACCCGTCCTGACCCGTTCCCTCCCAGCAGCACTAACCCTTCACCCCAGGCAATTTCAATAAAACTCAGCTCAAGTCTGGGCGAACTAAACCCCAAAAAGCAGTCAAATGTCTCAGACACAAACCACAGCGATGTCTCGTCCTGGCATTATGCCTTGTCCAACACACACATACACTCAAACAAATACAAGTATCCACACACACACACACACAGGCAAAGCTCCATCTATAGTCTGGATTTGGCCAAGGCAATGGCCTTTCAAAATTTTCGAATTTACGTAAATTTAACTTTCTTGAAATACACTTAACTGTAAAATTAATTATAAAAGGCAATTGTGTATGTGTATATGTGTGTGTGTGTATGTATGTTACTACACACGTACACATATTGCCGCACACCCACTTAAGTTTGTCTTGGTCTTTGGCCGAAAAGGTGTTGGCATGGAATTTGCATAACCAACTGAACGTCAATGTCTTCTGCATGCGACCAGCACATACATATGTGTGTGCGTGAATGTGTGTGTGTGTGTGTGTGTGTGTGTGTAAGCATGTACAGTTGTGCGCGTCGACATTTGCATAGAGCAAGACCACGTTGTATACATGACCAACCAACCAGTTTCTATGTATGCGAAAACACACTAATTAAATGTTGAAGGCAGTTTATATTGATGCCCCGGCATGGCCAACGGGTAGAGGAAAGGGCCATATGGGCAACTGAAGAACAGGTAAATATATATATATATATATATATATATATTTATATATACGTACATATATGCTACACATTACGTATATAATAGCAGCAGTGTGTGTGCTAGAGAGAGAGAGAGAGAGAGAGCTAGAGAGAGAGGGCTCTTGGCTGGCCTAAGAAAATCTATAGCCAACGGGGCTCAAACTCAAACCGCAACTCAAATGTCTTCATTTTGCACATCAAACCAAATACACTCACGCACACACACCCCACCACACACACACACACTCACACTCAGATGGGGGTATGTAAGGAATATATTTGCTAAGGATTTGTAATTACATTCGGCATCATTCGGACATGTCTTTGTGTCCAGGGCCGCACACCGTTGCAGGGTTAACAGGAAGCATATTCAAGGCTTTATGTACTATGACTATTTCATTTGTCGATAAATTATAATGTCTCTCTTATAAGTTTACAGCTTACAGTTTACACTTTTAGCAAGCGAGCATTCGACACTAGGGTAGTTATGTTAGTTGGAATGTGCGACACTATGAGCAAATTAGGGATAGTTGAGAGCTGTAAAGCATGGGAACTATAAATATTTTAAAACAATGAGTTAATTACTTCGATATTGACAAAAGATAGTTGTAGATTTCTATGCCTCTCTAATTATCAAATATTTTCTTTAAATTTCTTTTTGCAAATGCAACTTTTACTACTGCCATTGGTATATTATATAGTTAAGAGCTGTGAAACATTGGAACTATTAATATATAAAAACATTGAATTAATTTCTTTAAAATATACAAGAAATAGTTGTAGATTTCTAATCCTCTCTAATTTTCAAAACTTTCCTTTAAATTTCCTTTTGCAAATGCAACTTTTTCTACTGCCATCGTTATATCATATAGTTGAGAGCTGCAAAGCATAAGAACTATAAATATTTTAAAACAATGAATTAATTTCTTCGAAATTAACAACAAATATTTGTAGATTTCCATCCCTCTCTAATTTTCAAATATTTTCTTCTAATTTCTTTTTGCAAATGCAACTTTTTCTACTGCCATTGGTATATCATATAGTTGAGAGCTATGAAAAATTGGAACAATTAATATTTTAAAGCAATGAATTAATTTCTTAAAAATATACAACAAATAGTTTTAAATTTCTATTCCTCTCTAATTTTCAAATATTTTCTTTAAATTTCTTTTGCAAATGCAACTTTTACTACTGCCATCGGTATATCATATAGTTGAGCGCTGTGAAACATTGGAACTATTAATATTTTAAAGCAATGAATTAATTTCTTAAAAATATACAACAAATAGTCGTAGTTTTCTATCCCTTTCTAATTTTCAAATATTTTCTTTAAATTTCTTTTTGCAAATGCAACTTTTACTACTGCCATCGGTATATCATATAGTTGAGCGCTGTGAAACATTGGAACTATTAATATTTTAAAGCAATGAATTAATTTCTTCGAAATATACAACAAAAAGTTGTAGATTTCTATGCCTCTCTAATTTTCAAATATTTTCTTTAAATTTCTTTTTGCACATGCAACTTATTTCTAGTGCCATTGGCATATCAGAAGTGTAGAAGCCTGGAGTAAAAGAAAGCCCCGTAACTCGAGGTGTTTATTCTGAGTGAATGTCTGCGGCTTTGTTCACCCAAACTCTTGGGCATAATTAAACATTATGCAATGCAATTATCAGTCTGACAGTTCGGTTAATGCCACAACTTCTATGGCTAACTAGCTGCCGACTCAGACATTCTGACTGTTTGGCATTTTGCATACTCGAAAGCAGAAGACATAGGCTCACAATGGAATAGAAGACTGTCTTAAGGTGCTGCCTGCCACCTGCCCGGTTTACACACGCAGACATTTTTAATTAAAGCTAAAATTTTACTGTATTGATTAGTTTTCAAAGGGAATGAGTTGGTGAACGGTACGGGGGAGGGGCAACGAGGGAGGGAGTGCATGCAAAATTGTGCAGTCATAGTTATTGCCAACGCATTAGTATTAGCGCCTCAAATGACGTGACTTGCCCGAAGAGAGGGTGGCGGGGCACCAAGCTACTTGCAACTTGGCCTGGTTGGCCCGTCACGACTGACACGCAAACAGTCGGGCCAACCAACAATGGGCCTGTCATTGTTCGGCAATGGGTCGGTGGAGACGGTGTGCGGGGTGCGGGGGTAGCGAGTTTTGGTTGCCAGTTTGGCGTCTTTTTAACACAATGACAGTTAATTAGATTGTAAGGATAGCTAAAGGATATATGGAACATTGTATTTTCTATGCAGGTGCAAGAGTTTCGTTAGCGAAACTTTACCTTTGCCTGTAAATGAGCCTAATTGACTTGGTTACCAAAGTGGTTAAGACACTGCAACCTGATGATGATGTTGGCCAACGTTCTGCATACAGATATATCTTGCAATATGTATAAACAAAGTGGATTCTTCACAGTAGTTTCAAGAGTCCCTTGACTATTCAATTTACTTGTTATAGCGAACTGAAATCAATCTTTGGTTCATTTAAATAAACATTATTAGTGTTAAATATGTAGAAGTAGTAGAGATACCACTAGCAATTATAATATAATATAATGTGGTATTATCTCAGTTCTGCATCTCAAGTGCTCAGTTCTTTAGCTTGTCTAATGATTCAGCCACTTGGGCAATGCGACTATCGAGGTCATCGGCTTACCACGTAATCTTAAGTTTAATTATATAATTTTATGAATATATCTCTCTTAAAGCTATAAGTCGCTGTACAACCGCAATAGAAAATCAATTTCATTCTCCAAATTGCGCTCATTAAATTGCCAATTTTATGCATTCAACTAATGAAATCATTAAAATTGTTTAAAAGCAAGTTTTCGTATGGCAAGCAGGACGACGACACACAAAACGGAGGCATGCAAAATTTATGTGGCAACTAGAAACTATGTTTTGGTTACATATAATAAGCACATACACCAGCACACACAGTCACATGCACACGCACACTCACACTCACACTCACACTCACACTTAGGATATACGAGCAAAGGACATTGCCTTGAGCCAGTCGAGACACAAGTTGCCAGCGTTGGCAGCGGCGACGGCAAGGATACGAAACTACCCCATACTGTCCCTTACAACTTGGCATGGCCAAGTGCTTGCCGCGTGCGCTACTTAAACCCTTGCCCAAACTATCTTCTAACCCCCCTCCCTCCTCACTGTCGCCCACCGTCTGTCCCCAGCCCCACAGGCCGCAGCCCAAACCAGACATCGAAAACATGATTTTAGTGTTTTCAAATTTGAATTTTAAACAAGTCATAATATAATTTGGCTAAGCAGCACAAGCACAAGCAAAAGCCCAAGCCGAAAACCGAAACCTCATACCGCTGTCTCTGTGCCTTGCCTTGCTTTGCTGGCCCTTGTCTGTGTCCACTTGCCGAGCTTTAATCCGGCCCAGAACCCGAACCATATACTTATAGTACATATACCCCAACCCAGTGCTGGACCCCCGCAGCTCTAGAAAATTAGCTCAAGCCTCGACTCTCTCGAGCCCAGCTCATTTTTCGCTTGCCGTTTTTCTTGTAGCACAAAATTGTGAAATTTAAATGAGATTCGAAAGTATCTATGGCTATAGCAGTATACATAGATACATATGTTTACATAGATACAAAGTGTTGGGGGGTGTTGCGGGTGTGCGGTTCGCCTCGCGTCAGCCAAACTATCTCTCACGGAATATTGTAATTTTCTTGCAACTAAAGACGTAAAAGGATATTAGCGGCAAATGAATCCTCACGTCATTTGTAGTCCTTAGTCCTTGGCGCTGTCCTGAGCTGTGCTGTCGCTTACCCTGCTGCTCTCCAAGCACCTTTTGTTAACGAATTTGTTGATTAGTTTGAGCAGGGTTGATGTCTATTAGCAGGCTAATCGAATTTTCAATGAATTGAGTAATTAACATTTGTAATTTCACCAAAAAGATCTGAGAACGTCTACATAAAAGAGTTTAGGTCTGGGATTGGTATAACTGCGTTTAAAACTGCAGAAAGGCAATTGAATAGTGAAAGTGAATAATCAATTCGATTTTTCAACATCTATAAGTTTGTTTATATAAACTTATGATTCAATTGAATAACTTTAAAGAATTGTGTTTCTAAAATTATCAACAAATCGATGTTAGAGCTACGTGCCATCGTAAATCGCAACTGCTTATGACGTTGGCAAGAACTCTTAGCCACATGGCAGTTCTGCTTGCCTCTGGGTTGGCTTTGCAGTCGTGGGCGGGCTGAAAGGGACTCGTAGGTAGGTAGGGGTACTCACATATAGTTTAAATCAAATAGCAGTTACTCAGTCCTGTTATATGTTGCTCGGCTTGTGGGGGAGTCGCATTTCTACGGCGTTGTTATCGTCAACTTGGCTTGCATACATTTTCCATTCTAATTTCTAATTATTTCTATTATATGTTTGTGTGCATGCGTGAGTCTCTCTCTCTCTCTCTCTCGCTTACTCTCTCGCTTGCTCTGTGGGTGTGTGTGTGTGAGCAGTGGTTGTAGCTGTCTGACCAGTTGTTTGGCTGCTATCCTTCCTCCTTCCTCCTTCCACCTTAAACCTTGTCTGGCTGTGCGAATTAATTAAGTGTTTTCGTGCGCGGGCAAAATCCTTTTGCGTTTCGGTTGCCTCGTGGGCTGATACAACTTCTAAGGCACTTACATAGATAGTTGTGTTTGTATATATGAATGCTTGGGATCCAGGAAAATCAATTATAAATTAAACATTTATTAAAGAAAGCATTGCCTTTTGCCCAAGCATCAAACAACTCTGGGCTCTAGGCTCTGGTCTCGGATCTTGGGACTCTGGGCTCTGGGCTCTGGCTCGCTAGGCCTATGCAAATCAGTCGGCGGCATAAATAATGCGACATCATTATTTAGTCAGGTAGGCGAAAGATATAGCTTCAAGCAATAAGCAATAAGCAAGCAGCAAGAAGCGACATATGCAAGCAGAACATATTGTTGTGATGGCAACGAGGGCAGAGTATATCAAAAGTATACTGAAGAGTATCGAAGGTAACCAGCCCATCCATCCATCCATCCATCCATCCATCAATTATGCTGAGGCCGAGCCTGCGCTTGCCTTTTGGCAGCTGCTTACGAGTAAATGTGATTCAACTCATTTCGATTGTCTTTCCAGCGGTTTCGCTTGATTATGCACATGCATTTGGTAGACGCGCGCTCGTACATCAAACTCGAACTCGAACTCGAAGCTATATCTGAAACTTAAGCTGGGAGTCGAGCTCAAATAAATGCGGTCTGTCTGCATGCATATATAGGTGTACGAGTGTGTACGATAAATGTACCCATATGCTGATAGATGCAGAGTATAACTGATTTGTGTGTACTCGTATATATCTGCATTGGTAATTTGCTATAAAGCGACTTTAATATGGCACGCAGTGTCTCTTTCTTCGTCTCCGTCTCCGTCTTCTTCTTCTTCATTTTACTTTATTTTTATTATTATTTCCTTTTTTTATCTGTTTTGCTTGGGTTTCTTATTTTGCATTTGCACATGCGCAGCAGGAGCCCCACAGATGCTTTGCATGCCATGAAGACATGGATAATCAGAGTAAGCAGCAGACAGAGAAGCACAGCATATACTATGCACATATTTAACTGTTCGCTTAGGATTAGCGGATTAGCAAGTCGGTGGAGAGTGTGAAACAAATTACAGCTACAGATACACATTAAGAAGAAAAGAGAATCAGAACGGAGTAAAGAAAGCTATCCATCAACTATACCTAATCCAACTTGAACTTAATTATTTGTTAGCTCACATCTGCTTGAACGTATAATCATCATCAGTGAATCAAGTTGATTCATACTAGTATTTATATTAAATATCTTTACTGTTTTCAGCGCAGTAGGTGAGGAAAAATCCATCACAGATATTCGCTTGGCTATCCGAAGCATGAAATTCCTCAGTCTGGTTTGAACAGCACTCAAACTTACATCCAAAACACTTTATTTTTCGTTCCAAATTTATAATAGTTAATTTCAGATTTTCGGTTTCCAAATTTTACAATTATAAAAATGTCGTTTTGGAAGACTATTTCAGCCGATTCTCGGTTGCTCCGGCATCAGGTACGATCGCTTATTACGACTTCTACCCGCTCGTTCGAGACAAAGAAATATAATCCCCCGCCAACGTGCTCGTCGAAGGGCAAGAGTAAAAAGAAGTCGGATGAAGATTGCGTTGATGATCACCCGAAGCCGCGCCAGGCCAAGAATATTCAGGAGACCTTCCCCTTCTATCATTTGATCAAGTTTAATGATGAATGCTGTGGCACAGACGATTGCATAAAGGACTTCCCCAGCTTTGACAAGTGCTTGTACAAAGAGTCCGATAAGAACCGCCAGTATCAAGTCACCTGGGTAGAGTGTCCACCATTACAAATTAAGCCCAAGAAAATATGCTGCTTTGCCAAGGTTGGACATCCACCAATTGTGCGCCGCAAGCCCGTAGAGAAGCCAGAGACCGCTTGCCAGGTCCCACAATCTTGCCAACCGCAAGGAGATCTAAAATGTCGACGCATCAAGATGCCCCGTTGCCGGCCAGTGCGTGTTCCCGTTCGTTGTCATCGTATTCGTTGGCCCAAAGAATGCAAAAAGGTCAAGACCCCATACCCGTCCTTCTCTGAATGCAGCCGCCCCAAGTTGCGAGGCAAGCGACGCACCGAGTGCGAATGCCTAGACGAAATATCAGTTTGCAAGCTTCTCGCACATCTGAACAGACGGCTCCGGCAATCTGGCAAAATGCAGCTGAATCCCTGCCAGAAGTAGATTCCCCAATACTAATTAGATTTAATTTTTTAAGACTGCAGTAACAGATATTTATAATTAATTACGAACAGATTTCGTTGTATGTTACTTGACTAAGCAATATGTCAAATCAACGAAAATTGTGTATATAATAAAAAAAAGCCACATTAAAACAATTTTAATTTGATCGAGGGTTAATACAGAGAATTTTGCAGACTACATTACTTGGGATACATAAGAAACATTTATTTACAGACGCTTGATCTGTTTATCTATTTTAGATACACCGAAGTTAGGGTTAAGTCGCTAGTTTCTGAGATACATATGGAATATACGAGAAACGAATTTGCATATAAATATAATAATATAATAAACTATGGTAAATTATTGCTGGAGTATTCTTACGTTCAAAAATAAGCCATTGAACCTATAATTGTGATCCAAGCGGATGATCTACGTATCTAATTAACTCGATAATTGAGCGGTATAAGCCAAGAACGATTTTAATTGATTAAATTGACAAATGTATTAATGTATCAAATTATAGACTTATTTAGCCAATGATTCATTAAAATGACAAACCTATTTTTAGAACTTCTCTATTTTTTTTCCAATCCTAGCAGGCTTTTCACACCGAAATTCGGGCAGCAGCCCAGTGCTCAACCCAAATTAGTTAGTTCTCGGTCCGATTTCTTTAGAATAACAACTAATCTAAAAAAATATTTTCTGGTTTCGGCAAAGTATCCCCAAAAATACATTTTTTTTCCACATTTCGACTACTATTTAGTTACGATTAAAATTTCCGGGATGTTGTCCATTGCAAAGAATAACGGTGTCGGCACAATCAGACCCATTTACCGGTGTCTGTCAGCCAGTTCAACTCTCATGAACTTTACCAGAAAACAAAAGGAAGAAAAACCAGTGAACGTCTTCGGGGAAGTCATCGGCAGGAAACAGAGGGAAGAAAAACCTTTTGTCATGAATGATAAAATCTTCTACAGAAAGCGAAGTGAAGAGAAACATGCAAAAAATATCTCTGGCAGAAAGCAAAAGGAAGAAAAGCCCTATGCTGTGAAGATTCAAGGCTTCAGCCGTAAGCAGAAGGAAGAGAAGCCCTTCTACGCGTTCGGAAATTTCGGGAGGAAGCAAAAGGAAGAGAAACCAGAAGTCTATGGGGAAATCTTTGGTAGAAAGCAACAAGAAGAAAAGCCAGTTGATGTCTATGGCCAAGTAGTTAGCCGAAAGCAACAAGAAGAGAAGCCTTTGGCTACAAATGAAAGCTTTGGCAGGAAGCAAAAGGAAGAGAAACCAGAAGATGACGATGTCTCCTGCAGAAAGTTAAAAGAAGAGAAACCCTATGCTGTGAAGGTTCAAGGCTTCAGCCGTAAGCAGAAGGATGAGAAGCCTTTCTTTGCGTTCGGAAATTTCGGCAGGAAGCAAAAGGAAGAGAAACCAAAAGTCTATGGGGAAATCTTTGGTAGAAAGCAACATGAAGAAAAACCAGTAGATGTTTATGGTCAAGCCGTTGCTCGCAAGCAGAAGGAAGAAAAACCAGAAATCGAGATCTCCTCTAGAAAGCAAAAGGATGAAAAGCCTCTGGACATCAACGAGATGGTCTGCAGAAAACAGAAGGAAGAGAAGCCTCTGGACATCAATGAGATGGTCTGCAGAAAACAGAAGGAAGAGAAGCCTCTGGACATCAATGAGATGGTCTGCAGAAAACAGAAGGAAGAGAAGCCTCTGGACATCAACGAGATGATCTGCAGAAAACAGAAGGAAGAGAAGCCTCTGGACATCAACGAGATGGTCTGCAGAAAACAGAAGGACGAAAAGCCTCTGGACATCAATGAGATGGTCTGCAGAAAACAGAAGGAAGAGAAGCCTCTGGACATCAACGAGATGGTCTGCAGAAAACAGAAGGACGAAAAGCCTCTGGACATCAATGAGATGGTCTGCAGAAAACAGAAGGAAGAGAAGCCTCTGGACATCAACGAGATGGTCTGCAGAAAACAGAAGGAAGAGAAGCCTCTGGACATCAACGAGATGATCTGCAGAAAACAGAAGGAAGAGAAGCCTCTGGACATCAATGAGATGGTCTGCAGAAAACAGAAGGAAGAGAAGCCTCTGGACATCAATGAGATGGTCTGCAGAAAACAGAAGGAAGAGAAGCCTCTGGACATCAATGAGATGGTCTGCAGAAAACAGAAGGAAGAGAAGCCTCTGGACATCAACGAGATGATCTGCAGAAAACAGAAGGAAGAGAAGCCTCTGGACATCAACGAGATGGTCTGCAGGAAGCAGAAGGATGAAAAACCCCTAGAAGTTTTCTCAAAAATACGCATGTCGTTGCGTTCGTAGACTGGATTATCATAGAAGGACGAGAACTTAATCAATTCTTGTGTAATCCCATTTATAAATTGTACAATTGAATAAATTTATTTATTACACGGGTTACATAGATTTGATTAATTTTATCGGTATTTTTACTGCATTATGCGGTTTTCTGTTGGCATGAGTTCCAGATGTCAAATGTTTGTGGGATGTAAGAATCGGCATATTTTATTTCAGAGAATTAAATTCGTTTCAATTGTAAAAGTTGTCATTGCATATTTGAATGTTTGAGAGATAATCTATAATCAAAATAAGGCAGGCGCTTACATCAGATTCAGCTGCAGCAGCCAAGAGTTTGTTAAATACACATTCCTTATTATTTTCTTTGTTTGGGGCAAAATCTATAACAAATTTGATCTGAGTGCACAGAATAAGAGTGTTGTGACCAAATTTGGTAACTCTAGCACATATAGTCTCTGAGATCAAGGTGTTCATACGGTCGGACAGACGGACAAGCAGCCGGACATGGCTCTATCGTCTCGGATGTTGATGCTGAACAAGAATATATATATATATTTTATTTATTTTGGAGTTATCTTCGCTTTCGACAAACTTAGAAGACTATGTTCCATAATAATTGCAATATTATCCATAGAGTGCGGCAACTGTGATATTTGACAGTGTTGGAAAATTTCAAAATGAGCACTCAGGTGTTGATCGATTATGTCTCCATAAGCAAAAGTTTGCAGCTATGAGCTTCCAAAGAATGATAAGCATATAATCTACATATATATGTGGATACTCATGGGTATATGTGTGTAAATTTTCGTCTCGCTCGCACAGATATTGTTACAGCAATGAAATTTTATGCATAATAATATAATAAATTCTTCTGCTACTCTTCTGTTACTCTTCTGTATCTCATTTCTGGACCAATCTTTAAGCAACTTGCAAATATGTTTTAAATGAGTATGTTTCATACACTTGTCAAGTTAAAAGTGTGTACGTTCAGAATTACAGTCTGCAATTAGTTTGCAAATTGTTTTTGCATCCAAAAATTTGAAATAAACTTGATCTGCGAACGGTATACAGTAACCTTCATACTAAATTTAATGATCCTAGCTCATTTAGTTGCTGAGATTAAAGCGATCATACAGATAGACGGACAACCAGACTGACGGACTCGGCGCTGTTGATTCTGAACAATAATATATATACTTTATAGGACCTGTGTATCCCTGTACAGGGTATAATACATTTGGAAGCTCTAATACAGTTTCTCAACTACAAGGCCAACTCATCTATTTAATACTCATTGCTATTTCCAAATCAAAGCAGGCTTTTAGATCCGAATGCCACCTGACCAATTTATACAGTTTTATAGTCAGTTCTTGGTCCGGCTTCTTTAGAATAACAACTAATCTAAAAAATTAATTTCTGGTTTCGGCACAGTACCCTAAAAAATTGTTTTCGATTCGTGGGATACTATAAAAATTTTTTAAAATTTCCGGGATGTTGTCCATTGCAAAGAATAACGGTGTCGGCACAATCAGACCCATTTACCGGTGTCTGTCAGCCAGTTCAACTCTCATGAACTTTACCAGAAAACAAAAGGAAGAAAAACCAGTGAACGTCTTCGGGGAAGTCATCGGCAGGAAACAGAGGGAAGAAAAACCTTTTGTCATGAATGATAAAATCTTCTACAGAAAGCGAAGTGAAGAGAAACCTGCAAAAAATATCTCTGGCAGAAAGCAAAAGGAAGAAAAGCCCTATGCTGTGAAGATTCAAGGCTTCAGCCGTAAGCAGAAGGAAGAGAAGCCTTTCTTTGCGTTCGGAAATTTCGGCAGGAAGCAGAAGGAAGAGAAACCAGAAGTCTATGGGGAAATCTTTGGTAGAAAGCAACAAGAAGAAAAGCCAGTTGATGTCTATGGCCAAGTAGTTAGCCGAAAGCAACAAGAAGAGAAGTCTTTGGCTACAAATGAAAGCTTTGGCAGGAAGCAAAAGGAAGAGAAACCAGAAGATGACGATGTCTCCTGCAGAAAGTTAAAAGAAGAGAAACCCTATGCTGTGAAGGTTCAAGGCTTCAGCCGTAAGCAGAAGGAAGAGAAGCCCTTCTTTGCGTTCGGAAATTTCGGCAGGAAGCAGAAGGAAGAGAAACCAGAAGTCTATGGGGAAATCTTTGGTAGAAAGCAACAAGAAGAAAAACCAGTAGATGTCTATGGCCAAATAGTTAGCCGAAAGCAACAAGAAGAAAAACCTATCGACACAAATGAAACCTTCGGTAGGAAACAAAAGGAAGAGAAACCAGAAGATGACGATGTCTCCTGCAGAAAGCTGAAAGAAGAGAAACCCTATGCTGTTAAAATTCAAGGCTTCAGCCGTAAGCAGAAGGAAGAGAAGCCCTTCTTTGCTTTCGGAAATTTCGGGAGGAAGCAGAAGGAAGAGAAACCAGAAGTCTATGGGGAAATCTTTGGTAGAAAGCAACAAGAAGAAAAGCCAGTTGATGTCTATGGCCAAGTAGTTAGCCGAAAGCAACAAGAAGAGAAGCCTTTGGCTATAAATGAAAGCTTTGGCAGGAAGCAAAAGGAAGAGAAACCAGATGATGACGATGTCTCCTGCAGAAAGTTAAAAGAAGAGAAACCCTATGCTGTGAAGGTTCAAGGCTTCAGCCGTAAGCAGAAGGAAGAGAAGCCCTTCTTTGCGTTCGGAAATTTCGGCAGGAAGCAGAAGGAAGAGAAACCAGAAGTCTATGGGGAAATCTTTGGTAGAAAGCAACAAGAAGAAAAACCAGTAGATGTTTATGGTCAAGCCGTTGCTCGCAAGCAGAAGGAAGAAAAACCAGAAATCGAGATCTCTTCTAGAAAGCAGAAGGATGAAAAGCCTTTGGAAATTAACGAGATGGTTTGCAGGAAACAGAAGGAAGAGAAGCCTCTGGACATCAACGAGAATGTCTGCAGAAAACAGAAGGAAGAGAAGCCTCTGGACATCAACGAGATGGTCTGCAGAAAACAGAAGGAAGAGAAGCCTCTGGACATCAACGAGATGGTCTGCAGAAAACAGAAGGAAGAGAAGCCTCTGGACATCAACGAGATGGTCTGCAGAAAACAGAAGGAAGAGAAGCCTCTGGACATCAATGAGATGGTCTGCAGAAAGCAGAAGGATGAAAAACCCGTAAAAGTTGTTGCAAATATCCGCATGTCGGTGCGTTCGTAGACTGGATTATCATAGAAGGGCGAGAACTTAATAAATTCTTTTGTAATCCCATTTATAAATTGTAAAATTGAATAAATAAATTAATTTATTTCGAAATAAGTTAAATTTAATTTTTCTTAATTAATGAGGTTAATTATTGTTACAAATTTTGTTGCAATTTGTGCTGTTTTGAGCTGTTTTTTGCTGGCTTGAGTTTCAGATGACTTGTGTTTGTGGGATGTAGGAATCGGCATATTTGATTGCAGAGAATAAGTTTTAATATCTCCTTGCCATTGTTCTTGGCTAATTTCAGTTGCGCCTTATAAATGTTCTTGGCTAAGTAGAGCGTCTAATGTCAGTGTGGTTATTCGATTTTAAGCGTAGACATCGCTGGTGAGAAATATTGTAAATAGTTGGCGTTGCATATTTGAATATTTGATCGAAGTAGGCGATGAGCTTGTAAATTTGTAGTACTTTAGGGCAAGCTCACTTCAGAAATGTTAGACCTAATGCTTTCGTTGGCTGTAAAATAACGTTTTCTCTCCTTTTTCGGTTTCGGGCACAGAATTTAATTCATCTAAATTTTCCGTAAATTTACAAAGTATATTTATTCATAATTTTCGATAATGCTGTCCATTTCTCGAAATTCCTGTGCTAGCAGATTATCGTCGTTCTTTCGACTTACTTCAGCCGGAGTACTAAATCGACAATTTCGCAACTATTCGGATTCTGATAAGTGTGATAAGCCGAAGCAGGAGCCAAAGTGTGGACTTGCTATACTGAAAGCGTATCCATGTGGTCTTAAGCCCACGGAGTTAGCGAAGCCAAAGCCGAAACTCAAGCGTGCTGAGCTAGTGTCTATGTGGAAGTTGGAAGACTGCGAACCTGATGCCTGTGTTTTGGATCTCCGCTATGACATGAAATACTATCGCATCACCGATAAGAGGAAACGCAAATATCAAGTAACATGGAACGAATGCCCCCGACTGCTAATTAAGCCGAAAAAAGTGTGTCTCTACGAGAAGTTGAAGAAGCCAAAGATCGTGCGGCGCAAGCGAAAGGCCAGCACTGGAAGCGCTCCTGGAAAGCCGAAGACCTGTGGCACGAAAAAGGCTAAGAGCTTATGTGTCTACATTAAGGCGCCTTGCTGCAGAATCGGACGCAAGCCCCCAAAATGCAGGAGTGCATTCCGTAGTCTTGGCGGTTGCGAGAAACGCAAGGCCCCGTATCCCAGCTTTTCCGAGTGTAAGCGGGATCCAGCGATTGAATTGCCCCCCACCGAATGTGGTTGTCTTACCACACCCGCACTTTGTGACGCTTGGGCAATATTGAGACGCCGATTTGCTAGAGGACAAAAACCAGCCAAGAGGTGTGGAGAGGCCTAGGCAAAGTGTGCCAACTTTGCTTGCTAAAATTATTAAAAATTATTGCACGAGAACTTGCAATCAGAACAGACCGATATCAGAGCTATTCCTAATAAGTTGTTGTTTAAAGAATTGTTATTCGAAATTGAAATTTTAGTTATACAATTAAAATGACGCCAGATTCAAATCAGAACAGTTCGACCAAGATGCCATTGCTTTTCTAATCAAGCTATCATAAAACAAACTAAAAATACATTTGATCTCCAGATCAGTCGCATGACGGGCTCTCTTCAGAAGCACACCTTTCTCAAAATTATTACAGTACCTTTTAACCAAATTGTAAAGTCCAAAATTATAATAAAATATGCTGCCTAAATTAGCATTGCGTTTCATGTTCCCCATGCGGCTTGCCGAGTGTCCTGCGGGATGCAGTCGTAGGCTGTATGCCAAGGACTCGACTTGCGGTGACAAGAAGAAGCCCAAACCCAGCTGCAAGAGACGACGCGAGAAAAAGAAGTGCAGCAAGATACCAGCTCCAACTCCCAGTTACTCGGAGTGTCTAAGGGACCCAACTATACCGAAGCAACCCAGCGAATGCGACTGTTTGAAGCTGGACAAATGATTCAGCATATTAAATAACTGAATAAATGAACAAATTCCAAATTATCGAACCAGATTCGTATATCAGATAGAACAAAGCAACCCAGATCGTATTAAATATTCAGATCATATTCAATCCTTTGCTTTTTCAATCTTTCATACAGAAAAAAAAGTTTAACATTGCACATTCGTATTTATATTACTAATTTTTTTTACTTTCTCATGTCAAAATTCTAAAATAAAGATGCAATCGTTAAAGAATATATGTGGGTTGTTTGGCAAATCAAGACGAGGCCTCCATTTGTCTGCTAACTCAACGTTCTGGGTGAACTCTTGTTGGGAGCTGCGTGATAAAGCTCGCAAAATGGATCTCATCGGAAGGAACAAGCGTCGTTCCAGTTTTGATAGACAGTTCTACAGACCCCGTCCAATGAACCAGCGCATCTATAATCGAACCTGGTTAAACAAAATAGGTATGCCTGCAAAATCTGTATCCACACAAAGATGCTAAGCCCGTATCCCACCATTAGAATCTTCCACAGATTCGATAAGCACATACCATTCGGATCGAATTCAATATAGACCGATTTATCAAAACACTGCCAAAAATAATGAACCTGTCTGTGTTGATTGCGAGCCCCGTGGTAGGTGTCCACAACCTAATGTGCGAAAACACAAGAGTCGCCAATTCAAAAATCTAGCCAGTGATAAAGGATCGTTGGGGGTCTCCAAGAACGAGGTAGTTCAAAGTGACAATAAACCGATATGCCCAAAGGATCAGAAAAACGAAACGCTCTCTCAGTTTATTCACCCGGATATGCGCAAGAGTTGGCCAAAATATTTCAGTAAAAGTGGAAATGTTAAGAAAAAAGCGGAGGCTTTAGGCACTTACACGGATGAAACTATGAGTTCCTTGATCAAGAATAGAACCAAGCGTTATTGTCATAAGACCAATTATAGCGCCTTTTCGTTGGAACGTAGTACATTTTAAATAAATATAACCCTAGAAAGTGTACCATCAAATACAACGTGTATATTTTATTATATTTATCGATTTTTTAATCACGATAAACGCAAAGAAAACTTAGTAACCTAGTTTGCATCGTATTTTGAGTATATGATAATTTCTTGAAGAAACTTCTCATTCTCAAACATATTTAAAATTGTTTCTTCTCTTGAGCATTTCAATACTTTTATTTGGCTAAATAATACCTAATTCCTTACGGTGTCAAAATTCGAATAGCAAAAATGAGTTCCTCAAAGTATTTCATTCAGGCCTTGAATAAGGCAAGACGTGGCCTCCATCTGTCTGCCAATTCAAGCATATTGGAGAATAGTTGTTGGGAGCTGCGAAAGGAAGCTCGCAAGTCAAACATGACAGCTCGGAATCAGAACTTGGATCGACAGTTCTATCGATCGCGTCCGATTGAACAGCGTGCTTACAGTCGAACCTGGTTGAAGCACTTGGATGAATACGATCAGCCACCGTTGATGTCCAATCTGTCTGGAGGTAAACCAAATGTGCGATCAGCCATCGAGGCACGTATGGATCGCGAGCACTATAATCCACGCTCTCTGAAGGATCGTGCATATGAACGTACGTGGAACGAATATGAGGAAAGCATAGATATGGATTCAGAGTCAGCTCCACCACAGATTCGCATTCCCGAGCATCCTCCCGTTCGAAAGCGCCATTCAAAATTAAACAATGTGAATAGCCAGAAACCAGAACCACAAAGACGAACAAATTCAAAACCAGACGAATATAATCCGCGTGGACTCGATCTTGGCGCCTTTTCTTTGGAGAGCAGTACTTTCTATTAAAGCTTATTAAATCATTCATTAAAATTATATAAATAGTTGTATTTCGTTTTATTGCTATAGCAAAAGTTTAACAAGCAAATTAATAAATAAGGAAACGTTTATCCTAATCTACCAAGTTTCAATATCATCATAATTGATTAAATAATTAAAGAAAGTGCTTCTCTGTATGAGTTCAACATTCTTTCTGAAACTGTGGTTCTAAAGTGAAAAATTAATTATTCCCAAAAGCTAATTAAATTCGAAATTGAATAAATTCTTTGATATGAGTCTGCATTATATATACATCTATATTATTTTATTATCTATATTAAATCGTTTCAAATCCGCAATCGATCAATTCTGTAATTATGTGGAATTCTTTTGGAATATAAAGATGAAGTTTAGAAAGTTTCCCATCACATTGGCTTTGAGTTTTGTTTTTGACGCCATTTGTGACTTGAGTAACTAGCTTCTGCTCATTCTATTTAGTTTTTAGCTGAGCTTTATGGGAATCAAATCTTTTCGGCAAGCAATATGAAAATTATTCCAAAGAAATTTTTTAAAATTAATAAGAAAAACTTTTTTTTTCTGTGGCTCTAAATTTTTTTTTATTAACATAAATAGTTATTGTTTTTTTTTTTGTTGAAAACTGCGCAAAGTCTGATGATGCAGTCCTTAAAAAAAAACCTTTCTCATCTAACTATGGCAATGAAGCTGCTGTCTCACCATCCACAGCAGCCAGGGCTTCTGGCAGTCACTGGGCAATCGAGAGTTGTGCCTCACAAGCGCTGCATGGATACGCTGTATGGTGCAGAATCTTGTGAGGATTGTGCCGAATCCTACCAGATGCCTTCGGCGCGTAAGGACTTAAAACCCTTGGAGAAGCCAGATCCCTTCAGGCAAAAGGATCCCTGCTGGCAGTCTCTGCGACGTACGGAATACAAATGTCGAACAGATCCAGAGTTTTTACTCGAATCATTTATTGATGCGAGGAAGAAATGTCTAAGCGATCCATGTGCGTGGGATGTACCACGCGCCGACTTGACTCACTACAGACCATCCGATAAGCTGAGGCGCAAGTACCCGCGCACCTGGATTAAGTGTGTTGTGAAGCGACGCAAGGTGAAAATGCAATGCATGTGCATGCCAGTAATGCACAGGCGTCGCAAGTTCAAACCAGTGATGAGTCCAACCGGTGGCGCAACCAAAATGTTCACGAAGGGCGCCCCAGACTTGGGCTTGGCACAGTGCAGTAAATCAAAAAAGAAGCAAACCGCGTGTCCCCGTGTGGCAATGCCCTTCTGCAAGGCCAGCCAGTTTCCTCCGACTTGCAAGAAGGGCGGACGGAAGCCATCCACTTGCCGTAAGCGATTGACAAAATATCCGGCATTCTCTGAGTGTCTTATGGATCCCCTACCGGACGCACCTCCCGTTGAATGCAAATGCCTAAAGACGCCGATGATGTGTCAAGTATGGGAGTATTTCCGCAATAGGAAATCTTAAGAGAACCAAACGAATTTATAATGTATTTTGAAAATAAAATAAAATTGAAACCATATGACTTGACGAAATCAAATTAATGGGTTTTATCCTCCAGGTTTATTACGATTTGTTAGCTAAAACTATGCAGTTTAGCTATTTTATAGCACTCAAATATGACATCGATAAGGATTTGTAACCATAGAAGGGGGAAGTTCCTTGTACAAAAGTATATTAGTTCGAGTGAGATAAATTTCTGTCATGCAGAAATTCTAGATGCACTTGGACAGCTCTATTTGTTACTGCTACGATCTGTCAAAGTTAATCAGAAGAGAATGACAATAGCATACGTCTGAAATAAAAGCAACATGTAAATGTAGTAAATCCCCAGAGCTCATTAGGTATTTGGACTTTCCTGTCATTTCCGTTTCGGCACCTTTATAAAAATTACAGTTTCGATTTGAAATTAATAATGCTTTTGAAATGGCGGGTGAGACCACAGCTGAAGCACATGACACCACTCTTTTATCCACGATGTGGTTATCATTGGGGCAAATATGATGCGAGTAACGGAGAATGCTGTCAAATGCAAACGAAGTGCATACGGAAAACGGCCTGTGGACCCGTGCGTCCAATCGAGAATCGATGTGGTCCGAGAGTGGGTGAGCAAGCGTTGCTGGCTAAAGTGTATCCCAAGCAATTGATGGAGATCTTAATGAGGACGAAGAATACTGATGACTGTGTGTTATTTAAGCACGATGTATGCTATTACCGGCCATCGGATAAGAATCGTCGATTCCAACGCACTTGGAGTGAGTGTCCGCGGATTTGGCTGAGGCCGAAACCAGTCTGTTGCTATGATAAGGAATACTATTTGCCCATTGAGCGAAGACCAAGGCCACCACCGGTTCCGGAGAAAACAGTGGCGGAGATGTATGCATTCCAAATGGAACAGATATGCAAGTACACCCCTCGGATGGGAAGGGAAAAGAAGCTGGCATGTCGTATTGTTAGAGTACCCAAAATTTGTGATAAGGTAAAAGCACCATTTCCGAGCTTCTCCGAATGCAGAACGGAGTGCATACCACAATTCTGTCCCACCGAATGTTCCTGCCGCATGAAACCCAATATGTGTGAAATGTGGAGATTATATCACCACAAGACTGGACTCATGCATAACTGCACGAAGGCATTCGTTAGCTATTGTCCATTCAAAAATCGAGCACGGCCAGTGGCATAGGTGAGGCGATAGTAATCAAATGAATTAGGTATGTACTTATCGAATATATCGATATAAGCAGTATTTCACACCGTAAGCAATGAAATAACAGATGCCCAACAGTCTGGAATGCTTTTGCTCTTACTTTAGTCTCACCTAGCATTTAGTGTCTTAATCAAAATCCAAAATTTAAGTAAAATTCTTATTTGGCAATTCCGTTATGAAAATGCGCTCATTGGTGCTACCGTTTGGCCGAGTTTGCGGCAGACGCGTTGGATCAATTGGATTACGGACCTACAGTTGCAATAAGCCCACACATCCGGATCCCCAATGCATGCCAGTTAATCCCAAATGCTATTATATGGAAGATAAATGTAATGCGGCACGCGATTATCTGTCCTCAAGGATTCCATTGGATACGAATATGGTTGAGATGCAATCAAAGTCGGGAAGGAATTACGAGTTTGAGCCGCCGTGCTGCGTATCCCGTTTGGTACATCGCCCTCCCACCGAGTTGAAGGCGCGCAAAGTGAAGAAGGAGGAGCGCCCGCCATTCCGATCTATGTGGCTGCCTCCATGTAAGCCGCACGAGCAGCCTTATTGTCCAGAGATGTTGCCCCGCTTCGATGAAATGTTCTATCATCCGTCGGACAAGAAGAGATGCTTTCAGCGCACCTGGATTGAATGCCCGCCCATAAAGCAGCGCTTGAAGAAAATCTGCTGCCTGGATGGGATTGAACCACCGGAGATTCAGAAACGTGTCAAGGTTCGTTGTCCTTCAACAACATGTACATTTGACTACGCAAGAATGCAGCACATTTGCAAGAAAGCCGAGCCGAATCTCGAGAACAAATGCTCGAAGTTATTTTGGCCCTGCTGCAAGCCAGGACGCTGTCCTCCAAAATGCTCAGTATCCCGTAAACTGCTTCCATGCGTACGGCTACGTACTCCACGCAAGAGTTTCTCTGAGACACGGACATGGCAACGACCACTGCGAGAACGGGAATGCAACCGTGTACCTCCCAGTTTATGTGAGACATTGAGGGAGGCTGAATACCGCACGCAGTTTAAAATAAGGCCAACATGCACCTAGCCAAATTGCCCTTGGAATAATACTATAGCCCTAATTGACATATAATTGTGGAACGCAACGTCAAGCAATACCAGGACTAACCGACCGACGCGTCGTGGAACAAACGAAGGCACTTAAATTGAGATGTTGTTCAGAAGTCTGATTTTGATATTGGTGTTCACCTTCAACCTTTTGATAATCTCAACAGTCATCCCCCTTTACCACTGTCGGTTGTAGTCTGATCACAGCATCATAACAATTGCCTTGTTGTGGGCAAACTACAACCGGCTGTGCATGAGGGTCACACAATTGAGACACAATCACAAATTTAGTTTTCAATAAATTTTAAGAAAATTAAACGTATTGCAAATTTGCATTTATAGCTTTAATAAGACTTTAATACGCGACATTAAGTGTGATCTTAGGTTTTCTTGGGATTTCTAAAACAAATCTTAGCCTTACAATGACTACCACCAGACTCCAGTACGTAAAGGGCTTTCAAAAGGGCATAACGCATCAGAATCCTTGACTTGGTGTCATCCAGAACAGTTTGCAACTGCCTCTGTTGTTCTGTTTCCTCCTCTGACAATTCATTTGTTGTTAAATCGTATTCTGTGTGGTCTAATGTCTGTTTTGTTATTGTTGCTTCTGCTTTTGTTGCTTCTACAGGCACCTCGATGGTTTGGAAGGGTTTATATGAGTAAATACCTTCGTCTTCATTCGACACTTGGTGCTTATCTTCCTTCTGCTGCTTCAAACTACGAGGCTCCTTTCTATTAGGCAAGCCTTTCTTTTGAGATTTATTCGATAGACTTCCGCTCTTGTGCAGAACCTCAGCGGCAATCTCTCTTAATTCTGGTGTTTCATTTCTATGGGCACCTCTCATGGTGATATTGATATTATTTAGATTGTCGTTGGACTGTACAAGATTCGTTGCTGAATTGGCAACTACATTCTTAACTTCGTTTAGAGCAAATGCATCAAACGACTCGTTTACAATATAATTGGCGGAATTTTCCAATTCAGTGACCTCATTGAGACAATTATTAATTAAGGAATTGTCAGGAGTTTCGTTATCTGCTATCAATTTCTCCAGATCGTGAACCAGCTCTTCATAACTAAATTCTTCATACAGTGATGCTTGCTCTGCCTTATTCTTTCCCCATATCCATTCAATGTCTTCTCTATCCGAGTTTAACTTATGTTCGTTGTGCAAAGAACTATGTCCACTATCATTTCTGACTGATTGCTCATTAAGAAAATCTCGTGCAAGCTGATCCACTTCATCATCTTCATTAAAATGCGATATACCTCCAATATTCAGAAATGTTTCGGAGCCCGGCCATAAATGTCTGGAAGAGACATATCGCATAACATGCTTCCATAAAGGCGGAGCATAACGATAAACAAAACGTGCATAAGGACTAATTCCTGCCAAACTAAACATTCTCAGGAATAGTGAGAATTATGTTTAAAACAAAAATTTTAAATACCAAAAGTTTGTTCGAAATTTCGAAATAAATCTGAGGAAAACTGACTGAAATGCAAAATGAGACAAAAATAGGCTGTGATATATCGAGTCGAGTCAAAGAAAACTGATGGAAATGAAATAAGTTAGTTCGCTGAAGAATATCTTTAAAGAGAGCCTTAAAAGAGACATCATTTGAGAGAAGAATTATTATTACTTCTAGGTAATTTATTGAGTGTTGATATAACTAATTGTAATTGAATAAAAAAATAAAGTTTCTCGTATTTCGTCGTTAGACTAGATGTTCTAACAGCTATTCACGTCGAAGGCCGAACTGCAACTCCCTTTTAAGCAGATCTTATCTTATCTTATTAATTATTGTAATTGTAGTGCTAAAGAGAATTCCTCGATTTTTGTTGCTTAAGTTGGTGTTCTCAAAGCCATTCACGGCAAAGGCCGAACTGCAACTCCCTCTTCGGCCTCTCTTAAGTACATCTGCTTTGTGCTCTCTTTTGTATTTGCGAATTCGCCTGAGAGTGAATTCGCGTTTCTATATTCTCGTCGTCTGCTCTACTCTCCCTTGTTATGTTTTTCGTTCTTATCTAGGGGTCGATGTTAGTTGCTAGTTGATATTCGTAGCGATCTACCAATCCACACATATATTGATATATTTATGTGAGTATTGATATTAATTATTGTAATTATAGTGCACAAGAGAATTCCTGGACTTTTGTCGCTTAAGTTGATGTTCTAACAGCTATTCACGTCGAAGGCCTGGCTGCAACTTTCTCTTCGGCGTCTCTTAAGCAGATCTGCTTCGTGCTCTCTTTTGTATTTGCGAATTCGCCTGAGTGTGAATTCGCCTTTCTATTAACTCGTCGTCTACTCTACTCATTCTTGTTCTGTTGTTCGTTCTTTTCTAGGAATCGATGCTACAACAACAATGTTATTAATTTTGCATGGAGTTTTGTATAATCAAACTTGAGCATGGTACTTATCAGTTTCAATTGACTCTTATGAATGTTTCTGTTCGTAAGAACTTATTCAAATACAAGTAATAATGTTAAATATCCAATTTAAGTGGAAAATTCGAAAAATTAATGCCCATTCCAAGATTATTTTCAAATTAAACATAAGGGAAATAATATTGTTTTTGCTTAACTCTTTATTGGATTGAATGGCTTTCTATGGACTGGAATTGTGGAAAAACAAAACCCTTTAAACTATTTTGCTAATTCTGCAAGGGTTTGCAGAATAAGCCCTATAGTTTATAAGGATTTGTTAGCACTTGGTGCATGGGCAGAATCTCAGTTGATTGTGGGTTAGCTTTTCCCTGGTTCGGATGGCCTCGCACTTAGACAAGATATTCAGGCAGCGGCACTCAGCTGGACGATCCGGAATAACAGCCGCATCCATTTGCAGACATTCGGAATAGCTCGGATAGGGACATTTGGTTTTCACGCAATCGGCCGGACGGCGAACAATGTCGCAATGTGGAGGAACTCGGGCCGCTCGACAACAGGGCATGATCACGCGTTTACAGCCAGTTGCCCTTGAGTTGAGGCAGTCGAGGCGTTCCTTGTCATAGTCGCAGGCGGTGCGTGGACAAATGGGTTGGCACCGTCGAGTTATCTCTGGCGGAATGGCATCACAGTAGCAACAGACACGCTTGGGCACCATACGCGGACAGCACTCCCACCATGTGCGTTGGAACTTTCGGTACTTGTCCGAGGGCCGATAATAGAGGACATCGAAACGGATGTCTTCACATTTGGGGCAACACTCGGGAGGATAGTCCCATACCAAGTATTGCGGTTTCTTCATGTTCTTCGGCGTTTCCCACATGGATTCCCACTTGTGTTTCTTCGGTTTGGACTTGTCTTGCTCTTGCCCTGACATTGGTTGACACACATTTTCCGCAAGCCGCGAATTCACACAGCAGGGTTCACGTGACTCGTTGAGACAATCCTCCTCACTGCATGGCCTAACAGGGGGATCTGTGGGACTGCATTTGCGTTTCTGAACCGCCTTGCAATCCTTTGAATTCGAAGCCGGGCAGTCCAACGGATCGTGGGGATTCTTCTTACTAAACAACTGACTCGTGTTGTGGAACGCGGACTTGGGCTGATAGACTGTATGGAGTTTGCTTGCCAAAATGCATTTTACTCCCTCACCCAGATTCTTCATCACTTTCGCCATTTGCACCAGCTAACCAATGGAACCAATAAATTTTTAATTTTGTTTACATTCCCAAAAAAGGAATACCGAAAGAAATGGCTAGCAAAATTTGTGAAGAATAATGCTTTTCGAATAGTTCTGACCTGAAGTTAGCAGCAAGGCTAACTGTTTGGTTTGAATCAGTAGCATCTCTATCAAGAATTAACAAACATATTAAAATAATCATCTTATATTTTAATGAGAATATTTAGAGCAGCAACAACCTTGATACGCAACCATCTGTAGTTTGCCCACAACAACAACAACAACGACAACATCGTTGCTGTTCATGGCAAACTTCAGGCAGAGGTCTCAAAAGGTCACAGCTACTGCTGCACAAAACTATCCGCTGTCGTCTTAATAGATCATTGAAAATAGTAGATAATTCAAGAAGCTTAAACATAATTCTGATTTTGGTGAAGCGCACAAGCAAATTTGGCCAAGATATTTTCCAGCGTTGAATTTTGAGCGAAGGCCTGATTGTGAGCCTGCTGATAGTCGAATCTCAATCCAGACCTATCATGGATGGGCATTTGGTGGGGTCCCTGATACGAACCGGGTCGTCTGACTAAAGCTCCTTGCCAGAGACCTGCCAAGAGTTTGGTTTCCAAGGGCTTGGCTCCTTGTGGATGGGCTCTCGACTGCAGTCGGGAGTCATTAATGCCTTCCAGGAACTTCTGCTTGTCGGACGGATGCCACATCGAGTACTTGCGCTCATTGGTCACCTGGGGAGCCGCATTGGTCGACGGTGGCAAAGTTGTCCTAACCGAATCAACAGAAGCGTTGCAGTGCAACTGGCTGCAAGAGGTCTTTGAGTAGCGGGTGAGGAACCTGGTCAGGCGTTCCGCACAGATGGTGGCCAGAAAAGAGGTACCAGCCATTACCACTAGTTGATCCCAAGTGTTGTCAACAGTCGCCTTATTTATTTGTTGTTGGTATGCTAACGAAAATCACAATTGATTTAGATATTTGTTCACTTGATTTTAGACATTTGTCGTTTTTCAAACGGGAAAAGTAATACGTGTCAGCTAAAATAGTCACAGATAGATAGATAGATTGTTCAAAAATAAGCATAGATATGTAAATATACATATATATACTATCGAAATGGGATCCTTTCTGCTGCCTATCTTTATACTGATCCATTGTGGACTAGTCAATGCAGTTGACAGTGAACAGCAATGCGAACAACAAACTGCGCATGTTTAGATTTAATTGAACATTTAGCCAAATTAAAATGCATTTTATTACGCAGCCAAGAGACAAAACTCTGGCAAAGAAATGCAAAACAAGACAAAACGCGCGCCCAATCAGCCAAAGTCACCAAAAAGGCTTACAGACAGACGGAGACAGGGTCCAAGACAGGGAACTGAGACTCTCACACTGAGACGGAGACGGAGTCGGAGACTGGAACTGAGACTGAGACTGAAACGTAGACTGAGACAACGGCGATGCTGACAGAGCCCCCTAACTGAAGTCTCAAATTGTTGGCCAGGCTAAGCCACGCAACGGTTATTCGCGTTGTTTAGTTTATTTATTTTCTTATTTTTTTATTTTTTGGCTGTGAATTGTTGCCGCTTTTTTATGCGAAATTTGGCACAGATTCGCAGCGATTTGAGACGGAACTAAGAGGCCAAGTGGCCAAATGGCTAAAATGGAATTGTGGAACTCTGAATGTGAAACTGGTTTACAGGTGTGCGGCGGGGGCAGCTCCAAAGGCAGCTAACATGCGTTCTAAAATTGTTCAATAGCCTAATTAAAATGTGCACAGGAACAGGTTAAGAGCCTGGAAAGTTGTCTACCACATGCAAAAAGCCAACACAATTTCCATAGACTCAGACAGTCCAAGCTGCTGGCGCCATGTGACAGCTGACGAGTTGCAGTCACTGTTGCACTCACTGTCACTGTCAGGCGGGTGGTTGCTTGTCTTCCTACACTTCACTTCCTCTCTTCTCTTTTTTCTATTTTCTATTTTTTTCTATTTTTTTTTTTTGTGTTTGCAATTACATTTGGTTGTTAATTGCATTATGCATATTTATGGACACCCCCCAGTTAGAGAGTCGACTACCCCTACCGCAGTCCGCAGTCCGCAGCACCGCAGGACCTGGATCCTTGCCGGGACCCGGCACAATGCGGCTCATTAGCATACATCAGCGCGTTAAGCGCAGAATGTGTCTCAGTCTCAGTGACTGATGAGGATGAGGATGAGGATGAGCATGAGGATGAGTCTGAATGAGTTATAACAGCGTTGTCTGTCAGTGAGAAGCTTTTTGACTAAGTGTGAGTGTTGTCCTCTCCCTCTCTCTCTTTCTCTCTCTCTGTCTCTCTCACTAATTTAAATTAAAATATGAAAAATACTCGAGGCGACAGAGAGTGCAGCAAAGAGCGAAATATAACACAAAATGTGTGTGAAAATCAAATCTAAAATAGCTGCCGGACATAACATAATCAAATTGAATGTGGCCAGGCGAGCGAAAGAGTACGAGTACGATTACTCAGTACTCAGTCTACCTCTTTCTCTTTCTCTTTCCATTCTCTGCATTGGTGCAAAGCAGAGAATGTATGCGAATGATTCACAAGTTGGCCAACAAGCATGTAAGTTTCATATGTGAATTTAATTTTTCCATTTTTATTCTATGCACAAATGCTGACAGCGCTGCCTTAACTTATTTATTTAAATGCATAACTAATTTAAATTAATTTGTTAATACAAGTAATTGTAAATTTAAAATGAGTATAAGAAATATTTCAAATAATAAAATCATAATAAATATATTATATATAAAAATCAAATGAAATAAATAAATATAAAATAAAAGTATTAAATCACTAGTATATTTGAAATTTATTTTATTTATATACAATTAAACAAATAGAGTGCAAAGCTAATTTAAATAAATTAGTCATATCAAGTAGAGGTATATTGTAAATAAGTATTTGAATTATATCAAATATATTTCAATATGATAAAACAAAGAAAATAATAGTGTAATAACAAATAAATAATATTTAAAAGTCAAATGGAATAAACAAATGTAAAATAAAAGTAATAAGTATTAAATTTGTTTTACTTATTTAAATATCTAATTTAAATGAATTTGTTAATTTATTTAAAATAAATATTCATATGCCAGTTAATGTTATAAACAGAATAATAACATCACAATAAATAATATTAAAATAAAGATATATAGTATTAAGGCAATAATATATTTTAAGCTGATTTTTACTTAACACAATTAGCAAATAATATTAATATATAAAGAAATAAAGAATAAAAGTATTAATTTAATAATATTATAATCAAATAATATTATATATTATTTTAATTTGTTTTTTTATTTATGTTTAATAAATCAAATATAGTCTATGATTTATATAAATAAAAATCTAATTTAAATGAATTGCCTAATGCAAGTAAATGTATACTTAAAATAAGTAAATGATATATATTTATTTATTTAAATAAAAATCTAATTTAAATGAATTGCCTAATGCAAGTAAATGTATACTTAAAATAAGTAAATGATATATTTTTATTTATATAAATAAATATCTAATTTAAATGAATTGCCTAATGCAAGTAAATGTATACTTATAATATATGTATATGATACATATTTATTTGCATGCCAGTAAAATAGTAAACACAAACAAAATAATAAACTCATGATATCTCATTAAACAATAAATTTAAATTAGCTAAAAGTCATATAAAATAAATAAGCATAAACTTTATATATTAAACGAATAGTTTATTTTTATTTATGTTATTTATATTCATTTAATTAAATAAACCTTTTTGCTTTTAAATGTGGAAGTCAACAATCGCATCCACTGTTCCTTCACATGTGAGACTAACACACGCACATAAGCAAATACACAAACACCTTATAGAGTTTTCTTGGCAGCTAAGAAATCTCCCAGTGCTTGCTCTCAGTATGTGTGCTGCCTGCTGTGTGTGTGTGTGTGTGTGTGTGTGTGAGCGTTGGCATCCAGTCTCTGTTATGTGATGCCCGCCTGCTCTTTGCTGAGCGCCTGCTACAATATTGAGTTGTGACGAGAGAGAGAGAAAGAGAGAGAGCGAGAGAGCGTAGGAGAGAGAGTAATAAGCAGGAAATGGGCAGAACTAAGCACGTGAGTGCAACACGCTTCGAAAGTGGCAAAGTCGCGGCAAATGGCAGTAATAAATAAATATGCCATTAACCCACTTTGAAAGCGAACTCGACATCATTGCCACAAGCATCTTGCCACATGCAAAAATATGTAGAAATATTAGGCGGCATTTGTATATCAATATGCGGCAAGCGGCAAACTTTCTAATCGCACAATAATTGCAGGCAGAAAAGGAGAATAAGCTGCCACAGCTGCCATGCCAAGCAACAATTAATGTTGCGCTAAACATGTTGCCAATACATGCGTAAACATGTTGCCAAGCAGCCTTAGAGATGGCAACGTGATCCACTCTGGAGTCTATTAGTTCAAACGTTGATAATGCATGTGGAGTACAGAAAGGGTGTATAATTCAAGTAATTGCAGAGAGCTTACTTACATTGTAATTAGCGTAATACCTTTAATCAATCGCTTATCAACTTTTAAGGCAATTGCATTCACACCTCGCTGCCTGCTGCTGGATCACAGTGCTAAGTGCTTGGCAACAGACTCTTGGCGTTTGTGCGTCCACATTAATTTATATGTCGCGATTAGGGGCAGTTCCAAATGAGTTTTTGCCTCAACATCAACGACATTTGGCTTTGGTTTGGGTTCTGTTGGCAATTTACAACGTTGACTAAATAAAATTTATTGTAATGACAGCCGCACGACATTTTATAATTAAGTCAAATTGTTGGCTAGCCAAAAAACCGGTTGCCCATTGCCCGGCATACCATTTAGCCGATCTGGCTGATTGATGTGGTGGCTGCTCTTGCCAGCGTAGTCCATATGCGGTCACTCTATCGATGATCGCCAGCGAGGAGCAGCAATAAGCTCGGTCCAAGCCAATTAGGCCGACCTTAATTTGCCGGCAACCCCCCCAGCTCGTAGATGGGCAATTAAACGGAATGAAACGGAACGAAACAGGACACGTCGGAGACGGGGACGGAGACGGAGTGACTAAAACAGAGTCGGACGCGGGACAGCAATACGTATCGTTTAATTGAAATAATTATACATTAAGTGCATTAATTATATTTTCACTCGCATTTTGCAAGCACATGCAAACCGGCGACGCGCCTGAAAGTCGCCTGCGCCTTTTCTCCGTAATTATTAATTTAAGGCATTCGACTCCGCTGGGTATCGTAGGATATAGCCACATTCAACTCACAGTTGCTGCAGCCCCATGATGTAGGCATGCCACATGCCGCATACCACTCACTAACGGCAACTGGCAACGGGCAACTGGCAACTCGTTTTGTTGTTGCTTAGTTCATAATTATTTACGTAAAATCATAATTAAAAGTGTATTTAGCCAAGCTTTGAAATATGTATAGTTGACTGCAGGCAAACAACTCAACAACTCCTGCCACCAGCTGCACTTCCAGCCGGGCGCTAGTTGAATTATCTTACGGCTAGCGAGTCACTAATTATAACGCTAATTACGGCGATGATGGGGCCACAGTTGAGCAACTTGATAGTGGCATAGTTTGTTAAAACAACTAGTCTATGTTTCAAATATCTTTTGCTTGCAGATTAATCTAAGCTAAGCCAATGATTAAAGATTGTCTGAAAGTAATCCTTGCAGTCCCATAAGCTGGAGTCATATGCAGTTGAATCGAAGTTGAGATGTGATTTTTGTTTTATTTTGATTATATTCAACTGCTGAATGCAAACAAATGTAATTTTAAGCAAAAAAAATGCAACTAACTTAGAACTACAGTTAGTGAGTGTGAGAGTTCACTGTATGCATGTAGGACACCAAGTAATTAGTGGCTTGCTCTAATTGCGAGTAATGTGCATATGAGAGCAGCGACTTTCCAATATTTGGTGAGTAACATCATTGTTGCTGTTGTTGCTGCTGTTGTTGTTGCCACCATTTTATTATTTGCCAATGCCAATTAAGTGAAATTTATGTGCTTCAATAAATTATGAGTGCCGCAGCTGACATATGCGCAGTGTCAGAGTGAAGTAAACAAGCCAAAACAGCGAAGCACACTTTTTGCCCAAGGATAACTGAAAAATTTGTTGGCTTGATGGCTTTGGGTCGACACATGTCGCTAAGGTAAAATAGTAAAATAGTTATTACTGAATATACATATCCGTATAGCACATACAATATATAGTATACTATACTATAGTATAGTAGAGTACATACAGCTGAATATTTGAATAGAAGACACATGACGCTGAAGCGTTGCACATCCGCCGCATTGCCTCCCACCCACCGCCCGATCGCCCAGCCAATGCCATTGTACGAACTAATAAAACAATTGACGTGCTGCGACGAGTCGTGTGGCAGGAGTTGGTCGCAAACGAATCCAGAACCCTGGGACAACCCACAACAGTTGACTGCAATAATTATTCAAACAAATTTCGTTGGCGCCAACGAGAGGCAGCACAAGCTGAAGCTGAAGCTAAATGGCAATGGCGATGTCTGTGAGGATGAGAATGAGGATTAGGATGAGGAGTAGTTGGTTCATTGAGGTTCATTGGCAGCCGCATCGACGACGCCAGGTTGTGGCTGCTGTTGACCTAACCAACTGAGTGGATAGATGACTATTATTGCGCACAAGTTAACCTGTTTTAGTAATTAATTTGGGTATTGTATGTTTTAATTAGTTGCACGCTACAACAGCAGCAGCAACGACAGCAACGGCAGCTGTCAGCTGTCTGCCACAAGGTGTCCAGGGGTTGAGCTACTATAAAGAGATCTATGCAGCAGCACCAAGAAATACTCCACATGATGGGCTTCACTGTACTTTAGAATTCTCTTTGAAAAGTACAATTTAATATTTAATATGTTACGATCCGATGTTACAATCCGATGTTCACTTAGGAGTATCAAATTCGAAGCAACTTACTCGAAGATCTTATTAAATAAGGTTCATTTTAAGAAGAAACCCCAGACAAGCACCAACATTTAAAAAAAGCAAGCGGGCTTAGTCGAGTGCGCCTGACTGTTTAATACCCTGTGCAGTCTGCCAAATTAAATATTTTGATTATAAGCAAAGAATTCCCTTCTGCAAACACATTCTCTATGATATAAATTCTTTGTTTGCTCATAGCAACAAGCTTTCACATACTTACACATTCTCCAGCAAAAGCTGAGTGCTATGTCACTGCATTTACTTATGTATCTATTGCATTCATTTGCTCTCTACCTCGCACAGATGTAAAAATTAATGTGAATTAATCTATTTTTAAAGATCTTTCAGTTTTCGAGCTATAGAAGAATGACAAAGTTAACATTATATGGTCACAATTTAACATAGTAACTTTATTTATTTATTTATATATTTAACGTCGACTAACAGCAGTCGACCCAATTAAAAATCAAAATCTTAAGATAATTAAATTAAAAATAATTACAAATGAAATTTAAGTATAAAATGAGTTTAAAATTTAAGTTTAAAATAAGATTAATTTAAATTTAAATTTCAAATTTCAAATCTGTTATAACTGTTTCAATTCTTCTTTCATCTTCTTCTGCTTAAATCAGACTGCACTTTCTTTTCTTGCAACTCGCAAGCCAAAAATAATCAACTTATTTAATTAATAGTTGCGAAGTGGGTAATTAATAGTTGTGCAGTAATTATTTGTCTATTGTTTAGACCTGAAACCTGCTCGCTGGACATTAGCATACTTATTCGAAAACGATTTTCTCCGGATTTATTACTCAAAATGATATTCACAGAGCAAACAGTTGATGGTTTTCCTTGGGCCTGTGTTGCTCATTGCAATGCTTGTAATCTTAAGTCATTAAACAAACAAAAGCTGCGTTTTATTCGCTATTCGTTATTCGTTATTCATTATTCGTTTTGCCATTGTTTGTGCATTTCCTTGGATGGGTGGGGCCACACCCAGGCGAAAATGCAAAATAAATAGTGGAAAAATTATGCATTTTCTTTGCGAATTTGGTTCGCCATCAGCGAATGGATCTATGGAAACGGCTCCTAGAGCCAGTTGGCCAGCTCATAATAAACGAATTAGCGCCTTTGGCTAAATTGCCAAAGAATGCGCCTTTATTGCAATTATCGAGTTTCAGTTTGAGTTTCTGTTCGAGTTCCAACTTGCAACTTGCAGCTCGCAACTCGCAACTTCAACTCCGACTCCGATTCCGACTTCAACTGCAGCTTGGAGTCTTTCTTTCTTTCTTTCTTTCATTCTTTCATTGTGCCTCGTGTATGTGCAACTCCGCTGGGACTGTTGCATGGCTGGCTTGAATAAACAACTGGGCTTCTGACCCTCTGTCCCCTCATTGGCCTCGAATAATCACATAAAATATTAATGCTGGCTTAAAACCTGGTACGTTGCGCTCATGGCCAATTTCTTTTGGGGCCACAAACGCAGCGCTAACAAATAGAAAAATTATCGCAATTGTGGCATCTTTTTTATGCTTAGTCGTCGCTTGTGGGTTTTTCCTTATGCCAAACCAAATGTGCATTTAATTTGTGACGCCGACAAAAAAACACTCGAAGAAATCAGTAACAAATAATACAAAAGTATATCAAATAAACGGAACAAAAGTAACTGACTAAGTAAGTGAGTTAAGTTTGAACATTTCATTTAGATATCAGCGAATAAACTGAAGTTAATCTTAGAATTAACTAATATTAAACTAATCAAGCTGTTCTTCTTGGTAATTATCGCACAGTGTAATGCAACGAGCTGACCAAATTGTCCCGCTGATGCATAAAACATCAATGCGATGGCCGAAGTGGTGCCACGTACGACTCCAGAGGCCGCGCAGCTCAAAGAAGCGCAAAATAAATGCCAAAAACAACAGCAACAACACACAACAACAACAGCAGCTACAGCAACAATAAAAACAACAAATATTATGCCTTTTGGCAACGTTTTTCATACAGAGGAACAGAGCAAGCTGCCCGCCAAGCAGCCAACCCAGCAACGAACCGACCATCCAAATAGCCAACAGCAGCAGCAGCAACTAGTACCAACAACAACAACAATAACCACAACAACAACAACTGCAACAACAACTGCAACGGGCACTCGTACTCGTTCAAACATGGTCATAATCACGCGTTAAATTAATGAGTTTAAATGCTATTTTTGGCTTTAACTATTGCTGGCACACAAATACAAACACAGAACGCAAACACAAGCATAAGCATACGGATACAGAGGGGCATTTAATTGAGTGTAGCAAAGTTGAACCAACATCGTCGCTGCGGCACTCTGCCACACTGCCACTCGGTTGCAAATTATGAGAGGCCCCGGCCAAGTTCAGGCTCAAAACGTGGCGCATGCGCAGCTCTCTAGCTGGCAACTCTCAACTGGCAACTCTTAACGTGCAACTGGCAACGTGCAACCGGCTTCATGCGGCAATATTAAATTTATTTTAATGCGCACGCTCATTGCCTAGTCCAGCTTTAGTTTCTGCCTCAGCTCCCAGTCGCAGTCCCATATGGCCAACAGGCAAATAAACATAGGACTCGCAACTATTGTTGTTCACCGCCTCAGCTTTGTCGAGGAGGCTTTTATTATTATTATTTTGCTGTTTTATTAAGTACAAATAAAAGACTCTTAGTCGCCACTCGATTATTAAACTCTCCATCTGTCTTTGTTCTTATCTCCCTCTCTCTTTCTCTCTCCCTTTCGCTCACTAATTTCAGTTAGCCAATTATTGCTTTGGCTCCAAGGAAGAGGTCAGTTCAAATTGCATGTGGGTTTGCTGACATTCACCCAGGAGATGCATGCAACTAAGCTGCCTTTAAGTGGCAAACTTGCAAAGGTCATTTGAGTAAGCACACAAATGGCAAACGAATTGATTTATGAATACCCCACATCGAAATGATTAATTAAATAAATAAAGCTTAGCGAATTCTATTGAATACTCATGCAATTATTTATTTACTTAGCTTAGAAGATAATTGCATTTTATATATATATATATATATATATATATAAATTTATGTAATTATTACGAGTGTTACTCATATTAGTCTACTTTTTGAGCTTCCACTACCGGTCAACAGCTGGCGCTTTTCACACGCTTGGTCTGATCTGCGGCTGCAATTGACGCTTAATATCACGCATATCGCATTTAAAGCAACAACAACAACAACTACATCATGTGCTGCAAAAATGTCGACAACGTCAGCAACATTGTTAATAATTTTTTAATACCACCATAATTAAGACGAAGGCAATTTGCCATTTCTAGTTGTTGCTGTTGTTGTTTTTTGCGTAAATAAAATGAAATTAAGGCAAGTCAAGGCAACGCCAAGTGCCAAGCTGGCGAGATAGGGGAGTCGAGAGGGTGAGAGGGAGAGAGAGGTGGAGAGGTGGAGAGGGGGGGAGGTAATATGAAAAATGAGCTCAACGTCAAAATCAACTTGGCATATAATATTGCCCCTAAATGCACCGCCTGATGATTATTGGCATTACGTGGACGTGCATAAGTACAACTTGCATTATAATTAATTTATAATTAAATGCACTGCCAATTTCAAGTTGCATGCAGCTGACGGGGTAACCGCAATAACAACAACAACAGCAACAACAATAGCAGCAACAATGCCGCCTCAAACAACAGCAAAAACAACAACCGCCCGACACACAAATTGCTTTGTAATTTATTTGCAATTAATTTTGAATTAATACAACAACAGCAAAAACTGCAAAGCCACAAATTGTCCGCATGGTATTTGGGTCTTGTTTTGGCTGCAACTTGCGACTCTTACACTTGAGACACTGGGATACGGCAGACGGCATACGGGTTACGGGTTACGGGATACGGGATATTATCCACATAAATACTGGCTTTTTGGGGGCACTCACAGAGCCTGTCAAATGTCAGGCTATGTGAAAGCGACGGTGAAGGCGTGTCGAATCCAAAACAGAAGCGAATTGCCGCCAAGGGAGCTGAGGAGCAGGGAAACATCAAGCATATTAATATCGAGACGACTTAGGTGAGGATTAATTAATTTTTAAGGCAAAGAGAGACAGGGGAAGCCATTGGAATTTATTGAGCCAATTGAAAATAAATGCGAATATTGCAGTCGAATAATCTTCATAAAAATTATGATTAAAGCTACTTAGATGAAGGGGAAGAGTATGAGAATCACTTGAGTACATATATGTGGCATAATGTTTAGTTAAACTATTTCCAAACTTAGATTACCTGAGCTGTTATTTGTTTAAACAAATATTGTTATTCAAATCGTCATATGTTTGCTGAGTTTTATATATTTTAAGCTTGATTTTAGTGTAATTAATTCTTTATGATTATTTCATTTCTTTTCTATTAAAACACAACTTAACTCTGAAAGTATCTGTATTTATTGATAGCAGTTCTATAATTTCTATATTAATCTAAATATATTAATTACATTTATAAGTACTTTTAGTCGAAGCACAACGCTACTCTTTCTCTCCCTCTTTTCTAATGTAATTTAATAAAATAAAATATAATAAATATTTTGTAATATTTTTATAAGTACTTTTAGTCGAAGCACAACGCTACTCTTTCTCTCCCTCTTTTCTAATGTAATTTAATAAAATAAATATAGTAAAATATAATAAATATTTTGTTATAATTTAGAGAAAACTTCATATGCATACTTATGTTGTTGGCTGCAGCTTGTGTTAGCCCAAATTGTTGGTATTGCCAATTTGATTGCTCGATTGCGCCGTTCTCCTAATTTGCAGTCAATTTTCGCTCTGTCTTCGGCAGTCATAAAAATTGTTGCAGAAGACATTCTTTTTAATAAGCAATTATTGTCTGCTCCTTTTAAACGGTGACGCGTCGAGACTTTTAACTAATTACAAACGATTTACATGCCACGCAGCTGCGGCTTGCAGCAACTCAACAAAGCGACAGAAAGCGGCAACGAGAGAGAAAGAGAGTAAGAGAGAGAGTAAGAGAGCGAGAGAGAGATGGAGTTGGCGAAGTGGGCCTACAGAACGAGAGGCCCAGAACGAGGCCAGGCCTCCGCTTCAGTCGTGGATAATCCCGCTTTAAATATTTGCAACATTTACAAATAAATGCAGAAACCGGTTGGCAGTTAGCAGCCTGTTGCTGATCAACATGATGACGATGATGACGTTACAGATGTGAATGCGAGTGAGTACATACTCACACATTCACTCACACACACCCACCCAGCAGAGGAGGCACATCAAATCCGCTTGGCACGCACGTAGCTGCAGCCTGTCAGACGTGGAAGCCACCGCAACGACACACACACACAAACACACACACACACACACACACACACACACACACACACAGAAGGCAGCCTCATTGCACATGCGCAACATGTGCGCTGTAAACGCGAGTAAGACTTCGAGTGTAAGCATGACTGTGTGTGTGTATGAATACTGTAGCCTCAGCTTGTAATTAGCGACTTTAGATTTTAAATTAGAGTACACATTCGCACTGTGCTTTCACCACATCGGAGAGGCTGGAGGGTCGTGTGTTGGTTGGACGGTTGGACGGTTGGGTTTTCGATCCGGATCCGGGCCAAGCCTGCGGCTGACCAACCAGGCTCATTAGACGCTGCCGTTGCCTCTATGAGTCACACAGCGGGCTGTCGCCTTGGCCTAAAAACAGCATTGAAATTGCCAACCCGTTGCCAAAGCCGTCAAATTGCGTAGCCAATGTACTGCCCGACTGCTCCGATCATAATTAGCTGTAATATATTGTGAACAGCAAACATCAACGGCTCCCCCCTCCCCCACCGCTCCTAGCTCTTGTCTCAATTGACCATTGCAGAGCTGCTTAGTTGTACATACTCTAAGTTGGGGTATATGCAGCTTGCCTGGATGATTAGCAACTTAAATTGAAGGTTTGCTTCAATTCTAAGATACATTTCTTTCGATTTACATAGATAGATTGACAGAGATTTCTTTAGATTTACATGGATAGATTGACAGAGAAATCAAACCTTCAAATGGTTAATTGCTTGGCAGAAATGGTTCTTCAGCAAAATATTAGTTGTAGATTACAAATTATAGTTTACTAAGTGTTTCTTTTTTAACTTTATACTACATTTTTTAGATATATTCTAATTTTCAACTACTAAAATGCGTAAACTGATCAAGCCAAGTTATTTAAACTGATTAATGATAAAAGTTATAAATGCACTTATAAATTATTAAACAGAATTGCCTTCAATTCGATGAATTGCAATTAAACCTTAATTATATTTTTACTACAAATAATTTTAGTTATTTGCCAGACTCTTTTTACTCTAGTTAATACATTTCCTTAACTTCGATTATCCTTGTAAGCGTATCAACATTTTGTTGTCTTGCTCGTTGCTTTGCATTGCTTAGATATTTTCTAATTAACAATTAGTGAAATTAGTAAAACTGATCAAGACAAGTTTTTAAAACTGATTAATGTTGGATAATATATATGAATATATAAATTATTAAACAGAATTGCCTTCAATTCGATGAATTGCAATAAAACCTCAATTATATGTATAATTACTATAAATACAATTACCATAAATAATTTTAGTTATTTGCCAGACTCTGTTTACTCTAGTTAAGACACTTCCTTAACTTCGATGATCCTTGTAAGCGTATCAACACTTCGTTGTGTTGCTCTTTTGCTTTGCTTTCGATTGTCTTTTCATTCGGTGGCCTTTGATACGATGTTTATTGCACCTGGATTTTCTTGTTTGCAGTCACCAATATAAATTTATTTCTTATATTTTTCGACTCCACTTTAGTGTGTGTGTGTGTGTGTGTACTGATTATTGTGCGCTTATTATTTGCCTTATGCGTTGTTGTTGTTGTTGTCGTTTCTTTTACATTTTTTTGGTTTAATTTTCAATAAATGTTGTGAGTTTATTATTGTTGCACTTACTGTTGTTGTTTGTTATGTGTTTAAGTGTGTGGTGTGTGTGTGTGTATGTGTGTGTGTGTGTGTGTGCTGGCCCAGGCGATTACTCATTTGACTGCATGCACATAAATTTTATGCACTTTTTTGATTGCTTTATTTTTATTAATTGCTTTTTACAACATTTTGTTTGGCTTTTTGAGCATTACAAGTCGCATTTTACTTGCATGATTTGCCCAACGCTCTATGATAGCATCGAGTGGTAGATAGGGGAGGGAGGTGCCACCGTTTCGTTGGGGAGGGGGGTGGCATTCGATGTGTGTGCGTGTCGTGTGAGCTGATTGTGTCTTGAGAGTGCATGTGGAGCGGACAGAGACAAAGCGGCCAAAGCCAAAATGCGGTCAAAGATATCGAATACAGTTTTTTTGTTTTATCGAATGAGGAATGCGCAATGATCGAATTGCTAAAATTAATGCCAAGTGCGATGAATTTAATTAGTGATAACATGGCTAACTGACTTAACATAAACTGTGCTTAAACATCTTATTAATTTGCTTCAAATGCTGAAATATGAATTTAATAATTCGCTCATTTATTACGGAAATTAAAAATTATATTATCAAATAACTGTCCTTATGGAACTCTCTTTTAAGCAATAGAAAATTGAAATGGAAAGCTGATGTGCAATAGAAACTATACAATAATTAGGCTGTTAGACTTGAGAACTCATTTGTTGAAGAAAACTTCTCAGAAGTGACTTGTTAAGCTCCCCCCCCCAGGCTTCATTATCGCAAGAAAGAACCCGTTGAAATTTCAAGTATTTTCATTTCGAATGTCATTATTTGGCTTGTCTCCAGACGCAGCCCTTTACTGTGCTCATAATTTAGGCAATTTTACGAGAAACGACAACAAACGCCTTAGACGAAAAATTAAACAATAATAAACTTGAAAACGGAGACCATAACAACTGATCGAAGCGATTCGGCTATCAACAGATCAGTGTTGTTGTTATTGCTGTTGTTGTTGTTATTGTTGTTGTTGCTGCTGTTGTTATTTGTTGGTTGGCTCACTATGCGCCAGCAGGCACAAATCGAACCCAAGAGCCCAAGCGACAAGCGGAGCGAACCCAAAGCGAGTCCAAGCAAACGAGGACATGCGAAATTTTTATTTATTGCTGACAATTGCACAAATTTTTTTATGAACTCATTTTTTGTTGTTGTTGTTTTTTGTTTTTTTGTTGTGCTGAGTTTTTATGGTCATTAAAATTGGGACAAATATTTGAGCGAGTGCTGCCGCAGTTGTTGTTTCATTTAGTTTTTCAGCTCTTTTTCCTTTTGAGCACGACATGACTGAAGCCTGCGGCTGCTCTATAAACTGTTGTGGCATTCAATGTTTGACGCCAAATTTGCCCTTGATGCTTGGCCGCCGCAGTTGCAGCCACAATCCACAATCCACAATAAGCGAACTGTGGCAAGCTCACTAAGATTATTCAATGATTAGCCAGTCGGTGCCGCAACTAATTAATGAACGCCGCACCGCTTGCATGCTAATTAAAAGCAAACCAATTTAAGAAACCAGCTAGAGATGAACACGTGATCACTTTAGCAAACTCGTGACTCTAGCGTGAAAATTAGAAATCAATTGAGTACCTAACAAAGGAGTGAAATGCAGCACTTTTTCTGTATCATAAACATATTTGAATTAATCTTATTTCCCTTCTATTGAAGGTGTGCAAAATATTCCACATTATCTATTAATAATATAATATATATTAATATCAATATTGTATCTTAGTATATATCATATAATAATATAATCACACGTGAACACTTTGGTAACCTCGTGACTCTCGCGTGAAAATTGGAAACCAATTTCGTATCTAATAAAGAAATGAAATTCAGAACTCTTTCTGTAATTCGGTTTAAGTTATCTATCAGAAAGATTCAACATTATTACATAAATTACAATATAACTTCATAGTATAATATAATATAGTTTAAACCAATTTACGAAATCAGTTAGAGATGAACACGTGATCAGAACTTTTCTGTATCATAAAGATATTTGAATTAATCTTATTTCCCAGTTTCCATTTCTATTGAAAGTGTTTAAAATATTCCACATTTTTATATAAATTTCAATATAGATTTATAGAATATGTATTAATATTATATAATATAAAGCAACTTAAGAAAACCAGCTAGAGAAAAAACACATAATCACTGTAGTCGCCTCCTGACTAATAATTCATTCTGTAATTCGTTTTAAGTTATTTAGATGTCATTTAGAGATGAAGAAGTAAACACTTTAGTATCATCTATCATAAAGATATTCAAAAGAACCTTATTTCGCAATTTCTATTAGAAATATATTTGCGAAATATAAATTATAATATATTTTCAATATACAGAATCCATTCTGTGATTCGTTTTAAGTTATCTTTCGGAAATATATTCAAATGAAACTTATTTCGCAATATATATTTCTAAACGTTTCTATATATACATTTCAATTTAGTTTCATATAATATATAATAATATAAAATAATATAAACCAAGCTAAGAAACCAGCAAGAGATGAACAAGTAACCTGACTAATACTGGAATGAAATGCAGAATTCATTGTATAATTCGTTTTAAATTATCTGTTAGAAAGATATTCAATTGAACCTTATTTCGCAATTTCTATTATTACTGAAAATATACAAATTATTCTAAACTTTTCTATATATAAATATCAACATAATTTTTAAATGTAGAATTCATTCTGTAATTCGTTTTATCTTATCTGTCAGAAAGATATTCGAATTAAGATTATTTCGCAATATCTATTCAACATTTTTATATAATTTTCAATATAGTTATATAGTATATATCATTTATAATATAATAGAAACCAACTTAAGGAACCTAGAGAAAAGTAAAGATGACGGCGCGATTACTTTGGTAACTTCCTGACTAATAAAATAATGAAATGCAGAACTTTTTATCTATCTCGTATTAAATTATCTATCATAAAGATATTCGAATGAACCTTATTTTAATTTATAGCAATTTCTATTAGAAATATATTTTCGAAATATAAATTTTAAAATCAGAATTCATTCTGTAATTCGTTTTAAATTATCTTTTAGAAAGATACCTAAATGAATCTTATTTTGAAATTTCTATTTCTACAGAAACTAAAATCATTCTAAGCGTTTCTATTTATAAATTTCAATATAGATTCATTGTAGTAATAGTAATAGCTTCATAATAATATAATAATAATGTGTAAATAATAGAATTTCGTAAATGACTCAAGTGCGCACACTATGACTCTACTGCTCTGCTGCTCTGTCCACTCCAATTGAACCCCCCAATTGGAGGCAAAGATCTCAAGCAGTTGCTCAGATTTCTAGTTTTTAATGAGAATTGATTTCGTTTGGCGACTCACCGACTCGGTTTTGATGTTGAGCGCCAGCACATGCGACGAGCTGTTGGAGGAGACAGATGGCGGCGATGCGGGCGTGGCACCTTCGCATGGTGACTGCGCCGCGACAGCTGCGGGAGAGCAGCGGCTGGGCAGCGGGCTGACATCGCGCAGGGGGCTGGCGAGGGCTAGGGCGACTCCGATGCCGATGCCGATGCCTGTACCGCTTTGGGAGTAGGGCGAGCCGGGCGATTTGTTGGCATTTGTGGAGCAATTGGATGGCACGACGGCCGCGGTGGTGCAGCTGGTCAGGGTGCTGGCCGATGAGCTTGACGAGGTGGATGAGCACGACGACGAGGAGGATGATGAGCTGCTGCTGCTGTTGTTGGCATTGTTGTTGTTATTGCTACTGTTGTTGTTAATGTTGTTGATGTTGTTGCTGCTGCTGTTGTTGTTGTTGTTGTTGTTGTTGCTGCCGGCACATATCAGTGCTTGCAATTTGGTATTGTTGTTGTTGTTGTTGTTGTTATTATTATTGTTGCTGGTGGTGCTGTTGTTGTTGTTGACACTGGCACCGGGCATAATGTTGCCATCGCAAAACTCGCGCTTCACAATGTTGGTGGTGCTGCCGTTGTTGGTGCTGCTGTTGCTGCTGCTGCTGCCAGGCGTGGCGACAATGGCCGCCTCACAGGGCAACACCGTGCCCAGCATCTTGTCTAGCTTGTACTGTGACGTGGTGGATTCTGTGGCGCCGGCAGAGTCCTCGCAGCCCTCGGCCATGTCACTGAGCCGCTCGCATTGTGTGCGCTTCCTGCAAGCAGCATGAGAAATGTCAAGAGTTTGTTATTAGTTATTTATAATAAAGTATATTATCTATAATATAAGATAAGTTACTAAGAGCTGGGTATTTGTAAGTCGATTACGCTCTTAATACTTCTACTACTCTCAGTCTTATACACATTGTTAGCAGCAGCAGTTAATTGCCATTAAAATGCACAAACCACCCTATTAGCTGGCTTTTGGCTGTATGGTGACTGTACCTGTGCCTTTGGCCAGTTTTTGGCTCATAATTTAGAATTTACATTTATCGAATATATTTCGTGCACTTAAAACTCATGCCCAAGCGCATTAATTTCATTAATTATCCTTGTTGCCATCCGGTTGACCACAGCAACATACAAACAACAAAAGCCAAAAGCGACTGCAATAGCAGCGATGCAAAAGGCAGCGAGACAGAGAGATATTGTGTGTGTGCGTGAGAGAGAGAGAGAGAGTGGGAGAAGGGAGAAGTGAGAAGGGAAACGTCGCACACATGCCACATAATTTTGCAAATGCAAAACGCTCCAGCTCCAGCTCCAGCTCTAGTTCGAGCTCGAGTTGGAGTCCAGTGCATGTCCTTGCAACCGACGACGTTCTGCAGTGGACAACGGCATTGCGAAGCTAAAGGGGCATGTAAAGTAGCCACAGCAGGGTTGAGTGGCTGCCATGGTGGGTGGCAAGTGGTAAGTAGTAAGCGGCTGCTTGCCGAGTCGTAATCGGAAATTTTACACCTACTCCGCATTATAATTTATATGCCTGGCAGGGCTGACCAAAAGCCTGACAAGGGAGTGAGTCACGTCTGGCAAGAAACTTTTTGTTATGTATATATAGAAATGGGTATATATATGTGTGTGTGTGTGTGTGTGTGTAGGATCAAAGTATATACGAAATTTGGTACATAAATTATGCAGAGATGTGCTCAAGATTTGAACAAATCGCAACTGCAAGAAACTTTTATTGCATTAAGAAAGTAAAGCAAGTATTTTCATAGTACAGAATATACCACTCTTTTGGGGGAATTAACTGCTGTTTGAGCGTTATCTATGCTCTGCATAGAAACATTATTTTGATAATGTTAGTTCACATCTCTATAAAGATATCCTTACTTGAGACCCAGAGAAAAGAATCATAGAATTCGGTTTGGTAAGCTGTCACGCTCGATTGTTTGTTGACTGAGCCAAGAAAATACGCCTAAATGCAGGCTCGCAAAATAATACCCAAAAAAACGTCTGATTTCATACCTGCACTTGTTGTCCACACACACACGCACACACACACACACACACACGCAACGAAAGAAGGAAATGTTAGTAGAATATCGAACACGAAATGCAAAGTCGAGTCTCGATGCTGAATGTTGTTGTTGTTGTTGCTGTTGTTGTTGCTGTCTTCGGCTACACAAAACGGGCGTTGATTTTAATGCATAATGCATTCTATGTGTGTGTGTGTTGTTGTTGTTGGCCACAATGCAGGCAACTCGCCTACGACTGCCTGCAGTTGAAATTATACAAAGCCACCATGACCAATGCAAGCAGCAGCAACAAACAGACGACTCAACTGCACTCAAACTCAAACTCAGAGTCGGAGCCGGAGTCAGAGACAGAGACAAAGTCAGCGCTGGTGTCAGGCTTGCAGTCCGTGTCCGAGTCCGAGTCCGAGTCCGTGTCGGAGTCGGAATTGGAATCGGAGTTGCAGTAACGACGTTGGCCAGCCGGCAGCAGTCAACGAACGCACTTTTCCGGCCACGTCGACAGCGTCAGCGTTGCTCATAATGAGCTGAGCTGAGCTGACTGCGAGCAAAAGGGGCAAAAGGGAGAGAGGGGGCTAAAGAGGTAAGCAGGACGATGCCTTGAAAGTTGTGTGCAGGACATGCAATGCCTGAGTTCTGTTGTAGATTTTGGCCAGCAAGTGGACTGCAGCGGGGTGTGCAATCATAGAGTGGTAGGGTGTGGGAAGGGGGAGGGGAGTAACACACAATGTGGGCAGAGAAGGCGTAATAATTAATTTTGTCTGGGCCATGGTCGTAGCCAAATGGTGTGAGCCATTTGCCTCCCGGGCAAGCACAGGCCGAGGCAGATGAAGAGACAGAGGCAGAGACAGAAGCAGAGGCAGAGGCAGAGGCAGAGGCAGTAGGAGAGACAGAGGCATGTGGCATATGTATGAGCAGCAAACAATACAAAACAAAACAAAACAAAACACGAATGAGCAACAGCAACAACTGCAACAGCAACAGCAACAAAATCATTTACACTTGCACAGTGGAAAATGAAGAATTATTTGTACTTTGGAGATTGTTGCCACAACATGTCTATCAGTCAGGAGGCAAGATGCTTGCGCTGGTTGCTAGTTGCCAGTTGCTGGGTCGAAACATAATGAGCAATTGTTGCTGTTGCTGTGGTTGCTGCTGCTGCACCTTTGCAACATATTGTGAAAGCTCGCCAGCAACATGGCAAATTGCAGCGACAAAATATGCCAGCCAAATTAAGTACAATTTGCGCATATTAAAAGTCTGTCTAAATTGCAGTGGCAGGCAACCGAATGGCAACATGCGGCATGCAATAGCACTTCCTGGCAGCAGCAGCAGCAGCAGCAGCAACAAATCTAATCAATAACCGACAAACTGGTAGAATTTCATGTAGCACACTAAATAGCACGATTAATTATCGCTATGGCCAACCAGCTATAATTCAAATCGAGCGCTTGATATTTTTTCAACTTATTCAACATGCAACATCTGCAACATGAGCAAGCCAGTGCTTCGTCTATCACAACAACAAGAGCAACAACAACAACAGCAACAGCGAACGCATTACAAACCGGTCTAATTATACTCATTTTGTTGCCACAGTGCGCTTGCAACATGTTGCCGATGTAAAGTCCAGCTATAAATTGCAATTTCCATGCAACTTTCTATTGCTAAAAAATTTATCATTCGCTACGTTTGCCAACCAACCATCGGCCAATGTCTTGGCCAACGTTTTGTCATGCCTCCGTTGCATGCGGCAATTCGTAGCCAATATTCAAATTAATAAAATCATCAATAATTTCTGCCTAGCTGCAACATGCAGAACATGTTGTTGATGCGGCTGCTGCTGTTGCTGTTGCTGCTGCTGCTGTTGCTGCTGCAACCTGTCGTAATTAATAGTCAAACTAAATTGTAGCATATTCTGCCATCCATTTAGAGGTATCGCTTCAAATGTGGCACAAAGCAATTTTTGATTAGAAAACTGCGTCCGGCTCTAGACGACTTCAATTTATGCCTCGCCATTAAATTGCCTTTGATTTGTAATTAGCACAGAATGCATATTAAATGCCACAAGCGGCACCAGCGCCAAGTGGCAGGTGACAACTTTAAGGAAGTGAATGTTGCATGCCGCGCACAAGGGGACGGGGCGAATTGACTGTTGCCTGCAACTTTTTGGTAACTAAACTTTTGCGAGTGGCGGCGGCCAGCAAAATAATCAATAAAACGCCTCTTGCCACAGGGCGGCCCAAGCAGCATTAAGTCATTGAGTTAAAATTATTTATGCAACATTTATTTACGCATACATGCACAGACAATAACACCCACACACACACACACACACACGCACACACACCCACACACAGACATACAGGCGAGCTACAAAGTTTTCTGAGCAAGTTGCATTGTTTTAGGGTTGTTGTTGTCGGGGATGTTCATGCACTTGGGTGTGTAACGGTGTATTGCGTGTGTGTGTGTGTGTGTGTGTGTGTTTGCAGTGTATATAAACGTGCAATTTTCTTAAAAATTACACACGATTACACATGAAATACAACCTGAAAGCACAACATTATGAAAAGTAGATACTTATAATGGTTAGAGAACGAAAGTTCAACTCCCAGGCGATTGTAATGAAAGCACTTTGCTCAGAGTTTTCAAAATTGAGACAAGGATCATAAAGTTAGACGGGTGCAGCCCTAAACGGATTACTAAGAGAACAGAGTAGAAAGTATTTATAAGTAGATTAAATAAGACAAATAAAAAAACAAAGAAATTAAAAAAGATTATTGGTTTTTAGATAGTGATAGAAAAAGGGAGTAATAATATTTATAATAATATATATTGCAAAATAAATCTACAAAGATCTTCTAAATTATTGAAGGCATTCTGACTGGTTTAATCAACTCACACATATAGGAAAATAATACAGAGTAGAAAGTATTTATAAGTAGATTAAATAAGACAAATAAACTAATTTAAGAAGTAGCAAAAAAAAAAACAAAGTGAGAGAGATTATTGGTTTTTAGACAGTGCTAGAAAAAATGGAGAAATATGTTTGAAGAGATCGTAATTGAAAAATAATAATTTAAAGAAAGGGAAGAATCAAAATATAATATAATAATATAATAATATATATTACAAATGATATCTAAAAAGATCTTCTTAATTATTCAAAGCTCTCACTCAGTTTTAGCTAATCTACAATGCATTCTGTCTGGTTTAATCAACTCACACAAATAGGAAAATAATACAGAGTATAAAGTATTTATAAGTAGATTAAATAAGACAAATAAACTAATTTAAGAAGTAGCAAAAAAAAAAACAAAGTGAAAGAGATTATTGGTTTTTAGACAGTGCTAGAAAAAAGGGAGAAATAATATATCTAATAATATATATTACAAAATATATCTACAAAGATCTTCTTAATTATTCAAGGCATTCTGACTGGTTTAATCAACTCTCACATATAGGAAAATAATACAGAGTAGAAAGTATTTAAAAAAAAAAACAAAGTGAAAGAGATTATTGGTTTTTAGACAGTGCTAGAAAAAAGGGAGAAATAATATATCTAATAATATTATTATTATTATTATTTATTGAAAGTTAACAATGAATTATTAACCTACATGGCGATGACCACTAGCTGCCAGGGCTATCAGCTCGTAATAATATATAATATATATAATATATATTACAAAAGAAATCTACAGAGATCTTCTTAATTATTCAAGGCATTCTGACTGGTTTAATCAACTCCCACAAATAGGAAAATAATACAGAGTAGAAAGTATTTATAAGTAGATTAAATAAGACAAATAAACTAATTTAAGAAGTAGCAAAAAAAAAAACAAAGTGAAAGAGATTATTGGTTTTTAGACAGTGCTAGATAAAGGGAGAAATAATATATATAATAATAAATATTACAAAAGGTATCTAAAGAGATGTTCTTAATTATTCAAGGCATTCTGACTGGTTTAATCAACTCTCACAAATAGGAAAATAATACAGAGTAGAAAGTATTTATAAGTAGATTAAATTAGACAAATAAACTAATTTAAGAAGTAGAAAAAAAACAAAGTGAAATTAGAAAAGAATATTGGTTTTTAGATAGTGCTAAAAAAAAGGGAGAAAAAATATATATAATAATATATATTACAAAATATATCTACAGAGATGTTCTTAATTATTCAAGGCATTCTGACTGGTTTAATCAACTCTCACATATAGGAAAATAATACATTATAACACATTATAAAACATACTCGTATGAGTACGAAAGTTCATTCTCGTTTGCTATCAACTCCGACTGAATTACCTTAAGTCACATAGCCACACTGGGAGGCAGCACTATCGCGCTCGTGGCAAGGGCCATTACATTATATGTATTAGCCGTCCAAACGAGTACGTGATCCGTAGGGCGCAGCAGGTTGACCCCCACTTAATGCAAACAAAATGCATTGCAATCCGGTCAGTGGACTATTTAACTGGGTGTTTTCTTGTATTGTTGTGTGTGTGTATGCGAATATGTGTGTGTGTATTGTACTATTGTTGTTGCCCATGTGTTTTGTTTTTATTTCTATTTTTTGCTGTCGACTTTTTCCACTCAAATCATTAAAAATAATAATAATGAAATTTGCGTGATTCAAACTGAGCACGCACTAGGCGATGCCAATATAACAGCAACAATGCCAGCGGTGTACTCAATATAACAATAACAACAACAGCAACAACAACAACTACAGCAACAACAATAACAACAGCGACTACGACAACAATAAACATGTGCACAAGCCGAACAGTCATACGCCCCCAAAGAGCCCAACGGAAAGGAAGTCAAAGTCATGCCAGGCCGAGGCAGGACAGACTAGGACGAGGCTCAGAAGCAACCCTCTCATAGCGTGAGTTGTGCAGATACACACACACACATGTATACACACATATGCACACACGCACACCCATTCACACTCTTTGCCCTTAATGCGCCTCGTAATGAGTTATTCGCATTTTGTATTTGCATTAAAAACAAGCCTCTGCCTGCTCAAACCCGCCCACATTTGGCAATTTTAATTCATTTAGACGGAATATAATGAGAAAAAGCAAAAAATATTACGCGTATCTACAGTTTAACGCTACGAATTGTAAATACTCTCAGCCTTAGCTGTGCCAAAATAACTTATCAAATTTGTGTTTCAAATAACTTATTAAATTTGCGTAACTAAAGTTCAAGTATTTCTCTGCCCAGCAGATGTTCCTGGTGTGAGAATTAGTGTTTTAATATATATTTAAATACCTTTAAAGATTGTTATTGCTTTCTAATTGAATTAAGCATACTTCAAATAATAAACTATCAAGAACAGTCTCAACTCTACAACAAAAGACTTACACTCTTGCTGCAAGAGTGTGTGGTCGAAAATTGCATGTCTCATTCGAGTTGCAGTTGTATAATAACATCGCGGATGGGGAATGGAATGAGAATGAGAGAGTGCAACACGAATCGCACACGACATGAGAGAACAGAAAACATAATTTTGCTAAATTAGCGAAAAACAAAAGAAATGCCACGTGGTCTATTGGGCGGGGTTAGACATGCCCCCTTCACTGAAAACTCCCCAATTGAGCACGCACCAAAATCGTTTGCCCAGCGCTGTGTTTCCACCACGTTTCATACAGCGAGCGGGATGAGATAGAGTGACAAGGAGAGGGAAAGGGGGCACCATTATCAACGTCTAAATATTTGGCAAAAAGTAGAAAAAAAAGTTGGTAAAAAGCAAAAAAAAAAAAAAGGAAAAGAAATATGTAAAACCTGCTGATGGCTTTGGATTGCATTTGGTGCCGGGCAACGGCCAACTAATTATAAAAATGTTTGCAACCCCTTTCACTGAGCACAACAAGAATTATGCAAAACCCTTTTGTGCATTGCATGTGACCAGCTCTGAGGGTCTGAGGGTCTGAGGCCAAGTCCGGGGTAAGTGATTGTGTACGTGCTCATTATGGAAATTTCTTTCAGTGTTGGTGTTTTTTTTTTTTTTTTTTTGTTTTTCATTTTTCCCATTTCTGGCATTGCGAAATTAATGCAAATGCTGTTTGGCATGTTCAGATCGAAGCTGGGTAGTGTGGGTCGTTAATGACAGCTGTGTGGCAGGATGGGAACACAGAGGAACACAGAGGAACTCGGAGCTTAGCGAGGGGCGATTGACAAAGGTTTATTGGAGCTTTGGCACTGGCGATACGCGATTATAATTAGAATTTTGCCGCGAGCTTTGCACGGACAGCAACTGGAATTTTTTGCAGGCCAGCGAAGGGTTGCTCGGCTTCCATTCGCATCTGGGGTTGTAAAGTGTTTTCGGGTTGATTGCCAAAATAAAACTGCGCGGCCGACTGACTTAAAAGTGTAATGGTAATCGAATTTCAAATCGATTAACTGCCAGCCAAATTGTGAGAGAAATAAGTAGATCATTAGAAGTTGCAACTGCTCGAATTATTGTCAATAACTGCTTCTGCAATAACCTCAAATCCCTAGGCGAACTTCACTTGACTTCACTTGTCCTTGAATCTTGCAGTTATACCTGCAATACATTCACAAGAGCAGCCTTGCCAAAGTGGCTGGGAGTCATTAACCCAAACCTCCAAAAAGCCATTAGGAACATATGAAAAAAGTGCAATGTGCAGTAGAGTCGATTGTGTGCAATTAATCGATTGGTGATAATGATCGATTATATTATAAAATACAATTATAATTTGCATACACGTACAAGTGACACACACACACACACGCACACACACACACACACTCAGACTAAGTTATGTCGTGTTTAATGGCTTATCAACAAAGTTGCATTGAAATGGCGTCTTTAATCGCTTAATAAGCTGTGATTAAGTAGGGCATTGTGGGCCAGCGGGAGGGCAGCGGGTGGCCAGCGGGAGGCCAGCAACTCGCACTTAACTTGGCTTATTGCATTGACAAGTGCGCCAGTAATTAGTTACCTAGCCATCGCAATTAGCACAGGTGCAAGTGGGACGGCAACAAGCAGGCGAGCGTCGCCTCAAGCAGCTGTTGCTCTGACTGTACCCAACTGACAACGGCATTTGTTATTGTTCTTACTGCTGTTGCGTTCCCAGCTAAGTATTAACTATTATTTATTTATTATAATTATTTATTTACTTTTGCAACTGACAGCGCTTATTAAAACCAACTCAATGCACCGTTTTGCCAGCATCAAAACAATGGCCACGTTATTCTAGCCCGTCCCCGCCCCCCTCGACATGCAACGACTACAGCCCCTAGTGCACCCTCAACTAGCCCAACCCCTACGTCATAATTAACATATATGGTAGCTTTAAAGCTTCAGTCGAATGCAAGTGAATACCCTGTAAACAAAGCTAATTAGGAAGAGTTGCATGAACACTTAAGGAAATTCCTGCGAAGTCGAAATGAAGATAGAATAGAAAGAGAAGTTGATGTAATCCCTGATCTGCTCTCCCTCTCTGTGACTCTAAAATGTGCATCTCAAATAGGAAATTGTATAGATTTAGATCCCAAAGAAGAGAGTATCTTCTAGCCGAGTCGCATTGCAATTGCAGCTACTGGCAATGTCACAACTCTATGATGTCAGCTGGGCATAATCAAGCCAACTATAAATTGAGTGGGATAAGCTGATTGCAATTCGATTGAGCCGCGGCTTTTAATTAACTTTCGAGCTTAAGCTGTTTAATGGAGAAGGTAAAGTTTAAGCGTCATGTGTGTGTGTGTGTGTGTGTGAGTGTGAGTGTGGAAATTATGAAAATTATGGGGAAATGTTTAGAGCAATGGGTAGAGTTCATGTTTTGAACTCTCATGCAAATAACTACTCAACTGGAACAGTTGTTGTTGCTGTTGTTAATGTAGTGAAATTTTTGATTTCAATTGAAATAAATTTCTATTAATATTTTTAATTGTTTGTTAAGCGAAAAGAATTGCAGCAGCTCACAAAATGGCGAAATTGCGCAGAAGAAAGCGTGAAAGCGGAGAACAAAAGCAACAACAAAAATCGTTATATTTGTTAATTGAGATTTGACCTGATGATATAGTTAAATGAGCACAACAACAACAACAATAAGAACAACAAGAACAACAATAGTAACGACAAATAAAATTGACGTCAACGAAAATGTTGTCGCCAGAAAGAAATGCGCTGTGAAAGTGTGTTAATTAATTGAGCGAGGAGCAGACAGCTAACTGTACAGTGTTACAGTGTTATAAAACGATTAATTTGTGTATGCAAAATGCTGAAAAGTAAACCACACGGAGTACAGCATTGTAGTCAGGGAATAAAGGCATCAAAGTAGAGAAGGAATTAGATAATAATGACGAGAAGTTTATATAAATTTCCTTTTCAGTAAGTAAACTAAAATAATCATTATAATAAACAGAATAAAAATAATAATAATAATCATAATCACAATAATCATTCTAATCATATTATCAAATTAATAGATAATAACTATAATAATCAAATAAAACGATGCAAAATCAAAAAATTTTAACTGATCTATTGAATTCTTCAATTTTTCCATTTCTTAATATTTCTATTTATTCAAAATCAATAAATTTTAGCTGATCTATTGAATTCTATAATTTTACAATTTCTTTATATTTAGTTCGTTATTGCGATATATGGTAATCGACTGTAAACCCATTTCGATGCGTAGAGCTTTAAGTGGCACTGTGCCCAGTAAGAGAATGTCTCTCAGACAGGCTAATTGAATGCAGTTTACTGTTATATAAAGACCTATAACTAGATGCCTAAATATGCGCGCCGCTCTATTCCTTGCGGCGCCCCAAACACATACCCCAATATCAGGCCACAAAACGCCTCGATGCTTGCAACACACGCACACACACAGATACATACAAACGCACACACACTCATACAGTGAGCACTAAAAGTTTGCAGGCATCGTATGTTTGGGACGTTGCGTTGTCGTCACACTTTCCTATAATTTGCGCTCATAGAGCCAACAACGACAACAAAGACAGCAACAACAACAACCTAGACATCAAATGGCAACAACAAACGGCAAAACAGCTAAAATCAAATGGCACGCATGAAATTAAAGTTTAAGCGCGCAAAAAATTTATATGTACGACGCCGTGTGCCAATTAATGTAAATTACGCGACGTCGACGACAGCAACAGCCACAGCCACAGCAACAGCAACAGCAACGGCGGCAACACGACACCAACAGCAACAGCAACAGCAACACTAACAGTGACGCCCAGCGCGCGATATGGCAACGCCGTGGGGGCCACTGCCAGTGCAAGCTGCACGCATGCGTTCGTCTATCTATCGCCCTCTCGCTCTCGCTCTCGCACTCGCTCGCTCGTTCGTTCGCTCGCCCTGGCTGTGAGCAATTTTGAAAGTGCTCACAACGCCTGCAAGAAATTAGCGGCTACAAAACACACAGTAAATGATTATTAAATGCGCCAATTTGTTGTCGCCATCGCCCGCAGTCGCAGGTACAGTCACCGCGAAGGCTCATTAAGTGCGTGACGGCCCAGACTTATGCATAAATGCATGAGGCCGTTTCGTCGACCTGGCCAAAACCGAGGCAACTGTACTCGGTCTGTGCGCAGGCGCAATTACTTTCTCACAGTGATGCGGGGAGTCATAAAAAGCTTAAGACGATGGATAAACTTATCTCTCAGAAATGATAGGAATGGGAATATGTGCAAAATTAGTCTTATAAAACAACTTAAATAGTTAAAAGAATAAAACATAATCTAAAGCGAAGTTAAACACACAACAGAGATGAAGATCGTAAAAGTAGATTAAGTAACATAGCATTGATAACAGTTTCAAAATACGATTGATAACATAACATTCACAACATCAGTTTCAGCATACCCCGCAGGCAGCTTGTAGGGGAAGTAGAGAGTGGGGACTTAAGTAGTTTGTGCTTTACCACATGGTAAAATTAGGCTAAATACATTGACTACTCTTAAGCGGGGCAAGTGGGGATTGCAGCACCTTGCAGTGGCCATAATGCAACCTTATAATTCCACATAGATATCCGGATTTATATTCTGCATTTCAGTAACTACAATTTAGTGATGCAACTGTACTTTCATTATTTGCGCAATTTGAGGGAACTCGGCCGTAATTTTCTAACGATTGTCGTTGTCTACGGCTCATTAAAAGGTTAAATAACTTTGCATTGAACTCGTTATCGCAATTGTGTGGCCATTATCAAGACCATCATCGCCATAATAATAATGCAAAAGCCAATCAACGAAATATATTTATTTAAATGAGTCTAAATTACGGCTCATTGAAAAATATTGGACCCAAAGTCTTCTTTTGTATGTAGTTCTGTCTATTTCTCTGATTGGAAATCAACAGAAATAAAGAGAGAACAACAACAAAAAATCTGTTGCCTGCCTGTTCAATACGTAAATTAATAAAAATCGAAATCAGTGAAAAACACTAAATGTTCAATTTATGCGACAATAATTGAGAGAGAGAGAGAGAGAGAGAGGGAGACCTGCAAATGACGCCAATAAGCCAAACAACGCAATCTGAACAGAACAGAACAGAGAACAGAGCTGAACAGAAAGCAAAGCAGTCACTGGCAACCAATCAGGGCCATATTAATCAACTTTTAATGAAAGTCATTTAAATGTGTTAATTTTTGTATTGGTTGTTGTTCTTTTGTTCCTAGGATGATGGCTTGGCTTGGCTTTCTTGGCATATAAGCAGCACATGCTGGTGGTGCAGTGGTGCAGTAATGCACTTGCACAGTTACCCAGGGGAATTGTATAACAAATTACATTATTGTTGTGTAAAATCTATTTAATTCTTTCTTATATTTATCAACTCACAGTCTTTTATTGTATTCGAAACATAATCTATTTTCAACTTTATCCAGCAGCTGTAATTATTATTGGCTCTGTGGCTTTTCAGTTGCCATAATTGTGTGCGCTTAACTTGATTTGTCTCTTCAGCTTCTGCAGATTCTTTTGCTCTCCTTGAGTTAAATTGATTCACGCGTCACAAATGACGCAATTTAAGAGATGTTCGTCGGCTGGGCAATAATGCCAATTAATAAACAACAATAAGACAATACATATTTATTAATAATAAGTAAAATAATTTGACCAATTAACGGCTACAACATTCCAGCTGCCTCTCAACTCAGCTCTGAGAACTCTCGACCAATCACAAATCACAACGCGCCTAGCAAGCGGCCCCAGTAACCCAACGAGTTGGGTGTGTTGTTGTTGTTGTTGTTGTAGCTCTTGTAATTGAATTCTCTCTCTTTTCTACCAAGTATTTCTTTGAATTGAAATACACTTTCAGACTTGACAGATTTAATCATTAGAAATAATTACAAGCAATCGATAATTATGTGTCCAAGAATTGACCCTAGCTGCAGTTGCTGCCTCAATTGGATCGGGGTAAACGAGTTAATTAGAAATTGATAGGTTGCATAAATATTCTTTGAATTTATTGTTCCCTTATCGCTTTCTATGCTGCCAAAAATGCACAAGTCGAAGTGAAATATGTAAATTACGCTGCTGATTAAGATTTTGGCAACAGCATCGAACTGTGGGACAAGTAATGGCCTTAAAGATAGCGCAAAATAGTTCAATAAAACATGTAATAAAGATCTGATTTGAAAAAATAAACAAATGTCAGTTACGAACTGCTTAAAGTCGTATATTTACATTCGCTGAATCTTTAGACTTGGCTTACATTACTTTCTTTAGCTAGAGATTAGTTACACATTACTTTCTTTAGCTGATATTGATATTGTTGTTAAAGAAATATAAAAATAATATATATATGTGTTATATTAAAAGTATTCTTAACTCACAACTAACATATCCTTGTCAAGTTCCATGACATATCTCAACTGGAAATCAACATCAAATTCTTTCTCAACATTTATGCATTTGTTTCAACTTGTCTGTTTGAGCTGACAATGGAAAATTTATTAGAAATTATAGCCAATTGAGCACCAAATTCGCACCGTATCAATATGTGTGTCATAAACACGCATCTCACACACACACACACACACACACACACATGCACACTCGCACTCGCACTACAGCACACATGGCGTTGAAATTTGCGCTCATTTTGGACTCATAAATTGCAGGCAATAATCTGGCAGACAGGGGCGCAAGTTATAGGCCTGGCAATTGGAATTGTTTGGTAGCTATCACAACATAGGCACACACATACTTACACACACTCATGCATTTGGCATTCCATGTACATAAAAGTCAGAAATCTGTGTTAAAAATCAGTGCATTTTCCTGCAGCGAGTTTAAGCTGCATATTGTGTATACCTAAACTTATACCCTATATTCATAACTTATACTTTCATATTATTAAGATATTAGAAGTATTGCTATTCAGTTTTAAATGAACATTACTTACAATTGTCTATCATTATTGAGTTATCCAGTTAAGGTATTGGAAGTGTCTCGATTGTTTTAATTTACTCAACTTTTTTAATACTTCAAATGTTAATTTCATGTTTCTAAGCTCTCAGACAACTTCATTTGCTGGTACAAGTAATAAAGAATGAAATAAAGATTAATAGCATAAAATTAAATATAAAATAAATAGATCAATTCAAGTCTTTCTGCTTCTTTAAATAAAGATCAATAGCATAAAATTAAATATAAAATAAATAGATCAATTCAAGTCTGTCTGCTTCTTTAAGTTCATTACTTTCCTATTTAGTTTTCTTGTGTTTGTCATTGAGTTATTAATTGCACGTGGAGTATTTCCTTGACATTTTGAGCTATTTGCTTGCTGTTGTTGTTGTTCTTTTCTTTTTTTTATTTTGTAATTATGCTAAATTATAAGGCAAGTGGTGGCAGTAATGAAAAGTCGGTCGAAGTTTGTGTTGCCGGATTGCCGGGCAAACGCAGACAGATTGCATTACTCATACGCAATGTGGGCCTGTAATTGCATGTAATAAACGAGCGTCGCTAATTTAGATAAGTTTTTTACCTTTAGCGAACTAAGCTGGCACTGTAACTGTAACTGTAACTGGTTGCATCGACCTGCTAATCGGACACATCAATCGAGCGAGGGCCATAACAAACCATAAATAAAACACGAATACAACGCCAAAAATGGCGCTAAGCGTTCGTTGTTATTGTTATTGTTGGTGTTGTGTGTGTTGTGTGTGTTGTTTGTGTTGTTTCTGTAATTGTTTTTGTTGTTTTCGCTTTGCTTATGAATGAAGCAAGCTGAGCTCATGAATGGAAGGCGGCGACGGCGGAGATTGTACAGATTGCGACAAAGTTTGTATGAAAAACACACTCACACACACACACACACACACACACATGCACAGGCAGCTGAGCAGGGGCAAGCGAGCAAACACACACACACATACGCCAAGTTGACGTCGCCGCAATAACAGCAGCGCAGCAAACGACAGCAGCAGCCAAACAAAAAAAACGTGCGAAAAATCAGCGACAGCCGCAGCCGCAGTCGCAGCCACAGTCGCAGCCGCAGTCGCAGCCTCAGTCGCAGCCTCAGTCGTAGCAGCGACAAAGACAGAGGCGTGACGTCACTTGCCTGACAAAGATGCGCACAAAAAGTGGCAACAACAACGACAGAAAGCAACTTATATAAAGTTGTAAAAGCCTCAATAGCCGCCTCAGCTTAGACGTCTTGGCCACGGCCATGGCTATAAGATGCCCAGCGATGCCGATGTGTGTATCTTAACTTGGCCAACAGTTGGCGCAACAGGCGGCGCCTTCGTTGGCTTACTTGGCTAAGAGCAGCAGGCGCACAGCATTGCCAAAGTGCCGACGACGTTGCTGTCGTCTTAATGTGACAGACGCGAGTGTTGAAGCAGCGTCTATAGTTGTTGTTGCTGTTGTTGTTATTGCTGTTGTTGTTGCTGTTCTTGTTGTTGTTGTTGTTACTCTCGCTGTTGCTGTCGGCATGACAAGCATCTAAGACTAAGAGGAAAAGCGAGGCCCCAAAACAGAGATGGGCAAGCAGAGCTGAGTTATTTTTAGGGAAGCAAGCAAAATAATTTTCGCATGCAATTGCAGCTTCATTTATTAATCAATGTTCAAATAAATATATAATAAAAAGTAGTTGTCAAAGTAAAAGATAACACTTATATTTGCGAAAAAGTCAACATATTAAATATAATAAAATATATTTAAAATATACAATAAATTAAGGCTCAAAGACAACATTATACTTTACTTATATCAGCCAAAGAAATGTCTTCAATGATCAGTCATTCATGCCAAGTTCTGCAGTTTGACGCTCCACACACTCCCACACACACACACACACTTGTATGTGTGAGAGCAGAGTCTATTAGCACTTGTATCTCAGTCGCCGTTATAGGTACAGTTGTTGACCTTCAGCGTCAACTTGAGTGAAAATGCCAGAAATATCTGCACAGCAGTTACAAGTTGAGGCCATCAACTGAGAACTGAGTCTCAACTTGCCACAGGAGGCAGCATTCAAGTGGCCCATTAGGCGCACTTAAAACGCCCACAGTGCTGTCGCACACCCACACACGCACACACCTTCAAACACCTACACACTCACACACACACACACACACACACAGAGGCAGGTGGGCAAGCAGACAGTCAGGCAGCAAGTCAAATAGGAAAAACTCTATTAAAACACCCACTAAAGAAAAATTACAGACACTTGGCAGGCAGCTCAAAGAGCAGGACACCAAATGGCAAAAGTGTGGTGGCCAAAGCAAAAGATTTCTACTACCACCACCTTTTTGGCCCTGTTTACAAATCTTATACACAAAAACAAACTTCAATAAAAATGTTACAGAAAGCAGGGAAAACTCCCTTCGTGCTGATGCTTTAACATATAATTTGGGCGCACGACGACTTCAGGGTCTCAGTGCTACATTTGCTACAAAAAAAAAGAAAAAAGAAAAAAAAAATAAAAAAAAAATAGAAAGAGCTGCCACACTTTGGCAAATTTGTGTGCTGAAGTATGCAACAGGTTGTTTTGTCCTTCAGAATAGCTCCTTTTGTGGGTCTGTCTTGCTGTCTGCAACTCTGTGTGTGTGTGTGTGTGTGTATCTGTGTGTCCCTTTTTGTGAATGAGCTCATAAAACGTTTTTCTTTTCACATTGCCGGGTGTTGATGTCGTCGTCGTCGTTTGTCTGTCCCCCGTCTGTGTGTCCCGTTTTCCTGACTGGCGTGCGCCCCAAGTTGCTCTTTAGTTTTCAATTTTTTGCTTTTTAACAACAACTTCACCCCACTGTATCTACGATACGCTTTTGTCCAACTTTGGGTTAAACATTTTGCCACGCCAGGGCAAGTCTTTGATGGCCCTGGCTACGGGATAGAGACCCGTCTCGCTGCTTCTTTTCACTCCACTCCACTCCACTCCACTCCACTTATCCCATCTCTGACTCCCTGGCCATCTCTGAGAGCTGCTCATTTTGATTAAGTGCGAAACAATTAAGGCTACTGTTTGCTACTGTTTGCTTCTGTTTATGTAGTTAATCGTGCCCGGACAAGAATCAGGCAGGCGCTTTTCAGTTAGCAGCGCATGGAAGCAAGCAGGCTACGGCCAGAAGCAGCTGTTTCCCATCCCAACTTCTGATGTGGTTGCTGTGGCTTCAAACGAAAATGATGACTGATTGCCAGTGCCAAATGCTTAAAATATGTCAAGCGAATGGAAAACTTATTTAAATCACTATCTAGTTTTACTCAAATACTCAGTGTAAGACTAATAAGACTAAGAAATGTGTAATTTGAGACTCTAATGAAAAAAACTGTGTATTTGATTATACATAAAAGAATATTTAGGAAAGAATCTGTGAAAGTAGACGGAGAAAGTTTGCTTTAGCTATAATTCATTAAATTTAAATAGAAAATCATAAAGCAAACAAAAATTAAAAATAATGTTTTTCAGTTATTATGAATATATCTAACTCCTCTGCTGCCGTTGCTTATAACAAATATAATTTATAATAAATGGGTTCTATTTATAAATTCAGCGATAATTTACTCCATGGAAAACTATGACTAAAGCATGCAATAAAAGATATCAGTTATTTATAGTGCAAAACGAAATACTCAACACTCTGTATAAGAATATACTTTTAAAACATAAAGATCTGTCCAGAAATAAGAAAGCTATTCAGAGAAGAGAGAAGTAAGAACAGAAAATTATTCATTGAAGCGCTCCAAACACGTGCGCGAGCGAGACAGAGAGACCGATAGCAATTGTGTACATGTGTGTATTGCACGTATACACATATACACACATATATTCATGCATAAAGCATACTAGCTGCAAGGCTCAGCATATTCTTGCTCTATCAGAAGCTTACTCTTAGGTCACTAAACAATTCCCCAGCACTTTAGCTTAGAATTTACTTAGAAAATTTACGTAGACTGTCAAATATCGCACTGTCCGTCAGTCGGTTAAAACACTAATCTAACAACCTGCATAAATATTATTGTAATATCTACTTGAGTTAAGTTATTCTAGTTGCTGGTCGAAATAAGCTGAGAGCCACTGTTTATACTGTATATGCTATGCATTTTTTAGACATTGAAAATCGGCCGTTAGTGAATTTTTATTTGAATTAATATTTTTGGCATTGTTCTAATCAGCATCTGAGATCCGCCCTCAAGAAACGCACCCCGTTATTTTACGCAATTTGCATTCCCCTTCTTCTTAGTCTATGAGCGCAGCAACAGCAAAGCGCAACCAATCCTCACTCACTCTCGGAGCAATGCAACAACAAAGCAAAGCAAAGTGTTGTTGCAGAGCTCAAAGCATAGGCAAAGAGAGAAAAAGATAGAAAAAGAAAGAGAGAATATGTGCAGAATTGTTATTGCATTTTGTCTTAGCTTTCGAGCACTTTTCGCAGCAATTACAAAAACAAATATTGCAAAGTGTTTGTAACTCACTCACGGGTTGAATTTGGCTGCTGTTAATTACAAAATGATTAAGAATAGATATTTAAATTTAAAAATTAAAATTATAGTCACTATATATTATATATAATATATACATATATAATAAAACATAATATATATTATATATTATATTTCCTGTAGGGAGGAAGAACTAAACTATTTTTCCACATACATATGTACGTTTGACAGTGCAAAGAATTTTGAGAGAACTGATAAGATAATAAACAATCTGCGTAGCAATTTGTTTAATTAATGAATTAAAAAAATAATAATTTATTATATCTTTAGTAATTTGAATTGTACTTCCTCTTTAAGATCGAACATTCTTGTTACACAAAGTGTGGCTGATTAGTTGAACCTTTTTTGGTTAGCGGTTTCAGTTACGAGTCGTGTTTTTAGTGTTTATCGTTTAAATTTTGTTAATTAAACGCAATTAAAAGCCGTCTCTCTCTCCTCTTGACATACTTGCAACTTAAACGAGTCTGAGGCGAAACAGTAACAGCAGAAGTAACATCTGCCCAGTTAATGAGACATGTCGCAGTCGTCACATGGCACTGACAACTGTCGAGCTAATTGCGCAATTAACTGCAAGACATGAAGAGATGGAGCCATCGGTGGGGGGCGAACGGGAGAAAGAATGAAGGAGTGAGAGCACAAGTGAAAAGAGTAAGAGAAAGACAGAGAGTGTGACCCAGAGAATGCCACATGTTGCATGCAATGGAGCACGGGGCATACTGTAAATTTGTTTGTATTAAGTGTAGCAAAATCTCAAGCACTTAATTCACGCTTTGTTGAAGGTGTTGAGAGTGTGCGAAAGAGAGTGGGTGGGGTGGGGCAAGCCCCAACGGCGTATTACAACCAGCCAAGTCAAACCAAATGCAAAAACCACAAAAAAAAGCCACCAAACTCGTAATGTGTGGTCCCTTTTTTTGTGGCAGCTATGCAGGAGCTGGACCCTCGAACCCGCAGCTCATTTTGACTTTGGGCTGCAGGACAAGCTGCTTATCCTTTGCAGAGCCCGGGCAAAAGAAAAATGTTAATTACCCTTTGTGTTTAAATAGACCCACACATATACGGAGTCCCTTAGCCTTTTTCCACACATTAGAGGTACAGAAAAAGAAAGAAAAAAGTGAAATAGAATTGTGAAAATTTGCCAGGGTCAAAGTCGTTGGGCATAGAGGAAAAAAAAGGACTTTGTGTTATTTGAAGCAATTAAAATTATTATTTTAATGTCAACACTTTGGTGGCCAGGATAATGCATGTAAAATGAAAACATTGCCAACGCCCTCGGAAAGCTGCCAAAGCCGCCAAAGGATCCAAATCCGTTAAATGTTTTTAAAGATTTCTCCTGTCTCCCCACCAATCCCACAGCACTTCCCCCAACGGTTCGACTTCCAATTCCACTTCCACTTCCACTGGATTCTTTTGCCGTCGGCTTTTGGCGGCGTCGACTTTAACGACTTTGCTTGGAGTTACTTTGGTTAAGTTTTGGGGTTGATTTTACGCCCGTGCCATGGCTTACCAGGCGTTGAGAAATTCCGTAAAGTGTTTTTACGGTATTTGCTCCAGCTTGTCTGGGGTTAGGTCAGGTTTTCCTTTCTCGAATATCTACTTTTCATACTCTTTTGCTTTTTTTTCTGTGTTCTCGTTTGAAAAATGTTCTTGGTTTGCTTTGGGTTGTTGCGGTTTAGTTTGCTTTTGGGGGCGAATGTGTGTAAGTGTGTGGGTGTGTGTGTGTGTGGGTGTTTGAGTGGGAGATGGCGTTCTCAGTGGGGTAGAGTAAGGTGTTGCCATTTGGCTGTCCGTTGGTCAGTTGGAGTGTGGTGTGACACTGAAGATAAGCAGGTGTTATATTTTTATGACTAAAGTGGCTAAGCTGCTTGTTTCATGGGTTTCATGGGCTTTGGGGGAGCAGCAAACTTCTAGTGAGAAGCTCCTTCCTGTAATGGAGTTATTTGTAGAGCCAATTAACCTTCCTGTTTATAAGTAAATTATTTTATTGATCTCGTTTCGATATCTATTGTTTTTTTATATTTTTGCAAGAAATATGTTTAAAAACGCTATCTATCTGAGGGAAAGCAATCTTAGACCCTTCATCTTATCAACATTTCTTCTACAGATGTTGTTCTCTGTGCTTTCACACTCTCCTCTAATGAGAAATGCAGTTCGAGCATCTGAATTTCTTGGCAGTTCACGACTCACTTACATTATCAATGGCATTTATCTGCTATCCATCCATCAAATGGTATCAACCCCCCAAAGAATGTCATTCCCTATATATATTTAAGTAGTACTAGTTAAGAGTATGTTGGACACTCCATTGAGTTGGTCACACGCAATGGTCTATGAAGAACTTTAATTGCTAATTGAGCAAAATACTTTTTGGCTACAAAAACGACAAATAAAAAAAAAAATAAAATAATTATTGTTTCATGTTTGCTGGAATGCCCTGAAGTGAAAACGCAAAGCATTAATTATTTAATTGCTAATTAAGAATGAGCAACAATAATAACAATATGAAACAAAATGTAATGAATTAGAAGGCGAATCGAAGACGGTTGCCGCTCTCAACATTTCTAGCGTGTGACAATTCGCATTAATTAGAAGAAATGGCTCCAAAAATAAGCCATTAAAATGTGAACACCAGTTTGGGGGGAGAAGTGTGATGGAAGAGCACAGCGAAAATGGGAGGGAGGGGGAGGAGCAGAGTAATGCGATGTCGATCAAGCCAAGTTATAGGAGAAGGGCATTAGTTGAATTCTCGGCGCCAGTTGAAATTAAAGTGCGCATCAGAGGATCACAGCAGCTGCTCTCTCGCACACTCGCTCTCTCGCTCTCGCTACTTTTCTATTTCTCTCTTTCACTCTTTCTTCCCCGTGTTCCTGCTGCTCTTTGCGTGCTTCGCCTGTCCGTGTGCCGCTTGTGCCATTTGGACACTTGTGACATTTTCTTAATTGAAATGATGCTCGTTCGTTGATAAAAATTCGTTTGTGTCTCTCTGTTGCTACCCCCTCTCAGTCACTCTCTATCACTCTTCTCCTCATTCTCTCTATCTCTCTCTCTCTATCTGTGTTTCTGTAGCTCTTTGCACGTTTTGTGTTGATTATTATTACTGTTCATTATTGTTCATTATTAAATGAGCGTGTAGCTGCGACTTTCTGTGCATTTAGCACTTTGGATCGTCGCAAAATGTTTTGGTATTTTTCGTGTGGGCTTTGCAACATGCCACATGCCACTCAAGTGCTATTCTCATTGGTTTGTTACAGATGGAGGGTTTTTCCTACGCACACAAGAAAATGCCACCGAATTCTTCGACTCATTAGTACTATCAGTTCGATCAAGCTGGAAGGTATGCAATATAAAGTATTGTAGGAGAAATGTTACAAATATTTCAGTAGAAACTGTTAATTCTGAATTGAGAATATAGTTAATAAATTCCATTAATCCTAATTCTTTCCATTAAAATTCTTTAAATTTAATCAGCTTATTATAGTTCAAAGTTCTAACTAACTACTTGTGAGTCTCTGTAATGATAAATGTAATTAGCAAGATATAACAGGGGATTACACTACAAAATAAAGAATGTGCAAACTGCAAACTATTATAAATTATCGTATTTGAATAACTTTAATACATTTCTTATACTCATCTTTTTACATAAAACCACATTAAAAACTGATTCGCCAAACAACTACACGCATTTCCATAAGATTAACACACCCCCACAACTACAGGGTATAAATGAATTTAGCTTAGCTAGTATCAATAACTGAATTGCTGATTATGTATATCAGCTGAACATGTCCTTAATTACAACATTAAATGCCAACTCTTCCCTCACTTTGACTTTGAGCCATTGCAATGACGTCTTTAGCCCGCTTGACGACCGCCTTTCACAATTGAAATGCTTGCAAAAATGCATTTCCTGTTGGCAGCCCACATAACCGCAATAAAAATGCAAACATAAAAACCTCCCGAGTTGTAAATTGGCCATACATCAAAAGCCGCTGTGCCCAAATGGAATCCTTTCAAGATGCTCCTGCCCCAACCACTACCCCTGCCCCATGATCGTGGCATTTCCTTACTTGCTTGCTGCAATGCATTTATGGGACGTAATTACCATTTTAATTTTGTTTAATCTTAAGACCTCACATGTGGCCAGGTTGAGTTACTTGCATTCTGCGATTTATTATGGACGCAATGGATCGGATCTCATTAGCTGGTGGGCGGCTCTTCTTTTGCCAGCTGCGGGCCAAAATATCTGCACATAATTACGCACTTTTTCAGGCGGATTTTCCTGGTCTTTTCTTTGGTTTTCTTTGCATTTGTTTTATTTGCTGCTTGGCGTTTTTACGATTTGCCTACTTAAAGTGACAACGTGACGCCGGCAGTGAAGGTAGCTGCCGACTGAGGTGGGGGAGCAAGATAGATACTGAGGGACGGGGGCAGGTTGGGGGAGCTGCTGGTGTCCGCCATGGCGGACGGATCGCAATTGCCGCTGGCTTTTGGTTATTTTTAATGTCTGCTGCTTGTTTGCTGATTTTCGTAGCCGTTTCTTGTGCCGCATTTGCAGCATTTTTATGCGTTCGTCATCCGTTTGTCATAAAAAACAACAACAGCAACAACAACAGCAGCAGTAACAACAACGATTTTTAATTTTAATTTAATATCTAATAATTGTTGTTGATTTTCTTTGCTTTTTATTTGCAATTTTCCGTGCAGCTATTTATGCATTTAAAACCTGGCCAACTGCATTCTGTGAACATGCGACTTTAATGGATTTCTCTGATGATGCACAATATCATTAAAATATTTTGCAAATTTTATAATAAGGCTATATATATGTGGCAAACGTATCATTTGCTCTGACTGACTGACTGTCTGCTCATTATTATGTGGCTGCAGATAAATTTGCACAACTTTTGTTTTTTTTTTGCTTATGCTAAACAAGTTCTGTGTGACAACAGTTTGTAATATACTTTAATTAGTATATGTTAGATAAATTTATATTTTAAATATTGTAAAGTCATAGAGTATAGTTTGTTCTTACTTCACTGTTCTTTAGACTCGATTCGTATCATTATGCAATAGAATTACTCACTTATCCTCATACATATTCATAATGTTTTCTTATAAATTTCATTATAAAATGTATTAAATTTTTAATGTAACACTTAATATTTCTATTGTTATTATATTTAGACACTTTTAAAATATATTTAAGAGCTTAAACAATCCTTCTGACATAGAAATAATAAATTTATAATAAGAACAATTATTTGCAACATTTTATTTTTTGTGAAAACTTTCATAAAAACCTTATTGTTAATACAGAGTTTTTCGCTAAGTGTACTTCTGCTATTATTCAAATTTGTAGTACATCTAAAACTAAACCCATTTCAAGTATTAATGATCCGGTTCAGCGATAGCTCGAGAGCGAACAACAATTTTATATTTAAATTGCCTTATATAATTAGATATTAAACAAGCTAACAATAATTTAAATAGCATTTGACAATTAATGTTAATCAACTGAAGCTTGCACTTTAACGAGATCAAGTCGATATTTTATTGTTTGCCGACGGCAATATTCGATTTTCAGTTGATCGAATTGAAATCTTGTGAAGTGAAAATAAATAAAGCTGTGTTCTCTGTCAGGAGTGTACTAGGAATTGTAGTGCTTAATTAGCTGGCAAGCAGAATTAATGATTAAGTCATTAAATGTAAATAGAAAACTGAAATTCGTTACAGCTGAATGTCATTGCGATGCTTGGCAAAAATAGATTTCAAACAGTTGCCGCATAAATTTATGTGCCACGAATCGCAGAGCAGTCGACCAACTAAATAATTACGCGATAACGAGCCGTGGAAAACTAGTTGCAGGTTGCAGGTTGCAGGTTAGCCCCTCTGAATGCCTGGCAACAACAATATAAAAACTAAACTCTGTATTAATTTGCAATTAATGCAGCTAATTATATTTAATTAAATGAACGAGCCAAGCGGCAGAGACTGAGGCGGCGGCTAACAATGCACAAGTGCAAGCCGAACGCTAAAGTCGAGCTCATGCCCTGTGTAGATACTTTGTAGGCAGTTATAGATACAGATACAGATACAGATACAGACGCAGATACAGATACACATACAGATGATAATTTGTGGAACTTGGACACACTGGGAAAAATGTAACGCGCAGGTTATGGCGACTACCAAATGAAACTGATTATTACTAATGCTATTGTTGTAGCAGTAGTTGTTGTCGTTCTTGTTGCCGTTGTTGCCGTTGTTGCTGTTGTTGCTGGTGTGAATTGCTGCTTATTGTATCTCGCAGATACATTTTACAAGCGGGCGGCGCGCGCGCTTTTTGCAAAACGGCCGCGACTCATTCAAATGGCAATTGTAATATTTAGATATCTATTTTTCTATTTTTTTCAATTTTAATATGTTTTTTTTTTTATTTTTATTTTGTGGGGTGGCATCATTTGCAAGGCTTAGCACATTAAACTGTTTATGTGTAGAGTTGTGTATTTTTCTCAATTATTTTTATTTTAGTATCTCACAGATACATTTAAGCGACTCATTGTTGCAAATTGTCAGCGCTGCGGCCGCCGCTGAACATATATGATTAGTTTAGTTTGACTGCCTGCTTTATTATAATTTATTGTATTTACTTTTATTATTAGATGCCAGTATCTATTTTTGTATTCATAAAACAAAACCCAAAGGGGGATGGGTGATGGAGGGGAAGCGAACAGAGCCAACTGATTTCTTGGACAATTTAAGTGGCTAAAATGCATTTGATTTTGATGCGGCTGCTGCAATTCGAATTGAAGTTGTGCCACTCAAATTATACATAATTAAAGCTATTAACGATCCTAAGACTTTGCATAAAAATCACATCAATTTATTGTATTGGGTTGCATTACGATGTCAAGGCCGAAATTTGCATAGAACTTGCATTTACTCGGAGTTCGTAAAGTGCGTGAGAATCAAATCTATTCAGCATTTTCTGAAGATACTTAAATACGAAGTATAATGGCTTTTCAAGTGATTAAAACTTAAGATTGAACTTCGATTAGCTAAGAATGATTAGATGGAATATACTGGAAATATGCGCTCTTCTTTTAATTATAACATAAAACTGAGAATCTACTTATAGCAACAACTTCTGCTAATGTTCACAAACGAATTTAACAGAAACTTTAATTTAATTTATTATCACTTAACAAATTTTTAGATACACTATTTTTAAACAATTATTTATTAACATTTTACTAAACTTTACGACTGGGAATCAGAATTTATTCAGCATAACATCGCCATTATTTTTGGAGATATCAAACCTGAACTTCTAATATGAATTTTGATCCACTTTTCAAATGAGTTTTATATTTTAAACATAAGTAAAGTTAGCATTGAAGTATTATATTTAAATGCATTCAGAATAAACATTAATAGTTTATAAACTAAGGAAAATAATAACTAAAAGCATTAATTCAATCACACTTTCATAACAGCTAATTAGATTGATAATTAATTAAAAATTATTAGAATTTTCTTCGAATTAAGAAATTCTATTCACTTTGTTGTTGAACTTCTTAAAAATAATGTAATAATTAAGTTAAAAATTTACCGTCTTGTTGGAGAATTAAAGCTGCAATTGAAGATTTGTATGATCGGCCTTTTGTCTGGATTTCAGGTTTTTCAAATGCACTTTTTCAAAACTTTTGTTTATTTTCTGAATATCTTAAATAATCAATAACTTTTATTAAATTTGCAGTTTAGCAAGAACTTTTGAGTAATGTTAACAATTAAACGATCGCTTCAAAGTTATTTCCATGAGAGAACTAATTGATAAGCGATCGGACCGAGATTAAGAGTAATTAATGAAACATTTTGATGCACTTTTTAATCACACACAGACGAAGCTGCCGATGCAGTTGCAGTTTGAAGTTGCTGTTGTTGCTTGATGTTGTTTGTTGTAATGTTTGATGTTTGTTGAGCCACACGCGACGATTTCTTGAGATAGACGCGCGCGAAATCTTTGGAATACTTTTGTTCAGGTTGCAGTTGCAGTTGCTGTTGCTGTTGCAGTTGCAGTTGCAGCTGTTCAATGTTGCTGCCTGGCACACGCCGGCAATGGAATGCACAAATGCACACGCGTTGATATCGATGTATGCGTGTGTCTTCCTATGTGTGTGTGTGCGTTCGAGTGTGTGTGCGCGCTCAGTAACGTAACGGTGCGTGAGTGGTACGTACAGGCGCAAAGTCGTCCACAGACTGAATGAACGTGTGGCGCACAAACGGCGCTTGGACCCCCAACAATCATCAACATAAGTAGCAAAGCGCGGCCACAACAACAACAGCAACAGCCCACGACAACTACATCGACTACGACCACGGCAACGACAACGACAACGACTACGACGACGACGACGACTTACGACAAACACGAGCAAACAAAAATGATGCCGAAGCTGCTGCCGAAGCCGAAGCAACTGGCCCAAAGCTCAGGAGGAGCAAGCGAGTGAGACACAGCAGAGAGAGGGAGAGAGAGAGAAAGAAAGAGAGCGAGAGCGCAAAACCAGACAGAGCACAACTGACGTCGACGCAAGCAGCGAGTGGTTGTTTGAGTGGGAGAGAGGGGGTGGTCTGGCTGCCCTGTGGTCTTGTCTCAGCTAATATGTAAAACAAAATGCGGGCAACGTCAACGTCGTCGTTGACTGCGCAGGAGCGCAGCGCACACACAACATGCACCATTGAAATACTCGCACTTCGTTGTCGTATTTTACTGCCTCGCTGCCCCGCCCGCTGCCGAGTGTTGTTAAAATAAAAATAATGACGTCATTAAGCGCACAAATGAGCGCTGCTGCTGCTGCTGCTGCTGCCACTGACTGCAACAGCGACTGCGACGCTAACGTGGGCAGCATTTATAACTGTTTTCAGTGCAGGAGAAGTGAGCACTTGACGAAGCTCTGGCTCCCTCTCTCGCCCCCTGCGCAGATTTAACGATTCAGAGTTAGCTCGAGAGAGTGAGTACATGTATGCATGTGTGGGGGCATAGAGAGAGAGGGAGAGAGAGAGAGAGAGAGAGAGAGCGAGAGCGAGCAAGCGTACAGTGTGAGCGCAAATTTTGAGCATTTGTTGTTGCCGGCAGTTGACGCCTGAGATGGGTGGGGGTGCATTGATGACCACTGCGTTCTTCTGAGGGGAGGGGCACTGGAGTAAGCTGACTGCTAATTTTTATTTACATATTTAAAATTTTTGAGTTTAAAATGTTTTGAGGTTTGCATTCTGAATGATACAAAAATATCATTTACATTCTTAAATAAAATATTCAACCACATTTCAGTTGCATTTCTATATTTATTTACTTTCTCATTGAAAATCAATTTGAAGGACCTATTTGCAGTTATTCTGCAAATATCTAAATCAAATGAAATTCTATTACAAATTTGTTTCTTAATTTTAAAACGCACAACCATATTATTTTGTTGATTAAAAGACTAGCATTTGTTACAGATATTTACTCAAACATTTTTAATTGTAAAAAGGATTTTCAAAAATAAATATTCAGTTGTTTGAAATGAAATGCAGAGTAATATTTATAATCGGATTATTATGAAATTTATAGAGTAATATCTTTGAGTTTGCAGCTGTTATTCACATGATTCCATGATTCAGTTTATATTCATAATAAGAATATATTTTTAGCAACATAATCAATATAATTTGTTTAAACTTATATGAAATGAAATTAGTTTGAAAGTAGTCATTTTAATAAGAATATATTTTTATATATAATTTGCTTAAACTTATATGAAATGAAATTAGTTTGAAAGTCGTCATTTGTCAATTGTCTCCTCCTGCCAGAGAATCGAATCAAGCTGTTCTCCTGCCAAGAAATTAATAATTAAAATGCCAATCCGCAGTCGGAGTCGTCAACTCGTTCAAACTCATCACTAGTTGTATATTCATCCCCTACTCCGACATCGACTCCAACTCCCTCCGAGTCCGTGTCCGACTCCGAGTCCGCCTGCGACTCCGACTCCCACTTCTAGTATTTTGCTCTGTTTGTCAACTATCTCCAATTGCTCTTCTATTTCCGTCTGCGTCTCCATCACCGTCTCCATCCATCTCCACCTCCCTCTACTGCTTCTTCTGCACACCCACTCACCCTCATTGTAGTGTATTGCCTCAGCTCGGATACAAACTGAAAAGTGCCAATAAATATGGAGCATTTGCAAAATCCTTCCCCTCCCATTGCCCCCTTGCCATGGCATTCTCTTTGCTACCTTGTGCACTAATTCACATTTGATGTTTTGTTGTCTGCTCAGTTGTTGTTGCCGTTGCTGTTGTTGTTGCTGTTTCTGTTGCTGTTGCTGTTGCTGCTTGCATTTTTCTGGTCAATGAGGTTACAGTCAAGTCACTAGACAAGCCAAACTGAACCAGCGACGAGCCTCAGTAGCCCCGTCACCCGTTCCTTATCCAACCCAATCCCGCCATCCCCCCTGCATCATGCCTTTGACCGGTTGACCAGTTGACCAGTTGCAGGGCAGAAGATGCAGCAACGCCAACTCGTGCGGTCTCTGCAACCGGTCGGCTCTCAGTCTCAGTGTCAGTTGAAGCCGGGACTGGATTCTCTCTACCGTCTACCGTCTACAGTCTACCGTCCACCGCCCACTGTCCAGCCACAAGCCACCCACCCGACTCCGTTAAGCTCAGCTATCGCTCAGCTATCGGAGGTGTCGATGACGTCGTCTCGTCTCTTCTCTGTCGCCTCTGCCCGTTGCCGACTCTTCCATACGGACCAAGGACTACAGTTCTTCGTTATTGTTGTTTGTTACTTACTTAACCCAAAACTAAGTCTAAGGATTTTCTCAGCATATTCGTACAGACCTGAGAAGAGCTATAACGAACTTAATTATAAAACAAATGAAAGGATTTTAACATTTACTACTTTTTATGCTACTACCTTATGCTACAGTAGTAGAATAATACTACTATTTGCTACTACTTTAATTTATTTATTTAATAAATATTACAGCTTCTGCAGCTAATATTTTAATGTTAGTTAACTTCTCTGTAGGAGTATAAATTACTGTTAACGTAACTAATTTTCATTTTACTTTTTCTGTTACTGTTACTGTTGCCATCCTTGTTGCATCTGCTGTTATGTTAACAGTGCTAAGTGAATGTTCTGTTATCCATTCAGTACAACTTATGCAGATAATATTTTAATGTTAGTTAACTTCTCTGTAAGAGTATAAATTACTGTTAACGTAGCTAAATTTCGTTTTGATTTTTCTGTTACTGTTACTGTTGCTATCCTTGTTACTTCTACTGTTATGTTTACAGTGCCAGGTGAAACCTCTGGTTTCCACACTAAACAAAACTAAGTAAATACTTCTCTTAGTGATATTTGCAGAGTATTCAATCATCGGCAAGTCAAGCGTTAATTTGTTCACTGAAGTGGTTGTTTTTAGCCAAATTTGGTCAAACATTTAAGTGCTGTTGCAAGTTCTCTGCTCAGTTCTCTGTACAGTTCTCTGTTCTCTTCATGTCGTCGACGACGACGTCGCCATGGTCCACCTTGGCTTGGGTATTGGGTATAGACGGTTTCAGCTCCTCTTGGCCGGCTCATCAACTTAATTTTCGAAATTTGCACGTTGTCTCTGTCAGTGACTTCTTCTCTTCTCAGCTAGCCTGCTCTGCTGATGGCTGGGGCTGCGTTGCACACATTGCTGTTGTCTTTATGTCTAATTTTTGTGCAACGTTTTACCGGCAGCTATAAAATTGTATTACCGTTAAATGCTGCACTGGCGAGCGAGCCATCGTCTAATTTACGTTAGCCGGCAGCCTCAGTCAGTCGAAGGGAGCAGGGGGCAGCCACAGGAGCAGAGGAATGGTATGATGCAAGGGGTAAGGGGTAAGGGGTGGGGTGAACTGGCTGCCCACTTTCCATCTTGGCTTGATTGTCATTCGTTACGTTGCCGTTCAGGCCATGGCCAACAAACTGATTAAATTCAGCACGCGCCCTGCGGGCATCTTGGAAACTTCTTGCTACACAGTCGACCATGCCAGCTGGAAGGGGAGAGGGGGGCGTGGAGCAGCTGAGGCAGCAGCTAAGTCTCTCTGCCGCTCAGCATCTTGGCATCTCTCCGGCCAGGCGGCTCTAGCCAGCTCCAAGCCTCATCAACAACAACTGAGGAAGAAACTCGACGCTCTACATAAATTTGAAATTAACGTTTTCTAGCACATTCTCTGCTTCTTCCTCCCTCCCCCCTTCCCAAGCACCTACCGCTGTCTTCTCTGCTGCTCTCCCTCTAACTCTCTGGCAATTTGTAGTCGTTGCTGCTGCTGCTGCTGCTGCTTGTCATGGGCTGTCTGTACGTCTCTGTGCGTCTCCTACTCTGCTGACTCTGTCTGCGTCTTCAACTCCCACCAAGTCCACCACCAAGTGTTTACATGCTTTCTGTAATTATCATTGCCATTCCATTTGCCATTTCGCATGGAACACACACGCAGCTCCGAGCGGCATCTGAGCTGAGTGGCTTTTGTGGACTCCATCTATTCTACACATTGGCCAGTTCCCAGCTCGCCGTTCCCCCCCCTGCTTCACTTCTCCGCACACTAATTAAATGCAAATCTTCGTCGCATTCATGGCTAACTAATATATGGCCAAAACGCCATGGGGCTCATTTTGACCACATTTTAAGCAACCTACCAAAAACTTGTCAGCTATAAAAATATCTGCAAATTAGCTACAACTTATCGCCTGACAATTTGCGAATTTTCGAAAACAACATTAATGTAGTTTTTATAATGCAGCTAATGATTGTAACTGATAAATCGTCCGAAGTGACTTGATGGAGTTGCATTTAAATGAATTTTCAGAGCTAATCGATGTATTTAAAGTGCACTCATTTAAGTTTACAATTAAAAACAACTTATTTATAGTTTACATAAATATCTGTAACATTTTTATTTAACATCGCAATATATTCTTCAATTTATACATATGCGGGTTGGTAGCTCCCTGCGAATGGAAATTAACAACAAACCCTAGAAAAGAGCGAATAAGTAGAAAAGACGACGAGCATTAGAAGGGCGATTTCACACTCAGGCGAATTCACCCACAAGCGAATTCGCAAACGCAAGAGAGAGCGCAAAGGAGATGTGTGTGAGAGCGGCCGAACGAGAGTGGGAATTCGCCCTTTGACGTAAACGGTTGTGAGAAGATCCCCTAAAACAACGAAAAGTCAACAACGAAACGAAATCAATATATATACATATATATTTATATTCAATAAATAAACCCCACATATATTTAGTTTGAAGACAATTACAACTTATTTATAATAGTTGAAGTTATAATTGTAATTGAGATCAATATCTGAAAATATCTAAGAATTATTTGTATATAATTGAATTGAAACTAATTTAGTAATATTATTTTAATATCTAAAAATAAATTGTATTTCAATATTTATCAATATGATTACAAATTGACTGGAAGCTAGAAACAATTAGTTGAAATTATAATTGTAATTGCGATTAAGAATATATATAAGTTAATATCTATAAATTGACTAAAAACTAGAAAATAGTTGAAACGGTAATTGTAATTGAGATTAACAACTGAAAAATATCTAAAAAGATATTGTATATGATTACAAATTGATTAGAAACTAGAAACAATAGCTGAAACTATAATTGTAATTTAGATTAAGAACTGAAAAATATCTATAAAGATATTGTATATCAATATTTATCCATATGATTACAAATTGACTAGAAATTAAAAACAATAGTTGAAGTAATTATCAATAACAATTTATTTACAATAGTTGAAATTGTAATTGTAATTGTATTTGAGATTAAGAAGTGAGAATATATTGTATATCAATATTTATTCATATGATTATAAATTGACTAGAAACTAGAAACATTAGTTGAAATTACAATTATAATTGAGATTAAGAATATGTCTAAGATATTATCTATAAAGATATTGTATCAATATATAAACTAGAAACAATAGTTGAAATTGTAATTGTAATTGATATTAAGAACTGAATAATATCTAAAAAGATATTGTATAGGATTACAAATTGACTGGAAACATATAGATGCAGTTTGATTTTAAATCAGAATTGAAACTAATTTAGTAACAATGTTTTAATAGTTGTAAAAGAGTTACAACCTTTTCAAACTTCCAGGTGTGAAAGATAACTTCGCAGTTTGATTAGATGTGATTCTTGTTATGGAATCAGATAGACACCTTAATGACACAATCTATCAAAAATGCATAAGTGCTGTTTACGAGCCTTTTCACGCTCACCTCTTACACTTGGCCTATAAAAATTATCTGCTTTGTTCAGCACGAGAACGATAAACAGTCAAATGGCCAAATGGTGCGATGTCTTATGTGGGCCGTGTAACTTGTGCAGCTGACAGATGTGCATAAAAGTGTTTGCAGAGATTGTTGCCAGAGTCAGAGTCCGAAACAGAATCAGAATCAGAGTTAGAGCCTCAGTCAGAGGCAGATGCAGAGGCAGTGGCAGAGGCAGAGGCAGAGTCAGTGCCATGATAATTAACCGTGGTCGAGACTGCTAATTACAAAAGCATCCTGCAACATCATTTGAGATATTTTTCCATTAACTGACGATGTTGTCGACGCCGCGCCACACAAAACATATTAAAATTAACCTGATTACTCCGCAGGCGCTGCCAACTCGCAATCCGACTACAACTTCGACTGGGAGTTGTAGTCGCAGTTGCAGTTGGAGTAGGAGCTGGAGCTGCAGCTTGAGCTGGAGCTGGAGTTGGAGCTGGAGTTGAAGTCGGCGTTGCAAGGCACAAACTAATTTCAAATAACATAATTCATTCGCTTAGCCTGAGCGACAGGGAAAAAGGGTAAAAGGGGAAAGAGAATAGGGATGTGGCTGAGACTGAGACTTCAACTGAGACTTTAACTGAGAGCTCTGACCGGTTTGTGGAGCACCAAATTAGTTGGAGTTTAATCACATTGCGAAACTTGCAGCGCAGCGCAGCCAGCCAAACAAAGCGCCAAAGCTGTCATAACATCCACAGTTGGGGCAACTCAACACCCGACAAGGTCCATTACTGTTGTCGACTCCTCGACTCATTTGGAAACTGCCAAAATGAATGCTAATTGTTATAGGACCTAATGACATTGACAATGCGGAGAGAACTCAACAGACTCGAGGCCCAAATATGTCAAAACTATTCGATGCTTGCAACAAATTTCTCGCACATAAAAATTTGTGATTATTGAATTTTTCTTTTATTATTATTTATTATTGCTTTTGTTGTACTGCGTGCGCTGTGAATGCTAAAACAGCAAAAACAACTTGATGGGGCCACAACAACTTTAAAGCGACAACAACAACAGCAATAACTACAGCAGCAGCAACAGCAACAACAACAGCAATGCGCCCTTTAATGTTACAGTGGTATAAAATGAAACTTGCTTGAAGACTTACTTTTCTGATTGTTTTAAGTTACAATAATAAAAGTATTTAGCAAATGTAGAGTATAATATTAAATAAAAATGATTAAATATTTAATATTGCTTTGCTTAATCTTTTACAATAAAACAATATATTTGAAATATAGTTGAAAAGTATTTAAAATTTGAATTTCAGGATACATTTTATACAATAATATTAATATATGTTAATACAATAATTACATTTCATTATATCATCTGCCTTTTCAATACCAACTGACTAGCCCCACTGTGCGCAGGCGTGCCAAAGCCTCCAGCCCTCTCCCTGTCCCCATTCCAAGTGCTGCAACCAAACGGCGCGTGTGCAGATGCAGATGCGCTGCTTTGGGACTTGGACTTGGGCTTGGGTTGGACTTGGTCATGGGCTGCTCGAGGAGCATAGAACCGAGCCTGGGTCCGTCTGGACAACCACTTCGTATCTACGTGGTAATTTTGTAATATCGTAAAGTATTTTTTAATTGAACGCACCTCCTTCAGCAGGCGTCGCTCGTTGGAACTGGGGGATCGGTCAGGCTCGGGTGAGCTTTACGAGGTGACTGCGAATTATGTTTTAAATTCTGTGTTTTGTCAACTGGTTTAGAACTTAAGAATTTGTTTCAATAATCAGTCGAAGCGTTTATGACTCACTTCCTTTCCAGACAGAGAGAGAGAGCGAGAGAGGGAGGGCTGAGCTATGTGTGATTTATGCGCCAAGAGTGAAGCATTAAAATTAGCTCTAATTATGACTATCGCAGGAGCGCAGCCAATTAAAATGCATTTCTGCTTTGGCCAAGAACATAAATCAATATAAGATTTATGAGTCTGGGCCAAAAAGAATAAAGCTCCATACACTTAACGTAGTTATATGAAAATACTAAAGAAACAATACACGAAGCAATATGAATGAAGGCTATTGCGACCTAAGTCCACATATATACATATAATATTTTATGATTAGTTGTGCTTTGTGTTTTGCATAACCTTTGCTTGGCTAAGACTTTGGGATTTTGGTTAACGTGGTGCTTAACGTGCCCTGTGACGGGGCCAGCGATTGCGTTATCCCTTTGTCTACCTTCTGGCATTGACCATTCATCGCATTCATTCATGTCCAAGTCCAGCCCCAACCTGTTCGCTTCGACTCACGACTTTATAATTAGGCGCAGTTGCTCTTGTTGTTCCTCTTGTTGTTGTTCCTCTAGTTGTTGTTCTTGTTGTTGTTGTTGTTGCTTGGCCACTGCTCACTTAATGCATTCATAATAATATTTCTTTTGCTGTTAAATTTATGCTTTTTGCCTTGTAGTCTTCATCGCTGTTGCCTTTTTGCTTTTTATTTATTTTTGCCAGTTTTAATTTTCTCGCTTCGAGTTGCTTCGAGTCGCAACTCCAAGTCGAGGAGCATCAACGCAAAAATCGTTTTGCATTCTTAAACATAATTGCATGTGGGCGTGGCCACATATGAAATTTCTTTGATTAAAGTCGATTAAAATCGCAGCCTGTTTCGCCTGCTCTTCCCAGTGGTTGTTGTTGTTCCAGTTGCGCTGTTTGTTGTCCTCTTTACTGCCTGCTGCTGCTTTGGGCCCAAACGAACCTCTTTGCGAGATGAGCCAGGCTTTATGAGTTCAAGGATTTGCGCGGCTATGAAATTAACTCACAAATTATTTAATAAATTCAAATTATTTCTATAAATATGTTCTCTCACAAATAATTTAATAAATTCAAATTATTTCATTAATTTTATTAATTTAATTTTATTAATTTAACAATTAATTAGAGAAACGCTAAATAAATGACTTTCTTCTCAATCAATATCTCTATTAATAGCACAAATTTTTGTTTCCTTCATTTATAAATCCCTAAAGTTTTATGTTTTAAAATTAAAATAAATTCAAATACAATTTACTAAAGTAAATTTAATAAAGTAAATACTTATGTTGTCTTAAACTGCTTTTCCTTTTATATTGAATATAATTTACTTTAACAATCACAATGATCTTCTCAACAAATTTCTTATTAACAATTAATTTGAGAAACTTTTAATAACTGAATTTCTTCTCAATCAACATCTCTTTTAATAGCACAAATGTTTGTTTCCTTCATTTATAAAACCCTAAAGTTTTATGCTTTAAAATTGTATTTAAATTCAAATAATATAATCCGTAAACTATAAATTGTTTAATAAAGTAAATACTTATGTTGTCTTAAACTGCTTTTCCTTTTATATTGAATATAATTTACTTTAACAATCACAATGATCTTCTCAACAAATTTCTTATTAACAATTAATTAGAGAAACGTTTAATAAATGAATTTCTTCTCAATCAACATCTCTTTTAATAGCACAAATGTTTGTTTTCTTCATTTATAAAACCCTAAAGTTTTATGCTTTAAAATTGTATTTAAATTCAAATAATATAATCCGTAAACTATAAATTATTTAATAAAGTAAATACTTATGTTGTCTTAAACTGCTTTTCCTTTTTTATTGAATATAATTTACTTTAACAATCACAATGATCTACTCAACAAATTTCTTATTAATAATTAATTTGAGAAACATTTAATAACTGAATTTCTTTTCAATCAACATCTCTTTTAATAGCACAAATGTTTGTCTTCTTCATTTATAAAACCCTAATGTTTTATGCTTTAAAATTGTATTTAAAATCAAATAATATAATCCGTAAACTATAAATTAATTAATAAAGTAAATACTTATGTTGTCTTAAACTGCTTTTCCTTTTATATTGAATATAATTTACTTTAACAATCACAACGATCTCAACAAATTTCTTATTACTTTTCAAGTGTTCTATAATAAAGTTGATATTGCACTTGATATTCCCATCGTTTCTAACTGCGATGCTAATGTAGCATAAACTTCTTCTTAATTGTGAATTACCCTTTAAAGTTTATATAACTTTATTAGTTGAAGTTGCTCTTTGTTTTTTCATTTCATTAATATAGAATTGCAATTATGTGCACTTGAATAGGCTGTGATAGTGCTTAGTTCTTAGATGTTGTGCAATTCCAACTCTGGTTAACTATGGCCCGGATCTTCTATTAAAATGAGTTTCAAACGACTCGCAACTCTGCAGTCTCTCTCTCTGTATCTCTGTCTCCGTCTCTGCCTCATCATCATCATCATCAGCGGCTGCGTGGCTGTTTGGCCACTCCCAATGGCAACTGGCCGCATGTTGCCCGCCCCCTCAATGTTGCACACTTCTCGAGCCGAAGACATGCCGCTTCTAATCTGCACTCAAGTGAATTGCAAATTACGTGTCTTAAATTGAAGTTTTACGAGTTGCTACTCTAAATGTTTGCACCAAAGTGCTCGCTGGTTGTTGTTTGCACAAGAAGACCCAGAAGACCCAGGAGACCCAGAAGACGACTCTTCGCCAATGGACCAATTTCTAAGCCAGCGACGGCTGCGCATACTCACACACACACACACACACACACACACAGAGCCACAGATTGAGGCTGAGGCTGAGGCTGAGGCATCCCCATTGCTAGAGTCCATGCAGCTTGCTGCGTGTTTAGGCCGAGTGTTGTATTTCATGTTGTGTTGCCGTTGCCGTTGCTCTTGTGCTGTTGTTGCCTCAACTCTGTTGTCGTCTTCTACTTCTGCTTGTTGTTTATGCGATGCAGGATATGATAATAATTACACCTTCGCCGTTTGTAGCCTCTTCACTTGCCACCACTTGCCTCCACTGGCCTCCACTTGCCACCACTTGCTTCACCTGGCCAGGAAGTCGCCCGTTTGCCAGTTTGCCTGTTCTTCTCTCGTGTTTGGCTCCATCGCAGCGTCGCAGCGATTAAAAATTGATCTCATTATAATTATTTTTTATAATTTATGAAGCCTTAAAATGTGTGTTGCTTGTGTTGCTTGTGTTGCTATTGCCGTTTGCCATTTGCCATTTGCTTGCCAACAAAGTAGTCATTATAAAAGCCATAAATTTCGATCCCCTCATGCCCCCATCCAGCAACAGTTGTCTTTAATGAGTGCAGTCAAACTGAAGGTTCTCTCGAAATACCAAAGCCTTTGGGGAACTCTGAATATATTGGCCAGGTCTGCAACAAGCGCAATTTGTCAAAATAATCAGCAAATTATAGTCCTCTCACTACATTTTCGAGAATATTTTGTCATTTAATACGAAATTCTAAATTATTTTATTTATTTTAATTAAATAATAATTCATTTTAATTTATTTATATACTTATTTAAGTATTTATTAATTTATTTGATTGTTTATTTTGATTATTTGATATTTAATTATTGATTTATTTGTTTATTTATTTATTAATTAAATTATTAAGGTATTTATATATATATTTATTTATTTTATTTTTTCTTCATATATATTAATTTTATTTATTATAAGTTTATGTATTAATAATTTATTTATTTAAATATTTTTTAATTAATATATTTGTATTTTTATTTATTAAATTATTTATATATTTACTTGTACATTTATTTATTAATTAATTAATTATATTATTTATTTATTACTTTATGTATTTATTTATATATATTTATTTAATTAATTAGTTATTTGTTTGAATATTTAATTTAAATTTATTAATTATTTATTTTATATATTAATTTTATTTAATTTATTTATAAGTTTATTTATTTATTGATATATTTATTTGTTATTTAATTTTTAATTAAGCCTATTATTAATTTGATTATATATTTATTTATTTATTTATTAATACATTATTTAAATTTTTTGTTTATATATTTTTTTAGTTACTTATATTTATTTCCTTTAATAATTTATACGTTTATTTATTTATTTATTTTGTATATTTATATATAGTTTATAACTTAAATGTTTATTTATTCATTTATTTAATTACTTAAACATTTATTGATTTCCCTATTCAAATTCAACAAATAAATATTATTAATTGTAAAATCTCGGTCTATATTTATGTGATTACCTCAAAAATCTCACAAAACTGTATTTCTAATATTATAATATAATATATATTTTATAATTTATGAGTAAAATGTGAAAAATCAAATACTTTCTTTTTTACTCTTCTCAGTTCAGTCAGTTTGAACTAACCTTTTGCCATCTGCAACTATAAATTTAATTAAATAAATTAGTAAATCGAAGATGCTTGCATTTACTTAATCAAATTTGTAATCAATCAACTTAGAGTCTTCCATTAAGCTGTATTACTTCTTCTGCTACTTGCTCAGGCAATTTCGACAGTTGTCCCAGTATTTGCATCTCTTTCTATTCCATAGCAGCGCGTTGTCTATGTGTTTGCATCTCAGTTCTTTTAGCTGGAATGTCTGCACCTTTTCCGCACGCTTTCCCAGAAAGCACACATCTTAGATAGAACGCAGGAAATATTATGCATATTACAGACACACACACACACACACATACCCTCTCGTTTGGGGGATATCTGTGCAACACACACCCGCACTCGGAGTATGTGTGAGTGAAACCGGACTTGGCTGGGGTTTGCTCATTTTGCATTTTAGTTTGTAATTTAGTTTCATTTATTGCGATTTTACATTGACGCCTGACACGCAAATTCGTGTAATCCTGGCAGTGGCGTTGGCAATGGCAATCCCAGAGAGCTGATGGCGATGCCAATGCCGATGCAAATGCCGGCAGAACCCACCGACCATGCGCCACACAAAGTCCAATTAAATTATGAGGGTCCACACGCCACGACAACGATTGCCGGGGCAGACGCAAGTGGCAAGTGGCAAGCGGCAAGTAGCAAGTAGCAAGTGGCAAGTGGCGAGTGGCAAGCGGTAAGCGGCAGAGTCTTAAACTTGAACCAGTTGAGGCCCGCAGCAGACGTTGGACCCGATTTAGCCGATTTGCCATTTCCAACTGCTTATGCCTCACTTGAGCTTGGCGCTGCCTCATTTTCAGCTCCGTTCTTGCCACTGCCGTTGCCGTTGCCGTTGCTGTTGCCATTGCGGTGTAAGAGTAATTAAAATCCCTTGATTAATATGTAAATTTAATGAGATTACGAATTCAGCGAACAAGATTAGGAATGCACGGTCTCCAACTCCAACTCCAACTCCAACTTCAACTCCAACTCCAACTGGCGACCATCCACTCTCGACTGGCGAGCGACTCGAGGCAAACTGTCATTGCTCAACCGACTCCCCGTTTAACTCCTTAACTCCTTGGCTCACTGCCAACTTGCTCATGTCTTGGACACACACACACACACACACACACACACACGTGTAATTTTCAGTTGTGTTTACAGTCTGGAGACACACACATGTGTGTTTGCTGCCTGTGGACGCAGTCCAGGCTTGTTAACGTTTCTGTGGAAAGCCGCTGAAAGCAGCTGCATCCAGAGAAGCCACCCAAAAAGCCAAATCGACGTTGGAAAATTGGAAGCGCGAAATAAACTTGTACATAAATTGTGTGAAATGGATTTGCTTGCAGTTCAAAAGGTTGTCGATTTTGTCGTCTCTGTTTGTTGTCGCTTACCAGTTGCCAGTTGCCAGTTGCAGTTGTTGCTCCCGCTGTTGTCGCTGTTGTTGTTGTTGTTGTTTGCCTTGTTGTATCTAGTTATTGATGTTGTTCTCTTGCACTCAGCCTCGCACTGATTTAGTTAATCTGTCAGCATAGCATTTACCCAAAGCGTGTTTCAATTTTGATCTTTAAGCGATAAATTTTCATTAAACTAGCGACACTTAGCTTGTAATTTCCTTTATGGTTTGATTTTTGATTGCGTTTGTTAAACGATGAGTGTTGGTATTACAAACAGAGACTCTGGATCTTTTAAAGAGATCACTCAAGCTGTGGGACAATTGAGATTACTTAGAAAATACATATATCTCTCAAATATAGATAAAGAAATCCAACAAATATTTCATTTCACTATTCATTGCTTTTATATCTCTGCAAATTCTTTACATATAATATAAGTTAATTATTATATTCAATGCGCATAACAAAAAAGCAAAAAGAAATTAAGGAAATTCGCCAATATTTATAATTTTGTAATACATTATTTACATTTTTTATTTATATATTTCTTTAATTACTTATATTTATCTCTTTACATCATTTATTAATTTACTTATTAATTCATTTTTTTTAATTTTTTATTTACTTATTAATTTATTTTATATATTTATATATTTTATTACTTATTTACTTTTTTATTCATTTACTTATTTATTGAATTATGTAAATATTTATGTATTTCCCTATTTAAATTCAAGTAATAAATATTAATAATATTAAAATATCTGTCTATATTTATGTGATTACCTCAAAAATCTCTAACCTTATGCCATCTGCAACTATAAATTTAATTAAATAAATTAGTTATATCTCTGCAAATTCTTTACATATAATATAAGTTAATTATTATATTCAATGCGCATAACATAATATAAGTTAATTATTATATTCAATGCGCATTACAAAATGCAAAAAGAAATTAAGGAAATTCGCCAATATTTATAGTTTCCAATACAGAAATTAGGCAACCATATTTCTGCTTAAACCATATGCAAATAAGCTAATATCTCTGAAAATTCTTTAGATATAATATAATTTAATTAATATATTCAATGCGCATAACAAAAAGCAAAAAGAAATTAAGTAAATTCGCCAATATTTATTATTTTCAATACAGAAATTATGCAACTATATTTCTGCTTAATTTGTTTGCAAATAAGCTAATATCTCTGCAAATTCTTTACATATAATATAAGTTAATTATTATATTCAATGCTCATTAAATGCGCATAACAAAAAGCAAAAAGAAATTAAGGAAATTCGCCAATATTTATAATTTCCAATACAGAAATTAGGCACCCATATTTCTGCTTAATCCGTATGCAAATAAGCTAAAATGTAATTCGAATTCGCATTACTATTTCATATACACAATCGCATTTAGTTTGAGCTGTTTATTTTCATATTTCTCATGTCATTTATGTACCACTCCCCACTTCTCTCACCACAGCAGCTAACTAAACAAATCGTCGCCTGTCGCCTTCGAGCCGCATTCCCCGCCTCCACAAGGGCAGCTCGGATCGGGCCAAAGCCAAAACTCAACGAAACTTTTACGTGCTCCGGCTACAAAAACAACAACAGCAACAACAACAACAACAGCGAGTACAAGAACAGCAACAAATCAGCCATAGACGCAATAACTTTTCCCATTTTTGCGCTATTTTCCCATTTGCTTTCCACATTTCATCCCCGACTTTTTGTTGCTGCTGCGTTGTCGTTGTTGTTGTTGTTGTTGTGTTGTGTTCGCAGCTGCCTCCCTACTGATTAGCAGCTCGGAGCTCTGCGCGAGTTTTTTTCTCATTACCGAAAAACGCGCGCGAGTTTTTTGCCGCGCCAATGGCTCCACTTGGATCCACTTGCCGTCTGCGATTGGGTCGCCAGCTGTTGCCGATGCTGTCTGCGATTGGTGGGAAGCCGTTTTAGGCGCTAAGTTCAAACGGCACTTTTGCGAGGGTTGAGTTGGGTTGAGTACTCAACTTCCCCCTCCCACCCCTAAGTGGGTTACACTGTGCCTTTGGTAACTGTATTTGCTGAGCCTTTGTGAAAATATATAGCAGATAAGTTACGAATTTCATAGTGAATTCTCTAATTGAACTCTTTGATTGATTTAATTAACATTATTTTTATTTCGTCGAATTGGAATTGTAGCTTAAACTTTATACGAATGCAGCAAAGAAAGCAAATATTACAATTTAAAGAATACACAGGTTATATGATTGATTCTAGGTCAACAAATGGCAATCGAATCAATGAAAAGCCTAGCAATATATTGGCATAGAGAGTCAAGAGGAGAGTGGGACAAGGACGAGTCAATTATGAGTACGGTGTGAATGGAAGGCAACAGTGAATGAAAGTGCGTTTCGACACACAGCAGAACGAATGGATAGCTAGAGCAAAGCAGGCACAGGAGGACACACAGACAGACACAGACACAGATATACACACACACAAACACACTCGCACACACACGCTACTGATAGATAGATAGACAGAGAAGCGAGGGACAACAAGGTCCTGGTCCATGGTTTGGAGTTGCTCTCTGCCGCTGCACGTTGCGTGAGGATATCCAAAAAATGCAGCAATGCAACGAGTGCGTTGTGCGTTGTGCTCTGTGCAACGTGTGGCAGACACAAAATGCAGTTATGGGTGTGTAAAAGTATCAGGGATACGCAACCAACAATGACAGCAAGCTAAGCACTGAAAATGTTGTTAATTTTGTGGCTTTGCCAATTGCCAGACAGACAGACAGTCAGTCAGTCAGTGAGTCAGACAGTCAGTCAGTCAGACAGACAATCAGTTGGACTGATAGTCTGCTCTCAAACTCAGCTCAGTCAAGGTCATGAGTGAAGGCGTTGCCCCGATAAAACAGGAAATCAAAAAGACCGAAACTGATACCGAAAGTGCCACCAAAAGTCAACAGACAGGCAAGGCAAGGATATGGCGAAAAAACACATACAAAAGGGTGCAGAGAGGGAGAGATAGAGAGAGAGGGAGAGCGAGAGAAAACAGGAAGCAGGCAGAAAGCAGCAGAAGAAGTAGAAGTAGAAGTAGAAAGAGGGGCAGCAGTGAACGGACGTTCGTTCAACTTTATGGCAATCCTTGCTCAAATACACACTCAGTCACACACACACACACCACACCCAGTTGGAGCTTAGACGCTGCTTTTCAAGGACTTTCACCCACACACACACACACACACACACACACAGAGCAACAAAAAAGAGAGGAGAAAAACAAAAAAGAATAAAACGTAGCATACTTTTTCGAGCGAGTCGCATGAGTTTTTCCACGTTTGCCACGTTGCTGGCTGTCTCTGGCATTTGCTTGCTTGCCACTTGCCACTTGTTCTTTGGCCAAATGCTTTTGCCGCTTTTGGCTTTTTAGAAGGCAACGCTCACAGTTTCTCTTGCTCTGGCCGTGTGTGGTTCTCTCTTTGTGTGTGTGTGTGTGTGTGTGTGTGTGTGTGTGTGCAAACTTCAGCCACGAAGTATGCAATATACTTTTGGGTCTAGACGCTGGTCGTGCGACTGTCTGGCATCGTCTACGTTTTCCATTTTACAGCTGAGAGGGTCAACTCCGTGTGGTGGGGGGGTGGCTGCATTGAGGGGCACTCAACTGCTGCCACAAAATGGGTCAAGGTCTTCATATTTTTCACACTTTAAACTCGGGCAGCTCGGGCAGCTCGTGCTTTAAAATTGTTGCCCAACTGTTGCGCCCCTCAAAAAACCGGAAATGCAGCTATATTGCGTATGTTGGCCAAAATGCTCAACCTCAAACTCAACCACCTTCCGCCTCCGCCTCCGCCACCGCCATCGCTCGTGCTGCTGGCTCAATGCCAACAGGCGCGTTTGTAAACACAACAAATAACAAATTTTGTTTGTTTGCGTATGTGTGCGTGTATCTCTCTCTGTGTGTGTGTGTGTGTGTGTGTGTGTGCGAGTGTGGCATATTTTTTGGCGCCCGGCAAACGCATTGTAGTGATTTTCGCCTAGCCTAACTATAAAATCGCATGTGGTCCAGTTGGACAGCAATTGCGTTGCCCCCGTTGCGTTGCACAGTTGCGTTGCAGCCAGCATTCTGTGCGGCTTGTTTGCGGATAGTCACTTGCCGTTATGATGATTCATGTGGCATGCCACGCACCCCAGCCTGTTGACTGCTCTGTTCAAAATCGCTCAATTGGAATGCTAATTTGCCCGGGGGGACGCGGCACTGCACGCATTTAGCATACGCCGCGTATTACACAACTTTAAAGCCATTTCATTAGTCCCTCCCCGTTTATTTGCAGCCCCCGCTGAAGAGGGGGGTAGCTCACTGAGCTTAGGCAAAGCTAAAGCCGATTCCGACAGCAAGCACTCGAGTGTTGTCAACTGCAGCTACGTGCAATAAAAATCAGCTTCTTACTGCTAAATACACTAATAAAGCGCGTGTTTTGTTGCTGAAAGTAATTGATGAAGGCCAAAAATAAATAAATATAAATACATTAAGCAGAAAACAGTGTAAATCTAACTTCTGACTCCAAATATTACTGACATAAGTGCAATAAAACATTAATTACAAAGACTGTTTTATTAGTAGTTGTTATATAAAAAGATTTAAGAGTATCTGTATTTAACTGAAAGAGTACATCGCATTCGTTGAAGCTTCACTTGCTGCGCTGTCTTGTTTGTGTTTTGCACTCGACGTTTGCTTAACCCCTAACAACTCCTCCCCGCTTTGGGCTGCCCATGTTTATCAATAAATTGGCAGGCATGCCTCAAACTGCAGCGGGGCAACGCCAAAAATAAAGGAGTTGCTGCCATCAGGCTAACCAAAAATCAAGAAAAAAAAACACAATTACAAACACACTCACGCACACACACACACACACACACACATGCATTCACATGCATATATGCAGCCTGCAAATAAAATGCAAAAAGTTCATTGCATTCATAAAAAACGTCACACAAAAAAAATTGTCAAAAATCAACTATAACAATTTTTTGTCGTCGCTCGTATTGCCGATGACGTCGACGCAGCCGTCGCCGTCGACGTCGCTGCTGCTGCTGCTGTTGCTGCAGCTGCTGCGTTGGTGACGGCGACGGCGACAGCGATGACGCTTTGGTAGGCGGAGTCATGTGTGAGTATTTTTTTATTGTTGCTGCTGCTGTTGTTGTTGTTGCTGTTGTAGATATTGCTGTTGTCGTTATTGTTGTTGTTGTTGCTGCTGTTGTTGTTGTTTCTCGCTGTTACTGTGCGGCCATTGCGTAGTTTTTTGCTCACATTTGTTTTTTTAGCAAAGGGGCGTGTGTAGGCAGGCAGTTGGAGCTGGATTGGGCGAATGGCAGAGAGATGCGAGCTCTGGCTGCTGTATGCCAGGTATGCAGCACATGGAAATGTTGTGGCGCAAACAAAAGAGTCAACTCTCGACTCCGATATCAATAATTATAAATACATATCAGAAATAAAAAGGCCAACAGCAACAACAACAGCAACAACAACAGCAGCAAAAGTCAAAATGCATGCGTAAATGAGGAATGTCCTGCGGTTGTCGTGGCACTTCACGGCTCTCTGCTTTACGGTTAATGATTTACCAAATTATGTAGCCGCAAATGTAAAATACACGACTGGCCATACAGCCTGGCGAACCTGGCCAAGCTCAAGCCGGCTCCAGCCAGTTGTCGCAAATGTTTATTAATTGAAAACGTAAAATTGCATTTCGGGGGCTGTTGACCGCCCGTCGGCGCAATGATTTCGATAATGCGGTTGCTGCCGGCCACAAAAACAGTTTGTCGCTGTCAGCGCAATGTGGGCGGCGGGCACACACAGGTGTGTGTGTGTGTATGGGTGGGTGTGCCACGGCCAGGCAACAATGCAATAAACATTGCAACTGCCCGATAATTGGCATCGGGTCAACTGCAACTACAGCAACAGCAACAGCAACAGCATGCGGCATGCAGCATGCGGCATGCAGCATGCGGCATCAGCGCTGGAAGGAAGCAAATGAGTGCGGGGAAGAAATGATATTCCATAGGCAAACCAATAAAATTATATATGACTTTGAGTCAGCCTCATTTAAAATCATATTTACTTAACTTGCCCATTCATAAGCTTCTCATTATCAGTAAGTGATTCAATTAATTATCTAAGAATTAATCAGAACTTACTTTCTCTCGTTTAATTGTTTACTTACTCTCTACTGAGCATGAGAATTTACAAAGAGTTATTTGACTTTCAGTCAGCCTCATTTAAAATTATATTAATCTGGCCATGACTTGATCAAGTCTAATAAGCTCCTCAGTATCAGTAAGTGATTAATTTATTCAATTAATTATCTAATAATTTAATGTATTTTCTCTCGTTAAATTGTTTACTTACTCTCTTTTTAGCTTGACAATTAACAAAGAGTTCTTTGACTTGGAGTCAGCTTCATTTAAAATCATATTTACTTAAGCTTCTTATTATCAGTAAGTGTTTCAAATAATTATCAAAGAATTTAATGTATTTTCTCTAGTTTATTTTTTTACTTACTCTCTTTTCAGCTTGACAATTTACAAAGAGTTCCTTGACTTTGAGTCAGCCTCATTTAAAATCATATTTACTTAACTTGGCCATTACTCGATCATAAGCTTCTCATTATCAGTAAGCAATTCAATCAATTATCAAAGAATTGTATTTAATTTACTCTAGTTTATTTTTTTACTTACTCTCTTTTCAGCTTGACAATTTACAAAGAGTTCCTTGACTTTGAGTCAGCCTCATTTAAAATCATATTTACTTAACTTGACCATTACTCGATCAAGTTTCATAAGCTCCTTATTATCAGTAAGTGATTCAATTAATTATCTAAGAATTAATCAGAACTTACTTTCTCTCGTTTAATTGTTTACTTACTCTCTACTGAGCATGAGAATTTACAAAGAGTTATTTGACTTTCAGTCAGCCTCATTTAAAATTATATTAATCTGGCCCTGACTTGATCAAGTCTAATAAGCTTCTAATTATCAGTAAGCAATTCAATCAATTATCTAAGAATTTAATGTATTTTCTCTAGTTTATTTTTTCACTTACTCTCTTTTTAAATTGACAATTTACAAAGAGTTCATTGACTTGGAGTCAGCTTCATTTAAAATCATATTTACTTAACTTGGCCATTACTCGATCATAAGCTCCTCAGTAAGTAATTCAATAAATTATCTACGAATTTAAATCTAGTTTAATTGTTTACTTACTCTCTTCTGAACATGACAATTTACAAAGAGTTCCTTGACTGTGAGTCCGACTCATTAAAAATCATATTTACTTAACTTGACTCGACTTTACTCGATCAACTTTCGTTTCCTCATTATCAGTAAGCGATTCAATCAGTTATCTAAGAATTTAACGTACTTTCTCTCGTTTAATTGTTTACTTCTCTTCTGAACATGACAATTTACAAAGAGTTCCTTGACTTTGAGTCAGCCTCAGTTTAAATCTTATTAACTTGGCGATTACTCGATCAAGTTTCCTGAGCTCCTCTTATCAGTATGCAATTCAATCACTTATCATGAGCTCCTCATTATCAGTAAGCGTTTCAATCACTTATCTAAGAATTTAGTGCAGTTTCTCTCGTTTACTCTCTTTTCAGCTTGACAATTTACAAAGAGTTCTTCAGCAGAGGGCTAGACTTAGTTAGGGCCGCAAATTATTCACTCACTTGGCCAATTATGGGATTGGTTTAATAGGCTTTTCAGCTGCGTTGAGAGTCGCTCTTCTCTGCTGACCAGCAACTCACTCTAAACGGACAATTTGAAAGGGAATTAAGTACGAGTGCCAGTAGATTGCGTTGAAGTTCAGCAATATGTTCATTTCACTTGGCAAATCGAAGCGTTGCATAGAAATAACTCAAAAGTTAGTATACCTCAAGTTTAGCAATCGACTTTCGGTATTTGCAAAGCCAAATTTCAAGCAGGTTGTCATTTAATCAATTGAGTTTCATTCTATTTTGTTGCATAAAACATTTGCAGCAACTATCTGCCTTTCTCTCTCTCTCTCTCTGTGTCTCTCTCTTGCTCCTGATTCTCTTAGCCCATTTGGACGAGCTCTCGATTATGCGACATACCGCAAAACATTTTGCTCACCTCAAACATCAATTCGCTTTCAATGCAGCATTTTCAATTCATTTGCCACAAAGGAGACACCCCAAATTCGAAATCCCAGCCCCATTGAAAACTCTCGCTGCAATTTGAAAGCATTTCTGGGTAGGCTCATAAATTTCGAATTATGTGCTTTCGAATGCTTAGATCGGATAAATGTATGCATGCATCTCTATCTAACTATCCAATCTATGTATGACCCATGTATGAGTAGGAGTAGGAGTATGAGTAGGAGTAGGAGTCTGAGTCTGAGTCTGACTAGGGTTATGAGTGTTTGTGTGTGCACCTAAGTTGGTCTGAGGCTGTCAGTCGTCCTGCCTGGCCTCGGGACATGTTTGCACTTTAAAACACACACACACACTGAGATACACACACACAGACACAGAGACACATACACACAAATTGACTAAGAAAATTAAGAAAAATTACTTTCATGTGCTGCACACACATTATATGCAACAATTTAGGCATGTGAGTGCGTATGTGTGTGTGTGTGTGGGGCTGTGGGTGTATTGCTGAAATCATAAACCATCAGGCAGCTTCCACACAAACACTCACACACACACACACACACACAACACCTGCCTCGAAGCGTTGAGAAAACTTCAACATGATTTTCAACATTCTACGCAAGATTTTTGTTGCAGGTATTTTGGCCCAGGCGACGGATTATGTCACATGCCAGCACTGCCGAAAGAGATGGCAACATCAGCTAGAGCGAGACAGCTGCTGTTGCTGCTGCAGCTTGCACATATCAAAAATGCTGCAAATGCCCCTCAACAGCAGCTTGAACATTTGTTTTTCCCTTACATTTTTTGGGCCAACGACTGAGCAGTTTATATAAGTGTGTGCGTGTGTGCGTGCGTGTGTGTGTGTGTGTATGTATTAGTTTGTCAGCATATATAAGTACATATATTTACTTAGTTTGTATGCAAATTAGTTAAATGACATTTCATGTTTATGTATTTATAAGTGTATATATGTGCAAGTAAGTGTGTGAGTGAGTATGTGTGTGCGAGTGTGTGTGCGTGAGTGTAAAGAATTTAATTGTGTGTTGAGCACTGACAACAAAAGAAATTGCAACCCACTTGGCTGCAGTCAAACTATTGTTGCAGTCACAAACTGCATGTGGAAATAGAAGATGCAACTAGATGAGAACATATTTAGCACGCTTAATTAGTAGGAAACAAGAACAAACAGCACTGAGTACTGCCAGCAACAACAACAACAACAACAACAAGAGAAACAACAGCAACAACAACAACAACAAGAGCAACTGTAGCGCTGAGTGTGTGCGCACTTCCGCCAACAATTGTGCCACTAAAAGCCCACCGTGCTGCAAGGAGCGACAAACCGACAGAGAGACAGAGCGACAGACAGCACTAGGCATCTCTTCGAGCACAACTGTCACAGAGTCCTCCTTGGCTAATGATGTCAAATTACTTGCGGGCATTTTTATGTCATAATTAAACTGCAACAAGAGATTTTTGAGTAGCGTCAGCGCCACTTAACTTGCAACATGCACTGCAAAGTATGCAGTGACTTTCTGTATACCCTGCACTTTAGATAGCCAAAGGTCTGTACTGAAATGAATAGAAAAGAAACTCACAAACTGAATAATTACTTTGTTATAATTTAAAAATAAATGCCAAAATTTATTAATCACTTTTTAACAAACAAGCTGAGCAACTTCTTCCATAATGGAATTTTAAACTCTCAATAATTGTTAAATTATCAATTAATTGTTATCAATATTTCATATTTAAAATGCAGAGTAAATAATACTAAATGCTTATTCAAGATTCAAGAAAATAAAGTAAAGCTTTCGCTGCATTACAGGGTATGCTGTAGTCGTACCAAGCTTAGAGTCACTCGCTCTTAGCTGCACAATTGTTGCAGCAATTGCATTTGCCCCCTTGAAGCCCAGTCGCTGCCTTGTTAACATACTTAAATGCACAGAGCGAGGTCCCCTGCATTGGCAGAGGCATAAAAATAAATACACAGGCACACACACACACACACATGTGGAGAGATAGCAAGGCTGAGTGCCTGCAAGTATGCAATATGTTTTTGCCATTGCCACTAATTACAGCTTGCCGCGCTTGTCGTATGAGCAGCTCTAACTGCTTCTACGTCTTCTTCTTCTTTTGGCTCTGTAGTGCAACACTTTGTTGTTGATGTTGTTGTTGTTACTGGTTGTTGTTGGTTACTGGTTGTTGGTCTCTTCTCTAGTGCGCTGCTGAGCTGAAGAGCAGTCCTCATTAGCTGCCCAACCGGAACCCAAAAATTGCCATTTTAATTAACACTTGACTTAAACGCTACATTTGTTTACTAAGTGTATAGCTTTTGCTTTTGAACATAACAAAATAATGCGACTCTCTCCCATTTTATTTGAGCTTCAGTCATGTTTTTTGTGTATTTTGGAAAATTCTATAACATTTATCAAGTTTTTTTCTGTTGTTTTTGCAGCGCATAAAAGTAAAATATTTACGCGACCGCAATGGATTTTTGCGGTAACTGACACGACGCCCACAAAACACAGCCACCCAAGAGGAAATACAGAAAAAAAAGAAAAAAAAAAGGAAAAACGAAAAAAGAAACTGCGAATAATGTATATATATCTGTGACGTCACAAACTCTCTCTATGTGAAGTATTTGCAGGAGCTTCTTTGCCACATAGCGAGGTTTGTCTTGCATTCAGCAGAAGCGCGTGGCCATTATCAAAGCAAATAGTATGCGATTGATGTAACTTCCCCTTCCCCTGCCCCCGCGTGCTTCAGCTGTTGTAATACACCTTGAACAAACTGTTCAAATATGCGAGCTGGCGACGCGTTGCTGCTGCTTGCAATGGCCATTGACAATGGTTAAAAATTGCAGCGCTCTTACCTGAAAGCCGGCAACAACAGGATGTTTTCACACACACACACACACACACACACACAGAGAGATATCTACAGAGATATGTATATGTAGATATACGTATGCATTACCATATATATTTTATTGCTCTCGTAGTTGAAGGGAAATGAAAATTGTTTTATGCGGTTACGCCAAAAAGTATGCAATGCATCTTTTTTTCGTTATGCCCATCAGGCAGCAGGCAGCAGGCAGCAGGCAGCTGGCCCGCAAAAAGTTTAAATAAATGTTTGATGAAATGCACAATTTGCATGACACCACCCGCCCTCTGTCCTACTTACAACATACCCCTCTCCCTCCCCCCGCAAGCTGAGTTAAATGTTAATAAAAACGAACCATTGCCCTTAGCAACGCGAGCCGCCAGACATTTATTTGAAATATATGTTTCGAATTGCAGCTGGAGCCACATCCGCTTCATTCGTTCGCTTCATACAATTAAACTAATTTTCGTTTATCCAAGACAACTTATTTTGCATCCCACAACAACAACAACAAGACAAACAACAACAACAAGAAGAAGAAGCTCTACTACAACTTGTCCTCAACTGTCCTTTGCCTGCACATGTCAATCGCCTGAGCCATCGATTTAATTTCGCGACGTCGCGACATCGCAGCTGCTGCTGCTGCTGCTGCTGCTCATCAGTTTCTTATTTACAAAAGAAATCAGGCAATTTGCATTTGTCTCTTTTGGTGTTTCTGTTTTGTTTTTGGAACGTCAAGTACAGGAAAAGCAATGCGGCCACAGTGGTACAACATATGCAAGCATTATATTATAAATCAAGCTTCAGTTCTCTGATGATTTCTAGCTACCAATTGCAGCATATATGATTTATATATATTATTTAAATTGATTTGTTACTCAATTCATAATAAATATACAAATAATAATCTTACTTTTCTCACTATTCACATTTTATAAACTTTTTGTTGCTAATACAAAGTATTTATTGTTGTAAAAGTTGTTTTATTCGTACATCAATCAATTGCTGCAACCGCAACCATCTCATTAATGGCTAGAAGCACTGCTCAACCATGTGGACCAGTGTGACCGGACCAGCTGATTTGCATCCAAACGAAACCAGAGCCACCAACCAAGTCAAATTGCCAAGCACTGTGCGGATTAATTCATTACACAAACCCGTTCAGCACAAGAAATAATAACAACAATCAACGAAGCAGCAGAGCTTAGGGCACGGGGAGAGGGACGCGGGGCGCTGAATGTGCTGCCAATCTGCTGTTTTACTTTTTTTTTTTACTTTGGCTCATACTCTTTGCTTCTTAATGCCCCCGAAAACTCATTTGAATTTAGTTTTCATTTAATTTAATTTAATTCGCTTTTGGCTTTGCGCTTCCTTCGCTCTGCGCTCCTCACTCCTCACTCTTCTTTCTTTTTTTTCCCCTTCTGTTTTGTTTTCTTCTTTTTGTGTGCGCTCTCTGCTTTGGTTTTCCTTCATTACGCTTTGGCCGTTGTCCCAGAGCCATGATGATGATGATGCCTGATTTTCATTAGTTTTTTCCTTATAAGTTTCAAATCGATAACGAGCATTCGTCGAAATCATATACATATATGAGTTGGCCACTCGCCGGAGTGAGTTCAGGTTCCAGTTGCAGCTCCCTTAATCTCAACCGACCACCGACCGACTGGCTCTTAGCTCTTAGCTGTTGGCTGCTGCTGTTGTCTGCCATGCGCAATGACTGTGCTTAGCCCACGGGCTAAGGAGCAGTTGTGAGTTATGTAAAACGGCACTGCAATGACATAAATTGCTTGCTTTGTTTCGCCTGATTTGATGATCGGGAACGGGGAGAGGAAGGCAGGGAATAGAAGACCACCGAAGAGCAAAACTTAGTTTGCGATTGGCAAATCTATTTGCCTGAAACTAATAGCTCAATTTGCGCCTCTTTTTAGCTAAAAAACTAAGACGACTTCAATAATTTGGGGTACAAATATAAGTAGTTGAGCGATGCTATGCTAAAACTACAGTACTATCCGATCATGTGGAAGATGGCAAGAATATCAATGATTCATAAACCTGGTAAACCAGAGGACCAGCCGAACTCGTATCGGCCGATTAGTCTCCTACCTTCCTTGTCAAGGGTATGGGAAAGACTATTTGTGACGAGAGTAGCCGAGCTGGAATGCTTTAGAGCTGCATTACCTGAGCACCAGTTTTGATTTCGAGCGGGCCATGGCACAGTGGAGCAAGTGCATAGAGTGGTAAACCACATCCTGCAGGCGTACGAAAATAAAGAATACTGCAACGGTATTTTTTTGGATGTGCAAGAAGCATTTGATAGAGTATGGCATGCTGGCTTATTGACAAAAATTAAGATGATCCTGCCAGCACCTTTTTTCTTGATGTTGCGTTCATATTTAGCCGATCGATGCTTCCAGGTTCGAGTTCGCGACAAGTTATCTATAACACACCCAGTTAGGGCTGGAGTTCCTCAAGGAAGTGTATTGGGACCCCTGCTATACTCTCTATACACAGCTGACCTCCCACTGCCTATAGATTTATCACCACAGAAGGTACTGCTTGCATCATATGCTGATGATGTAGCTGATGATTTTCAACTCTTCTTGTGAGCATGATGCAGCAGACAGTGTGCAAACATATGTCGATGCTGTAGAGATGTCGATGCTGTGGAGACATGGGCAAATCAGTGGAATATCAAGCTCAATCCTTCTAAGTGTGTCAACGTGTGCTTCACCCTAAGGAGAAAAACGCCAACTCGAATTCGGCTAAACAATACCAACATCGCACAAGAAAAGGAAGTCCGATACTTAGGTTTAACTCTAGACAGAAGACTGACCTTCAGCAGGCACAGCAAAAACATTGTCACCCGATGTCGTTTGAGGCACTCTCAAATGTACTAGATGCTGGACAAAGCAAGCAAGCTTCCACTGAGGTGCAAACTGGAGATACGGCATACAAATTTGGGACATTGCATCAAATAGCCAGCGACACCGTATACAGGAATTTCAGAATAAGGCACTGGAATAACAGAAAGCCCGTGGTATGTTAGAAACAGAAGTCTTCACAGGGACCTGAAGATTGAGACGGTTGAAGAAGAAATAATGAAGCACACCAGCAGAGACAGCGACAGACTGAGGAACCACGAGAACAGGATGGCTTGTGCTCTCCCAGATTGCCAGGCAATCACACGACTCAGAGGCAGGAACATAGGGCTCATACGGAGTCCCTAGTATAGCTCGAAATATACACCTATATGAACTCTCTCTTATAAGACGGCGAAATATTTAATTACTTTGTGATATTTTTTGTTATAGTTATAGTTTAAGTTTAACTGCTTCAATAAATTTAAAAAAAAAAAAAAAATTAAGCGATGACTCTAACCAGGTAAATGTAAAGCTAAGCGATTGCTGGACACTCACAAACCTATTTATAGCTATATCAAAGTATTCCTTCACCCTCTGAACACATCTTAATAATCTCGTTGAGGCACCTTTAAGAGATTGCTGAAATTGAAAGATTCCATTCGCTCGCAGCCTGAGCACAAGTGCTCACACCAGCCGCCAACATTTTCCAATTTCAAACAACGCACAAAGACAAATTAGCATACGTTTAGAGCGAACTCAAGACAACAATCTATCCAATACACACAGTGCCCAGTCGAAACAGGACCGCACAACAAAATTAACCCTTTTTTGGGGTAAACGCTGTCAGCGTGAGTCGTCGTCTCGTCGGTCGTCGGTCGTCGGTCGACACATAATTAAAATGCATAATTATGCCGAAAATGCGACAACATTTCAGGACAAATTACGACAAATGCTGATGCCGCATTTAGAAATGCAAATCAATTGATGGCCACACACAGTCAGGGCAGCCAGCGGGCTGAGGGCGGCTGTCTCAAGTAGGCAAACCCAAGAGTCCAGCTCCAGCATTCAGCATCCATCATGCGGCATCCGGCATAATCATTGGATACGCATTGGTACCAAAAAATCTACTTCTGATTAGCATAAAATTTCATTCGACAAAAGTTTATTGAGTTTTGCATTAATTGTGAATCGGGCCGAAAAACCCTTTAAGATCTGCCCAAGTTGGCGGTGGGGGAGGCTTTTCGGTAAGGTGCGTAGACAATTAATCTGGAAATTGGGCAATATTTGACTTTTGTAGTCCTCTCCGCCAGCGACAACTGACAACTTCATCATCATCTGGCTTTTTAATGACCAAATTTGAATTGCAAATACGCAGAACGTTGCTTTTGCTTTTGCTTTTGGTCGTTTTGGGGGTTTTGGGGGTTTTTCATGTTGACATATCGAGCCATATAACATAATGAACGCTTAGCTCTAATTTTGCATATTTTTGCAGCATTGTTTGTTATTATATTTAATAATATGCCGCATATTTCAGCAATATTATTATTATTTCAAAGGGAAATTGGTCACAGTTCTAATTAGTATTATATTATTGAAGCTTGTTCAGTTCTGAGTTCCACTTTCCATTCAGCAAATATTAATAATACAAACTAAACTTAATATGGTTTTCTTTCTGATCGAAGTTGTCTAGTTAATTATGTACTTTCCTCACTCAAGCAAACACTTTTTGTTCTTCGCTTTAAATTGCAGTTTGTTGGGCAATTAGAAAACTCCGGTTAGTAATTTGGTTAATTAGAAAATTACATTTTGGACGCGCGCTAATTTCACGCAAATAAATTGCGCACACCTTGAAGGAGCTGCTGAGAAGTGTAGACGGGAGGGAGTTGTGTCGCGCAGCAGCTGGAGGCTGCCCCTTTTGGTGGTGACACAATCTAATTGCATACTTTGGTGGCGCATAACTTTGCACTAAAATTAACCTCTAACCTATTTTGCCAGCTGCTGCTGTTGCAGTCAGCAGCCCATAATGAAGGATGCTGTGCCGCGGATGCAAATGAAGTGGTGCAAGATGCCAGCCACAGGAGCAGCACCATCCGCAGCAGCTGGAGCAGGAGCAGCAGCAGTTGCATAAGCAAATGCCAAAGGACAAGCACGGCCAAAGTGTAAAATTTCATTCCCAGCCACATGAAACCTTGGCACTTCATCATCAACAGCACAGCAAACGCTATTCAACATTACACTCATCATCATCATCATCATCATCATCATGATCTTCATAATGATTATCGTACGCCGCGGAGCTTCTACTTAATTGCACGAATTTCATTTTGTGTAAATTAACAGCAATTTTAGCAGAGGGTCACCCAACGCAAGTGCAGGTGGCATTGGGGCAAACAGGTGAGCGCTGTGGCTGCCACAAGGATGCCCCGCCAAGTGGCAATGAAGCAGCGACTTTGAGCTGCCTGCTAAGTGCAGTTATTAGAGCTCGAACAGAGCGCAAGCATGGGATAAGTTTATGTTTAGACAAATGCTCAACAAATGGCAATCAATTTAAATTATTTGATTACCCCAAATACAAATGACACTTTGCACTAATAATAGAGCTGCATTAATTTCTTAATTGACATAATTCTGTTGCTTTCAAATGGCCAATTCAAGGTTCTGCTGGTTGTCAGCCCAACTGCATGCAAAGGCAATTTATAATTTCACAAGCAAAATGCATAATCATGCGCGTGATACATTTTGAAGAGGCTCTCCAAGTGTGTGTGCCAGTGTGTGTGTCTGTGTGTGTATGATGTGTGTCAAGTAAGGCAAATACGTGATTTGAATAATAATATTTGCACTTCGGCATTCAAAGGAGGATTGCATTGGGCTCGCAAACTATGTCAGCCAGGCCAACAATCGGGCCAGCAAATAAATCTATAATTAACTTAAATGCAAGGAAATGTATTTAATTGATTCGCAAAGTTCGTATTTAAGTCGAAGCATTAATCTGAAATTGATGAATATTAAGCAGCCTACAAATTGCAAGACAAGTGGGTCGTTTGAAATGTTAACTTCTTCGTATTGGCAAGTGAAAACTATTAACATTTGATTGCCTAATTAAAGAATGTCTTGTGATTGCCTTAAACTGTAAGATATATAATTTAGTGATGCAGTTTATTTACAGTTGAACTCTAATTTATATATATTATATATATTTTATTCTCTTACTTAACTTATCTATTACTTAATTAACTCTTTTAGAAGTTTTGATCAGCAAATAAAATGTAGAATATTAGATTAAGTATTAACAATCTAAGCGAATCTAATATTGAACAATTAACAAATTATATTTATTAGAACTTCGCTTATCTTTACAATTCAAGTTAAGTTTATACAAAGTTAAAATAATAGTTTATTTTAAATATTATTTCAAGTAATCAAGCACTCCAAACAGTGCAACTGCTGGTTGTATAGACAGCTGTCTATGGACATATCGATAACACATATATATTTAAGTGGAAACCTATTAATCAGAAATTAATGAATATTAAGTAGCCTACAAATTGCTGGTCAAGTGAGTCGTTTGAAATGTTAACTTCTTCGAATTGACAAGTGAAAACTATTAACGTTTGATTGCCAATTTGGAGAATGTCTTGTGATTGCCTTAAGCTATAAGATATATCATTTAGTGATGCTGTTTATTTACATTTGTACTCTTCTTTATATATTATATAATATATTTTAATCTCTTACTTTATTTATCTATTACCTAATGGGCTCTAGTTGAACTTTTGCTCAGCAAATAAATTGTAGAATAATAGATTAAGTATTAAGAATCTTAACAAATCTAATCTTGAACAATTAACAAATTATATTTATTAGAACTGCTCTTATCTTTACAATTGAGCTTAAGTTTACTCAGAGTTAAAATTATAGTTTATTTTAAATAGTATTTCAAGTAATCAAGCACTCAAAACAGTGGAACTGCTGGTTGTATAGACAGGTGTCTATGGACATATCGATAACGAATATGGGAAATATGAAGAATTTCATAATTTCATAAATATTTAAGTGGAAACCCATCGACTATCGACATTGGCAGCACCCACACTATCGATTGGTGACTCAACACTCTCAACAATCCAAACCGATAGCCGAATAATATTATATCTCGCTGCTGTTGGGAGAGACATTTGTGCTCTCATTCTGGCAAGTGAAGGCGCCTTTTGCTTTGGCTGCTGCTGCTGCTGCTGCTGCTTAACAGTCCAACCTGTGCCCCAACCGTTCAACATTTTTAATTTATTACGTCTGTCGATGATTTTTCTACTACTTTTTATGGCGATTAAAGCGCAAACGGCAGCAAGCAACATTTTCCCATTTCCATTGTCAGCTACCAAAAAAAAAAAAAGAAATATAACACAAACACAAACACATACATATGTGATTGTATGTGTGTGTGTGTGTGGGTGTTGGTATGTATGCATACACATACAATGCGAGCCGAAATCGCGAATTCGTAATTTTGCATTTTTATACAAATTCCGCGATTTTGTTCTTATTTTTTTGATGCGGGGAGTAAAATGGCAAGAAAAGACACAACAAAAATTGTACGAAAACCCCCAAAAAACAGAAGCGAATACTTTTTTTTTGCACGAAGATGGCAACAGCGGGGGGGAGGCAACAGCAACAGCAGTAGCAGCAGCAGCAGCAATGGTCAGCATTGTTTTCCTTAATTAATGTTTAATCAGCAGGACTCGACGAGCCCGTTGCTGACCAAAGCAGCGAACCACATGCGATAATGGCCAAAATAATAAAAATCAACAGCTGAGTAGCAGCGCTACCCTTCCCCTCCCCCTCACCGACCTACCGCTGCCACTTCATCGTGCGCTCCCTCCCCTTCCCATGTGTGTGTGTGTGTGCGCCTGGTCGGGTTTAATGCTCGGGTGTGCGGCTTAAGGTGGCGCGAATGCCAAACGCGTCCTGCATCGTCTTTGACGTTTTTTCATTATGCTTCTCTCCTTTTTTTTGTTTTATTTTGCTTTGCTTCTCTTTTTGTTGCCTCTTTTCCAATCTCTACTGAACCGAAACCCACGCGTTGTTTCGGACGCTGCCGCTGCTGCTGCCTCTGCCGCAGCCGCTGCCGCTGCCGTGGGTTTGGGCTTGAGCTGTTGTCCGAGTCTGTTGGCTGCAATGCAAAAACGTAAATGAAAACAAATTCGCGGCCAAGAAAAAATTAACAAAACACAAAACAAACTTTTGGGCGCACGTGAAACATTGTTGGGGGAGCTGGCTGCTCATTCTTATGCGGGGTTTGTTGGTTTACCCAACTCCGCTTAAAGGAAACAGCAGAGAGTGTGGGTGATGGGAGAGGGGAGCATGGGGCATGGGGAGCTGTCGCTGCACATTTTTACAACGCGCGCGTACTCATAATCAGCGCGGATCGAGCTCTGGGTACGATGCCATTGTTGAAGTTGTCTCAGGGGCTGTCGGGTGGCGACCATTTGGTCAAGCGCTGACCAACCCCTCCCGCTTGTGCCACCCCCCCACTCCTTCCCTGTACGAACAAAATAAAAATGAGCAAGACGAATTTACGCGATATAAAAGAATTTGTATGCATATGTATATATATGTAAGGGGTGCTGTCTCTCTGTGTGTGTGTGTGTGTGTGTGTGTGTGGCAAGCGCTAAAAATGGCAATGCAAAATTTTTGGCTGGAAGCAGCTAAAGTCCAGGACCTCACAAACTTCTGTTGGAGGTGGTGGCCAGACGACAATCGAATGGTTTGCGTTTATTTTGTATTTTGTATTTCGTATTTTTTTTCTTATTTTTATTTTCAGTTTCATTTTCATTCGTTTTTCACATTTTTGCACATTTCAGTCTCTTCACGTGTTCCAAGCACGAGCTGAAGCCGAGGGAGGGCAGTTGGTACAATTGGACTTGGTGCGCTGGTCAATTGGAAGCCAAGTTCCTGCTACGATCTGGCCAAACACAAACGTGTGAGCCAAATCCTAATGGTGGCTTGTAGTCTCACACACAGTTAAACGTGGCTATCTGTAGGCATTCATTGTTGTTGCCTGGATTTGGCTTTTGCGTCTGACAATGGGATTGATGTTAGTTTGTGAATCGCTACAGGTACAGTTGCACCTGAGCAAATCGAAGCTATTGCCAGCTATTGCCAGCTTAAACGCCATGTCACAGCTTGATTACAAGGGGTTGTTGTCAAGTGTTCCCATAGATATAAGCTTGTTTGGAAAGTCTGTCATTGAAGAGTATATAATAGGTATGTCATAGCTCAGTTGACTGTAGTAATAGATATAGAGTAATGGAACTTCATGAAAAATATGTAAATATTTATTTATCCAGTCGATCCAAGTATAAAATCCAACTCTTATGATAATTAAATTAAAAATAATTACAATATTACAAATTAAAATAAGATTAATTTAAATTTAAATTTAAAATTTCAAATCTGGGGAAATCAAAGAAGCGTTGATTGATCCAACATTTGTTGGATTTATATACTCAAAAGCAGCTTGAGCGGATCGTAGACAAAGGGAAAACTGAAGATATTACTTAATTACAAGCTCATAATTTCAAGTTATAATAAGAATAAGAAATCTAAATATCATTTCGATATAGAAATACATCGAATTCAAGTTCAGCAAATGGCAACTGGTCAGCAAATCAAACAGCTTCACTTTAAGTAACAACTGAATAAGTCTAGCAAATTGTAACAACTACTGTAACACATATATAAAAACACAGAGTTAACAGATTAAATCCCCAGAAATGCAGCTTGAGTCAAACAACATCGAATCCATTTCAACTATAACAAGTTACAAAACAAAAGGCCTTCGAATTGAAAAGCGTTTATTGAAGAAAAGAGAAGCCCGCTCGTAAATGGAGTCAATGGAGAAAAATGCATTTAAATTGAGAACCTACAGTCTGGCCTAAGGAGGCGCAATGCATTGCTTAAACTTCACCCAACATTTAGGAGCAACCTTCAAAATTTGTTGGCAGTGAAAATCAATAATCGATTTGCTAAACCTGTTCAAAATGTAGTGTGAGTCGAGCTCAACAAATGCAGCTCATGCCGAAGTAGTATATAGGTATATATATATAACAATTATATATATATATATATATATATATATGTACATATATGTGCATATATGTACATGCAGAGACGTAGGTGTAGCTTAACAGCTTTGCCGTATGCGGCTGGAAATTCTAATTTACTTAAATTACATTTTATTCTATTCAATAACTTAAAATGACTTTTGAATGCGCTCGACACGGACACGTAACCGAAAACTTACATGCACAAAGACAGAGACAGAGCTAGAGAGAGAAAGAGCTAGAGAGAGAGAGAGAGAGAGTGGCAGAGGGAGAGTGAGCAAGAAAGAGAGGGAAAACTTTTGCGACGTAATGAAAACCTCCGAAATGTATGCAATGGAAATGCATTTTGAGGCGGCCCCACCTCACCCCACCCCTCCCAACCGAACCGAAGCGCACCAAACGAAACCCAAGCAGCCCCCTCCCACCGACCCGCAGCCCCAGAGTCAGCAGCAACAACCCAAACCCTTTCAGCAACACGACTGCAACTTGTACTAATAATAATGCAAATGTCTGCCTGTCATTTCTGTTCATTTACTTAAAGTTCCTTCAACCCACACCCTCTCTGCCACCCTGCTTCACACACACACACATAACAAACGGAGCTTTGACTGTGAACGGCTGAGCGGTGAGTGGGGGGAAGGGGCATTCAGAACTTAACTACGCATACTAATACATGCATAGTAAACCCCACCGAAAATGCAGAGCAGAGTTTTTGGGTCCTTTAACTGAATTAACTTGTACGGCATGGCCAACAGAAGCCATTCCCACTGTTCACCCCGTTCCCTTCACTCCCATCACTCCCTTCATACCCTTCAGAGGGGCTGCTACACTTACACTAACCAACTATTGTGCGTCACACGACGACGAACCAAAATCCTGGCCCAAGTTACGTTCTCATAACATTTTCGTTTGTAAATTTTGAATTTTCGTAATTCCAAATGAGAATGCAAGGCAGCAGCTTCACCCTCACACACACTGCACACAGCCTGGCTAAAGAACACCCCACTATAGCCCACTACAGCCCAGTATAACCCCCCCACCAGGCCCCGCACTGCGGCAGACTTAGACTTGGTCATTTTATGCGTTTGATGCTAATTTTCCAAGGCGGTTTGGCAGTGTTGGCAAGGACGCTGCCTTGGTATTGGTGTTGTCAGCCATCTGTGTGTGTATGCATGTGCCTGCGTGTGTGCGAGTGTGTGACAGTGCGACAGTGTGAGTTGGCTCGTTTCCGTTCTGGCTCTGACTTGTTGTAGGGCGGGTGTGGCTGGTAGCTTTGTTAATGCCAAAAACTTAAGCAGCCGTAGCGTCGTCGTCGTCGTCGTCGTCGTCGATGTCGATGTCCAAAAAGGGGTAAGGCAGTCTAGCTCTGTGTGTGTGTGTGTGTATGTGTGTGTGGACAGATTTATAATTGTGCAATGTTGTTGTTGTTTCGTATATAGAGGGACAGCAGCAGCAGCAGCAAGTCATCTACATGAGTGCAAGTAGCTGGCTGCATGTCCTGACGCTTCCTGCTGCCTGTTCCATGCAAACGCACTAAGCGTGTTGTTGTTGTTGTTGTTGTTGTTGTTGTTGTTGTTGTGTTTGCAGTTATCGGTGCGGAATAGGCTTTTGTATTTGCGCAAAATAAGGAAAATGAAGAAGCAGCAGCAGCTAGTGCCACTGGCAGAGCAAAACCGACGTCGACTGCGACTGCGACTGCGACTGCGAATGTGCTTGCAACTACAGCAGCAATAGCAACAACAACAGCAGCAACAGCAACAACAACAGCGACAGAGACAGTGGCAGCTCTTAATATATGCAGACAAGTGCTTAATTAAGACAGTGGCGTCGACTAAAGAAAACTTGATCAGCCAAGGGGAGAACCAAGATGTTCTGTCTAAAATAAGTTTGAAGACTCATGAACATGGCCATAAATTGAATATATATACTGAATATTGAATATACATAATCAATTGAATATATGGAATGCTAAAAATAAAGTTTACTATCTTAACAAACTCTTAGAAAAGCGAAAGGTGTCAGAGTAAAGTTGTCCACGTAAGCTTTGTTATAGAGATTGTCAACAAACATTTCATATATTTATTTAGTTATTTATTTATTTATTTATTTATGTATTTATTTATTTATTTATTTATTTATTTATTTATTTATTTAACGTCGACTAAAAGCAGTCGACCCAAGTATAAAAACCAACTCTTCTAATAATTAAATCAAAAATAATTACAAATGTAATTTGAGTGTAAAAAATGAGTTCAAAATTTAAGCTTAAAATTAAGTTTAATTTAAGTTTACATTTAAATTTAAATTTAAAATTTCATATTAATAAAGAATAATTAATAACTATTTGTTATTTTCTTATAATAAGAAAAATGCGCATTGATTATTAATTATTATTTTTATTCATTTATGATTATTAATAAACATAACTTACACTAACATTTTAAATATAATAAAAAACTCAATTTGAAAATTACTTTTATTTTATGTTATTATATATATATATTAATTATATATATATGATATATAAATATATTGAGATCTCTAAATCGTTCCATATATAAATTGTAAAGATTCAATAATCTGCAGCTTTCCCCACTTTAGTAGTCCTTAACCCCTTCGACCCCCTTTGTGACAAATATACTAGAAATGTCTACGTCACTGTCTTCGACTAATTCATTTACACTGCAATAGTTCATTTATATATGGAAAACGACAGAGATAGAGGCAGGGGGAGGAAGGTGGGGAGAGAAAGGAAAACCCGAAGCCCACTTATGTATTATATGCGAAAATTTAGTTATGTACATGCAACTAAATACATGCCCAGACGACAGACCGATGTCTAATTGTACACACACATATACACTATCAAATTCCACATTTGTACACACACACACGCACACACACACACACACGAATACACGCAAAGCAGCATACAGACAGGCTATGCAAGCGCAAGACATGGACATGGACAAAGTATGTTGGTGTCGTCGTCAAATGAATCTCATTTGCATTTAAATTAGGAACCTCGAAGAAGCAGCAGCAGCAGCAGCAGCAGCGACAACAGCAGAGACAGAGGCAGCGGCAGCAGCAGCGACAGTCGTGTTGCCCACAGTGTCCGTTTGCCAGGCTGTCAGCCAATGCCACTTCCCAGCCCACTGCTTGCAGTCAGAGTTAGAGACAGAGCAGCACAGCAAACCCACAGCCTGCCCCATGTTGCATTGCCACATCGTCGTCGTCGTCGTCGGCTTGACGTCAGCGACTGGCGACGACTTTGCTGCATAAAATCTGTTTCAACATTTCGATAAATTTCTTAGGGGTCTCCATGGATCAAGGAGGGAATGGCGGGGATTCCAGCTTGTTTTTGGGCAGCCCAACCCCCAAGTTTGGCTTAGTGCTTAGTTTCTGTCTGCTTCTAACTATGTGTGTGTCTCTCTGTGTGTTTGTGTGTGTGTGTGTGTGACTTCTGAATGCATAAATGTTGATAATAATGTTGAGTAAAAGTTGATTTGTTTAGTGCTCCCCAATATATGTACATAGCACTCTCAATACATAATGCATATAATGAGTATGCATATGGAGACAAGTGCGGCTGCAGAATGTCCACTTGCACAGTGCAATGGGACTGATAGTCATTAGATTTAAGTGGATTTCATTTAAAAAAGTGTTTAGAAATGTATTAAATTGTATATAAATTTGAGCAATCCATAGTCTAAAGTTCTTGAAAAGTTGCCAACTCATTGCCTAACAATATGTTATACTTAGTTTAGTAATAAGATATTAATTTACTCTTCAGTAATGTTGGACTTTCGTACAATAACGGATTAAGTATGTAATACATATTTTTAAATAAATACTTAGTACTTCGCTTAAATACTTACGCTTAAATATCATTGCACAACATTTATAAGCCAGCCATGTTAAACTTGACTAAAAATATATGAATAAATGAATGAAAATATTAATCTTATATAAATTTCAGGAATTACAAAACTTTAGTAAGGCTTGAGTTTTAGTATTTAAATTTTAAATATTATGTAGTTAGCACCACGGTTCATTCAATACATATTTTAAAATAAATACTTAGTACTTCACTTAAATATCCTACTCATTTCATTGCACAACATTTATAAGCCAGAATTTTTTAACTTGACTAAAAATAAATGAATAAATAAATAAAACAATTTCATCTAAAATATTATTAAATAATATTAATAATAATTAAAAATTTAAATAATAAATGTTAGACCAATTTAATGAACCACAAAACTTTAGAAAACTTAGAGTTGTAGTACATAAATGTTAAATATTATGTAGTTAGTACCACTGTGCAAATAAACACCAAGCTACACTCAACACTCATCTGCATATTGACCATTAGTTCTAATCATTTTATATGCCTAAAGAGACAACACACAGACGAGCTATAGAAGCACACACACAAACACTCAGAGAGAGAGAGAGAAAGACAGTCTTTATTTGTCGTCTGAGCACTCACATACACACACACACACATACACGTATATAGAACTGTGAATAGGAATATGCACTGAGGCAGCTGCAGGCAGCCGAAGTTGCATGCAATGCTGCTGCATGTATACCTGCGTGCATATAAAATAATCTGTTTACTATAAATATCATTTCATATGCAACGTAAATACATAAAAGCTAACAACACACACATACACACACACACACACACACACATACACACACACACACACAGAATACAACGATGGCATCAAGTAAATTTGCAGCACATCAAAGTTATACGAAATATGCATTAAATAAGCAAAACTGCAAGCGATGCGGAGGCTGACAACATCGGGAGAGGGTCAAGGATGCTTAGTGATTGGGGGTGGGAGGGGCTGCCGAAGAGGAGACGTTTGTCGATTCTGTGTCGTTGTCCTGCTCATGGCAGTTGTTGTCTGCTGCATATCCTTAGTAGTCTGTCGTTGTGTGTGTGCGCATTTTTGAGTTTCTAATTAGAAGTGATACTCACACACACACACACACACACATTCACACACACACACACAAACACTTACGCACAAATTGGTTATTTTGCAGAACATTTCTGAGGCGCCTGCAAGTATGCAACGTTCGATGCAGCTGTTGTAAATTTGTTGCAGCCTCGCAAATAGCCAAACAATGGCTGCTCCATGTATGTACATATTGTATAATGATAGTTGTACATATATACTAATAAATATATATATATATTTGTATATATATAACTAACATGCTACTATATGCTATACACTCAGCCATTATGTGCAATGAAATTGCGCATTCGCCTCGTGGCCCAGGAGTTGCTTTTGTTGGGCTTTCAACAACTTGAATTATAATAATTTTAATTAAAAATTTTGCAGCCCACTCTCTGGCTACCTCGCTACCTCGCTCCCTCCTGTGTCTGCCCCGCACACGTCATTTACAATAACAACTTGAAAACAACAACTTAAATATTTTTAAGCATAAGCGAATTATGCAAAAGTTTTGATGTTTTTCCGACTCCCCCTACTCCTGCCAGCATCCCCGAGCCACGCACTTTTGATTTTTAGTTTTCATTATGGGCAGTAGAAATAGTGGAGCGATGTGGGTTAGTGGTTGGGTGGATTGTTGGACTTGCCAGCCGCATAACATTTACCGCTATGCAGTGACTCAGTTCGGTTCGCTTTGGTTCGGTTTTATTCCGGTCCAAGTTGCTAAGCATTGTCATCCATTTGCTTATTTTGCATATTCATAATTTCATTTTACGTTTTTCAATTAGAATATCATCATAGCAATTTTCTACTTAGAACAATGGAACTCACTTTGACAATGCTAATGGTAATGGTAAAGTTGGAAGACTCGTACAACGATTTAAGGTGATGTGAAAATTTAAGTAGTTTCATTTTCTGGCTTTTGATTTTGCCTTGATTGCAGCTTAAGGTATTTGCTTTTAGACCAAAATTTATTTAATTAAAAATTAAACAACCATTTTCTCTAATACTTCAAAAAATCAAAATGTATATAAAGAAAATCATTTTGTTGCATTGGAAATTCGAAGAGAAGAAGAAATTTCTCACATATTTTAAACAAAACAGTTTTTTTTTTTTTGGCTTGTCAAGAATGCAGACACAGAATCTATAAACTATTTAAATAATTTAAATTGATTTTAGTTTGGTTTGAAATACCTTTTATTTACAAAGCATAAAATGCTGATAAGACATCAAGTAAAAAATCAAATATAAATTAAATATAATTTACAACAAATTTAGGAATTCAAAGTGCTGCTCACAATTTTGTTAAATATTAATTAATTGAACAGCAAGAAATTATCTTATATTGGGAAAAATATAGTGTAATTTCATTAAACGAAAAGAAAACTATGGAAAATTGAATTTGATCTGCAATTTATATTCAATGAATATTGTTTTGTAATTACTTTTTACTAATATAATAAATATTATTTAATTACAATATTAAAAGATACATTTCTTCTGGTATTCAAGCATTTTGGATAAACATTCTGATAGCTTAAAACAGAGTCATATATGAAATATAAATTAATAAACATATAAATAAATTCGCAACGCATTGAATATTCCCACAGCATTTACATAGAGATTGATGTGTTTGTTATTTGCTAATTTAAAAGTAATAAATAAATAAATATGAATAATTTGTGGAATCTAATGCAATATATGTTGTTGAACGGCTCAAGTTAAACCACAGAAGGGGGAGCTGAGGATGCGCTGTGATTGCCTGGCTCACTGAAATCTTTCAATGACACTGACAACACAAAGTCAAACTTCAAACGTCAAAGTAACAGCCATTATATTGATTATAAATATGAATAGCAGCAGCTGCCAGGCCACAAGCCTGACAAAGTGCGTCTGGCTGGAAGCTGGCAAAGGCGATGACGGCGATGACGACGACGACGAGATGACGATGACGATGAAAGTTGATGATGATGAAGACGATGTCGACATATATGCGGTTGCCTTTTGTCACAGCCACAATAACTTACTCATTTTGCTCAATAATAAATGCAATTATGTGCCTGATGCCTGGTGTTTTGGGTGCCTGGCAGCAGCAGCGTGAGGGGAGCGTGAGGGAAGCGTGAGAGCGGAAGAGTGCTGCAGTGCCAGGATGCCTTGGTCGTGGCGAGGTCCTCGCGTCGCGAACTACGAAATTAATTTAGACACAAAGCCTGGCCTGGCCAACACTGCGGGCTGGAGCTGCATGGAGTCCGGAGTCCTTACATGCTGTCACAGCCAAAAATTTGCATTTTAGCACAAAATGCTTTTGTTTAGATTTTCTTGTGAATTTAATTTATTGGAAAATTAGCGCATGACGTCAAGCTGCAAACTAATTGAATGCGAAGCGTGCAGCAGCAGCAGCAACAACAACAGCAACAACAGCAACAACAGCAACAACAACTCGACAGCCCTGGCAGCCTCAACTATTAATTGAAGCCGTAAAAGTTGAAAGAGCCAACTACTTTGGGGGTTCGACGCGGAAGGTAGACAAACAAACTTACCACACGCAACAAAATTAGCACATGAAATTGCAACATTGTAGAGTGTGTGGAGAGTGTGAAGAGTGTGGAGAGTGTAGATATTGTGGAGACTCCAAATCAGTCGCATAATAAAAAAATTCGCATAATTTTTGCATATGAATTTGTTGACTTCATTAATGAGAAGTCAAGCTACTGATCTCAGCCAGATTGCAATTACCAGCAATTATTTTGGCTAAAAGCAACTCGGCTAAGTACTTTCAACCTTAATATTGTGTATAATTAGCACATTCTTAGTTATTTATATAGACAGAGCACGCAGTCTCAAAAAGGCCGACCGAGATATTTGGAATGTGAGCTGTTTGATGACTTGAAAAATGTCTGTGAAGAACTTAGGAATGGCAGCAACTGCATTTCTTATAGATGGAAGGAAGAAAAGAATATTAACAAGAAGATAATAAAGTAGTAAAGAAAAAAAGTAATTCAATATCTTTTTGTTTTAAAACAAAAACTGCCACAAACAATAAATAATCATAATTTAAAACAGAAGAAAATGTATTAAATTGAGAGAACAATTTGATAGTCCCATTCCAAAACTAACCTACAAGTCAGATTCAAACACTGCTGTAATTTCGACACCTTCCTCTATTCCAAGCCATTTAAGTGATGCAAAACGTTCAATTAGACTTTGACTTATGCACACAAATTACCAAAAGCGTCGGACAAATGTTAATGAAATATTTCACAAGCTGCGCAACGGAAATGCTAAATTTTCATATTATTATACGATATCGATGAACGAGAGTCGAGATCCGAGACTCTGGACCGGCTGTCTTCGACTCTAACTGTTTCGACAAAGCAACAAATTAACATAATTGAACGCGGCAAGAGAGCGCTGAGAACCAGTTGCCACATTTGCCACAGTTGCCCCACCGATTGGTTTGCTGCTTGGGTAATAGAATTACAAATTAAAGCGCACAAATTATACCGAACCACGGATATCAGACCCGGGTCTCAATCTCTCTCTCTCTGCGTCCTCTTGTCTCTTGTCGATTGAGCCAACGACCCCCACGAAGCAGTTGCCTTAGTTTCAGTCTCAATCACAATCACAATCTCCGTCTCCGTCTCCATCTCCGTCTCCGTTGCTGTTTCTCGTTTATGTAATACAAAATTAGAGTACATTTTGAATGATTGGCGACTCTGAACTGATCTGCAAAGCAAATGCGATGCCTCAAGACGCCCCACTTCTACCTAATATGTACAATCCTCCACCTCCAATCCAACATGTGTACAATCTGCCAAGTAAATCTACTCGATCATACCCGACAATCCCCGCTAGAAAATGTATTAATAATTAAGAATCCAGGTCCAACAATCCTCACTGTCGCAACTTAAAATTTAAATTATACTTTACGCACCTTTTTGTGTCATCAGATATATACATTGTGTATATTATGTTGAATATGCAATTTGACGTTAAATGTTTCAATTTCCTGTGCCGAATGACATTTTAATGAAGCAACTGCCAAAATATATGAAATCCGTTTGCAAAAAGGGCGAATCTGAGTTTTCAGGGCTTAATTTTACATGCGATTTTAATGCGATTGCGATGTGAGGCTCAACACGCAACGGAAGTTAATTAATAAAATATTAAAAGTTATTTATTATCATTTAAGTTAATTACGTGTGCGATTCCTGTTTGGGGAGACTGTGACCAAAGCGTAAAAGAAAAGGGTACAACATGTAAACACAATTATCTTAAATAAATTAAAAGTAAAATAATGAAATAAATAAAGGAAGTTATTATAAAATATATGTAGATATATATACTTGATGATGACATTAATTAATAAATAAATTGAAAGAATCATTCCTTTGTTCTATGTGTGCTCATAAGCATGTATTGACCCACCAAGCAGTTGGTAACTCTTTTTACGTAACCTGCCCAAAACAAAAGGTACCTCTCTCTCTCTCTCTCGCTCACTCTCGCTCACTCTCTCCCTCTCTGAACGGGCATAACAACTCACTCGTAAGAGAGCCTACGTACATGCCTCAGCGCCATCCGAAGGCAAACTGATAAAACGTGCAAGAATGGCAAGCAGCATGCCAAAAGAAAAACGCAACAACAGCAGGAACAACTGCAACAACAACGGCAACGGCAACAGCTTCAAGATGTGGTATGCCGAGAACTGGAGCAGATGCGTTGTGACGTCATCAATGCGAGCAGAGCACAAAAAAGGCTGCGTAGGAGAAACGACGGGGTAAAACAAAACTGAACGAAAAAGTTGAGCGGCAGCAAACGAAAAAACAACGACTACCCCAAGCAGCAAAAGAGAGACACTCTGCGAGAGAGTGGGAAAGAGCGAGAGCGAGAGAGAGAGAGAGAGAGAGTGAGAGAGCACAGAGCCTATCAATTGAGTTAGGCGAAGCGTGAGCGCAATGATGACGCTGCTCAAGGAAGGAAATAAGAAAGAAAAGCAAACTTGGAAAGTTCAGCAGGCAAACCAAAGAAGCAGAAGCACAAGAAGATGAAGGAGCAGAAGGAGAAGAAGAAGATGCAGGGAGTACTTGCTTTTGGGCTCCCACTGATAAGCAGGGCGTTGATGTTGGTGAAATTTTTGCGAGTATCAAGCGATGCAACCGGTTTGAAGTGCCAGAGCACTGGAGTGAGACTCTGACTCTCTGCACGAACCTCTCCCTCTCTAAATGGCATGCTGTCAATTTGACTAGACTGCCCCTCGTTGTTGTTGTTGTTGTTGTTGTTGTTATTGTATTACTGTTGTTGTTGCTGCTGCTTGAGTGCTTAGTGGGTTAGGTCGTGTAGGTTTACTAATTGCTGGGTGGCGGAATTTTTGAGTCACTGTGCAAGCAATTGGAGCGTGAGCAGAACAGGAGTAACTGAGATGGAAGATGTTTGTGAAACGTGTCAAAAGTTTGGATTAGTAAATGAGTTAAAGTATTTAAATGAAAATTGTACGATGCCAGAACTCTATTAAAAGTGAATATGGCTAAAAAGTTGCCTCAACCAGTTTCAAATTGTTTGAAACCCAACTGCTAAAACTAAATAGATTTCCGCATCTTAATAAAAGCCATACAATCAATATCTCATATGTTCAATAAGAATATGCAATATTATTTACTGAAATATCAAGACAAAGTCGAACACATCAATAATTTATCAAGAAATTGTAAAGAAAAATCTTTTATCTAGACAAATTTGAGCAGATAGCCACAGATAGCCAAAAGGGAATCGTCTTATACTAAATATGAATCAAAAAAATATTGCAAAATATAGAAATATAGGTACAAAAGATTATTAAAAATAAATACCATTAAGATTAAACAATAATAATCGAATGTGTTGCAAACAAATCTTCATAAAAATCGAAAACTATATTCAATAAATCAACGTTTAATAAATATAGTATTTGATCAGAAAAATAAGCAATTGTTTATCTAACTTTAAGCGCACTGAATGGCAAATACAAATAAATAAGAAAAGTCATCAAATTGCAGAAAATGTGAAAAATGCATAAATCAATTTGAGACGACAAACAATTAATAATAATAATCACCCAAGAAAATGGTAAAGAGAAACAAAACATTTCAGCTGCATGCCACAAAATGTAGCAAAGACATTTGCGAACAACAACACTTAGCATGCCAGGGCTAACAACTGGTAAACGTCTATGGCCAGAAAGACATTCTTAGAGCTGACTGTGCCATGGCGGAGGGGGAGGGGGTACTGTTGCTGCCCAGCCTCATCAACATCATCAATAGATGCAGCAGACGCGGCAGGAGTTCGCAGTGGTTGCCACAGTTGCTGCTGCTGCTGCTGCTGCTGCTGCAGTTGCTGTTGCCATCGCATGTAACTTAACCTCATTGACCAAACGCATTCAACGAACATCAAATGTGAATTAGTGCACTACGATTGCCACACACAAGCGCACACACACACACACACACATACATAGACACATACACCTTGGCATCATCAACATTTGCCGCTTTGTTGTCGGCGGTTGGTCCCAGTCCACATCCACATCCACATCCACGTCCACCTTCCACTTCCAGCTTCAACATCAGCATCGGCATCGGCATCGGCATCAGCTGCAGAGTCTTTGGCTGCATCTCTTGGCTATTGACGCTGCTATGCATGCATAATTTGCAAGCATAATTTAATTTATAGGCGAGGCAGGCGGCGGTGGCTGTGGATGCAACGGCAATTGCATTTGCATAGGACAGCGCAAGTGACTTAGGCGAGTTTCGACTCCAAGTGGAGTCAGAGTCAGCGTCAGAGTCAGCGTCAGAGTCAGAGTCTCAGTCCGAGTTAGAGTCCACGTTCGAGTTCGAGCTGAAGTCTGGCCGCCTTCTGCCCTCGCAGCGAACACACTTCAAGTAGAAATTATTACAAAGACCCATAACCCCTACCCGCGCTGCCAGCCCAAAGAAAAGCTGAACGAAAATTTTAATTGCACAAAATTTGCGAGCTAGAAAGAGAGCGCAACATATGCAGAGGGAAGGGGAGGCGCGTGTGTGTATGTGTGTGGCCTGTGCTATGCATATCTCGTAAAAGCCAACGCAGGTTAATGGCGTAAATGTTAACAATGCACTAGGAAGTGTAAATCTTGACCAGGCTAGCTGCCAATGGGTCCGGACCCGAAACCAAGCCAACAGCCACCAAGCGTTTCTATTGAAATTTTACCAACTGCCTGTAGACCACCAAGGTGTGCACACCAATGTGGCTGCCTCCCCCTTCTCACTATTGTGGTTGCTGTCATCGTGGTTATTGTGGAGAGTCGAATAATTTGAATATATTATATGTCTAATGAATTGGAAACATAATTATTGGACTCAGTGTGCAAATGCTACAAATCAAAGTAATGTCTAAGCTCAAGTCTAAAGTAATTGACTAGCAGATCCAATAGATAGAATAGATTGAAGCTCAATCAGGCAACTAAATTGGATAAAAATGCAGCTTGAGCTTGAGCTCAGTCGGAAGTTTCTGCAAATGAGCACAGTAAATAATATAAACTATTTATATATTGAATGTATTTTGAGATTTCTAAAGTATATCAATTCCAAATTCAAGTATAATATACATTTCTAAACTGACAACTTAATATTATTTTATATAAAGAACAATAATTTGCAATAGCTCTATCTATCTATCTATTCAATCTCTAGAGTCATGTTCAATGTGTTTATATTGTAATAAGTTAATATATATTGTTACACTAAAAAGATATATTATTGTAAGCAATGCATCGCATCAACTTTAAATGAAGCACTCCAGTTATAGCCCTTAAATTTGTATATCAAATAGAAAGGTCAATAATACTTATCTATTATATTTAATATACATTATTATGTATATCTATATAATATAATCTTTATAATATACATTTCTAAACATACATCTATTATATAATATTATTAATATTATAATATTATATTATTTTATATTAAGAACAATAATGTTCAATAGCTCTATCTATCTATCAATCTATTCAATCTCTAGAGTCATGCTCAATGTGTTTATATTGTAATAAATGAATATATATTTTTACACTAAATAGATATATTATTGTAAGCAATGCATCGCATCAACTTTAAATGAAGCACTCCAGTTATAGCCCTTAAATTTGTATATCAAATAGAAAGGTCAATAATATCAATTATATTTAATATACATTATTATATATATCTATATAATATAATCTATATAATATACATTCAAAAACTTACAACTTAATATTATTTTATATAAAGAACAATAATTTGCAATAGCTTCATCTATCTATCTATTCTATACAATCTCTAGAGTCATGTGCATTGTTTTTACATTGTAATAATTAAATATATATATATTTTTACACTAAATAGATATATTATTGTAAGCAATGCATCGCATCAACTTTAAATATAGCACTCAAGTTATAGCCCTTAAATTTGTATATCAAATAGAAGGGTCAATAATATCAATTCTATTTAATATAAATTATTATGTATATCTATATAATATAATCTATATAATATAAATTTCTAAACTTTCAACTTAATATTATTTTATATAAAGAACAATAATTTGCAATAGCTCTATCTATCTATCTATTCAATCTCTAGAGTCATGTTCAATGTGTTTATATTGTAATAAGTTAATATATATTGTTACACTAAAAAGATATATTATTGTAAGCAATACATCGCATCAACTTTAAATAGAGCACTCCAGTTATAGCCCTTAAATTTGTATATCAAATAGAAAGGTCAATAACAGGCTGCAGTCCTAGTTGCTGGCGTCCAATTTACTAATAACCCGACGAAGTTCGTCGCGACGTCTCGAAATAAAATGAATAGACCAAAAAAAAAGAGTAAATAAAATTAAACTGGCGACGCCTGGAAGTCTCCTATGGTAGTATTTTTTTCCTATATACTTAATGCCCATAACGCAATATTATTTATTTATATTTTTTATTGAGTTCGACAACGACACGGAAATAGTTTAATTGCATTTCGCAGTCAGCAGGTGGCAGGAGGTTATTGGCATGCAGCAGGTATATTGAATGCCATTTGGCTACAATCTCAACTTGAGCGGAGCGCATTTGTCGTCATGTCAATATGGTGACAGCAGCACTTCCGTTTCCGGTGTCATGGTACACCTGCTGTCAACGGCTCTGCGGCCATCTGTAACTTACTACTGCTGTCCCGCCGTCCGCTGTCCGCCGTCCGCTGTCCAACTGCCATTGTCTGAGGTCGCCAGCAGCTGGTAATCAAATTGGCTTTATCATATTTGGCTTAAAAGCGCCAGCTCGGTTTTTTTCCAAACCAAATTAAATGGAATATATTTTGTCACAAAGTAACGACAAAAAATATATATAGAAATACAAAAAATTAATAGATATTATCTGAGCTATTTGTAAATGCTTTTTATTTAAATTTAACGAATTTAGTCGCACAATAAATTGCATTACTTGACATAAGAATGTTGTAAAAGTGGCAATTTCAGTAATTTTTATTGTTTCTGAACACATTTGAAATGTAAGCTAAAAATTAAGCGAATTTTAATTGTATTCTCTTCTATTTTAGAATAATAATTATAAATTGGAAGCGTTAAAAATTGAATGAATTAAGAAAAGAAAGAGTTTTCTAATGCTCGACATTCTTATGTTAAAGTGAGTAATCTTCTTATGCAAATTTGTAGAAACTCTTTACAACAGGGTCACATTTCAGATGGGCCTATGAACTGGGCGCTAACTTCAGCACAATACTCTACACAAACAATGCTCGAGAAACACAAAAGCAAACTCTTCATTTCCACTTCAAGAGCGTCGCTTACACTCAGATAAAATAAAGAAAAAGAGAAGAAGTAGGTATAGTATATCTATACACACACATATATATAGATGTTTGAATGCAAAGCGTGTGAAAGAGGGGGGATGTGAAGGGGCAGAGCATAACAAAAGGACAAACTGAAGCAGCTCGAAACTGTAGCATAACTTTGAGCGCAAAGAAAACGCTTCCGGTCGTGGTTAGCAGACAGAGCTCAGAACTGGAGCAAAAGGATTACCCAGCAGCCACACCACCCACTACGAGGACATGTGTCGATGCGGCAACAACAACAACCAGAGCAACAACAACAACGAGTAAGAGAAGAAAAAAAAAGAAAATCCAGAGACAGACACAGACACAGACAAGCAATCCCTGCCCACATAGAGCCAGTTGCCCAGTCGGAGTGTGTTCAGTCAATTGCCAAAGTGTCACAACGAACGTTTGAAGCAAAATAAAAGTATAAGGTCGGGACAATGTCCTGTCTTTCCCTGCGTCTTGCTGTCTGGCAGCACGTTGATTTTCAAGGACGCGCAGACAAATTGCTAGACAAGCTCAAAGTAGCACAGTAGCAAGAGCATCTGTGGAAGCAACTTTGGGTCAAGTTTTGGGACAGCAGCTTAAATTCTGTCGCGTGCAAATATTTAAAATGCACAATTTCAATTAAAAATGTTAGCTAAAACTAATTTCTAATACAAACACAAACACAAGCAAACAATACACAAGCACACACACACACACACACAGACACACAGAGTCATAGTAAAAATCCAATTAATCTTGAGTTGCTTGGCAGGACACACTACACACTACACACTACACACTACACAGGACACAAGCAAAGGCAGAAGCAGAAAAAAATGGTGCTGCTCATTAAAAACAGCGCAAAAAAGTAGCAGGCAGTTGGCAGCAGCCAAAAAAACAGAAGTTCAAAAAACATATATAATAAAAAAACAAACAAAAAAAAATGCATAAAAGCGAGTAGAGGTTGGAAATAAATTGCACAGTCAACTGGCCAACCAAAGTCGCAGTGGCAGAAGGATGCTGTGTGTGGTCGCTGCTTCAGCTGCAGCTCCTGCCGCATATCCTTAATCATAATAAGAAATGCGCCAGCGCCAGGCATCAGGGTCCAGTAGTTGAACAGAGACAGCGTAAACGCGACTCGCGAATATAAAAAACCACACACACACACACACACGCACAGTGTGCATGTGGCAGCCTCGTCCTCAGTCGTCCTCAGCATCCACGTCGTTGTCGTCCTGTTAGTCCTCGTGTTGTTACGCCAGCGCAGCTACCGCGACCAATCACAAAATTTCGTGGAAAAGCGCGCAAAAATAAAATAGCGCACAAAAAATAAGTAGCTACAACAACAGCAGCAACAACAACAACAACAACAACTACAACAACTGACAATGACGAACGCTGCTTGAGGTCGCTGCAAACTAAAACGCGTCGCTGCCAGCGCAAAGCAGCAGGAGAAAGCAAAAGCAGCGACGCGACGCCGAAGTCGAAGTCAACGCCGACAGCGTAGGAGAATATAACGAACATTTTCCCTTATCGAGGGTTGGTTTTTCCTTGACTTTGTCCGAGTTGCATTGCATTTTCAGGGGAATCAGTTTGTAGTTCTTTGAGTGCCATTTCTGAGAGAGAACAACAGCAAGATAGTGACAGAGAGAGAGAGAGAGAGAGAGAGAGCGAGATAAGGAGAGAGAGAAGCAGTAAGTGTGAGATACGCTTTGAGTAAGAAATGCTTAAACTTCGAGTGAGTTTTCATGGGCCCAAGGGTTTCAAGGTTGACTTGCAATGCAATTGATAAGCGCTGACAACTGAATGCTTACAGTTAACACAAAGGGGAAAGGTCAGCTTGAATAAATGCATGAAATATGAAAACGATTGTGTTAAAATATTTATTCTATGTGTCGTTAAGAAAGAGCTATATCTCTAAATATGTCTGCGTAATTATCTATAATTATTATGCAGCTTTTACTCTGTTGAGATCAACTTGCTTTCTTAATAGTTTATTTTTTTTTAATTTTTTTATTTATTAATTTTTTAATTTTAAGCTATCATTCAATCTTTCATAGTTTTTGCAAATAGTTCATCAATAATTTGTCTTATTTATTTTATTTCAGCTGCATTGATTGGCCGCCAAACTGTTTTGCTGGTCTTCATAAAAAATTACTTCTAGCTGATGAACTGATTGATATTTCGTGAATTAAATGTATATTTTTTTATACCAACAAGTGACAATTATATTTGTTATTGATAGATGTCTTCATCCATGTGTCAACTAGCCGTCAAGCTACTCTAACTATTGAGGAAACTTGAAGGAGTGCTGCGGAGTAGAGTATTCGTAGCTAGAGGAAAGACAAGTAAAGTTACTTTTCTGATATAATTAAACTGCTTTGTAGAGGAATTATTTTAATAAATATAAAATAGAAGAAACAAATATAACAAAATAATAATAATAATTATAATGCAGTAAAGATTGATAATTATTTTAAAAAATTCTCCAAGCTTATTCTAAATCAATTCTATCCGCTGCGTTCTCGAAGTCTCTCTTCGAGTGGCATCCGGCATCTAAATAAGAAATCTCCACCACAACAGCGAAGTTAACAAATATTCTGTTTTTCAGTCAGTTCAAATCACACATACGCAAAGTTAGCTAACTGTTCTCTTTACTGTTGCTCTTAAAACGCCAGCGGTGCAGGATTGAAGAGTAAAGCCAAACGTTGGGCGCAAATAGAAAACAAAAAGCAACTGGCAATAGTGCAAAAAGCATTTGCTTTTAGCATCACTGAAACAACAATAACAATGGCGGTGGAAAGAGACTTTTTCGTATTTATGCCTCGAGTTTTTCACGACTATTTTCATCATAGCCGGAAACACTGTCAGAACCAGAGCCAGCGCCAGAGTCAGAGTCAGAGTCAGTGCCGCAGTTAGAGCCGTAGCCAAGCCTACTCGCAGCCGCAACGCAATTTTCTAAGCCAATCGGAGCGCAACCTTCTCAGCAACGATGACGACAGCGACGACTACAGCGTCGTCATCATCGTCGTGGGCGAACGACAACAAAACAACAACGAGAAACGAACGCGACTCACGAACTACGACACACGAAGCCTGATTATGCCGACGAAAAGGCAGGCGAACAACGAGAGCTGAAGTGAGTGAGAAGCAGCGAGTGAGAGAGAGCCAGCAAGCGAGCGAGCGAGAGAGGAAGTGAGAGCGTAATAGAGGGGGGCTAAAGAGGCTGATGCGTGTGCTCGAGTTGGCCGACTAGGCGTATGAGCAACAATTAATTATCAGGTCGCCTCTGTCGCAGTTTTTTCCACTACGAACCCTACAGATAATAAAGTAAAAAAAAAGAGAAGAGAAGAAAATGTGGCCAGCATTCGTATGTGTGAATCAACTCCTTGGCCCACCCCCTGCCGACTGCTTTGCCATCTCCCCCGGCGCCCATTAACAACACATACAACACAGACATAGATCATTTAAAATGCGCGTCGATGACCATTTCAAAATGTTTGCAGCAGCCCCCCCACAGCCACGCCCCATTCTTCAAATGTAGACAGTAAAAATAGTAAAAAATGTCTGCGAAAAAACCGATTGCCGCTTGATATCAGAGACACAGAGCGCGAAAATAAAACCAACGCAAATATAACACAAATATGTAAAGCACAAAAAATTCTACAATTGCTGTGCCTTTGCTATTGCTCCCCCCTTCCCCCTTCCGCCATTAACATCACACCAATAACCCAACCCCTGCACTTCAAAAATAAAAAAGAAGCAAATACCGCGTGTCTGCGCCAAAAAATAAAGTCAAATGGAAAGCGTTCGGGGGCAATAACAACAACAGCAACAGCAACAACAGCAACAACAACAACTACAGCAGCAACAACAACACAAATAACAACGCCAAGTTAGCAAAACAATTGAACAATCGCAGGCACGGAAGCTGGCGGCGAGGTTTGTGGTTGTGATGGGCAACTGGGGAGTTTTCGAATTGCAGAACTGGCTGGTCAACTCCTCGGCCAGCTGAGCTCGTCCAGAAGCTTCCAGTGCCTCAGCAATGGCATTAGAATCGACCAGCGCCCATCGAGCTTTGGCCAACCACCGTGCACACGTTGTGGTTTTTTGTAGCTGCTAAAACAAGCAACGATTGTAAATTACAGCAAAAGTTGCTGAATTATGAAATTATATGTTCCACAATTTAACGAAAAAATCGTTGGAAGCCGCGCTTTAAATACGTAAATATCACAACATAAAGAGAAATTCCAAGAAAGTTGAAGTTCTAAAATTATAATCTTGATTTACGATGCAGATTAATCTGAATTTTCCTCAATTTTATCGCTCAGAGATCACTTTGTACAAATACTCATAATATGAATTCATATGACAGAAATTCCAAGAAGAAAGTTCTAAATTTATTTAAACTTTGTCAGCAATAGTATTTATTATTAATAAACAATATATAACTCAAAGATAAATACTCTGGCTACCTTAGCTCTATGCGAATGCTACAATACTAAGGCTTTAAAGTGTTGCTTATGCTTGAATTTGATATACGTTTGATGTGATACAAATAAAAGCTGCAATTTGCTTTTGATTGGTTGTCTGACCGTTTTGGCCACGATCAGGGTCATGAGTCAAATACTTCAACAGGCTGGAATGCATTTTATGCATTTTTTGCACTGATGTTGTTTACTTTTTTCGCTTTTAGTCTATATGCTCTATATGCTCTATATTCTTTATTGTTTTTCTTTTTTTCGTTTTTTTTTTTGCTGGCCCCTTTTTTGCATTTGGGACACAATCAAGTGCAATGGCACGAGCTGCAATAAATCAGACATTGATCCATATATATTTCGAGAACACATACATATACAGATGCAGATACATATATATATATATACACAGATATATATACATATATATATACATAGACAAACCCTCGACTCGATTGAATTCTCTTCATTTTTTTTTGCCGTTGTTTGTGCAACGACCTTGAACCCCGTGCGGCAAGCGTTCAAACAAAGATGAAAAGAAAGCAAAACAAAACCATAAAACGGCAACAATGAAAAAACAACCAACAACTACTCAACACACACACGAAAAACAACCATCAAATGATGGCAGGCATATAAAAATGTGTTAAATAAATACCAGCACATATATACATATATATATATATACATATATAGATATATATAGATATTTATATAATATATATGCTATATTTTATATAGCAAACGGCGACGCACAATCAAACACAAACATGTGAATGGAGCCGGCTGCGGGCCGCGTCAGGACGCAGCATATGGCCAGCTGGCAAAGCCGGCCTACGGTGCGTGCCACATGTTGCAAGCGCTGCACAAACACACACACACATATGCAGAATGCAACGACAGCAAACTGCATACAAACTCAGCAACTAACGGCCCCCAGGGGAGAGGGACTGTGCACTGGCATCGAAGCTGTGAATGAAGTTCGAATGCAACTGCAGCTGGCCACTGCACTCCACACACACACACAGCCACACACACAAAGAGCATATTTGATGTGGAGCTAAGTATTGGTGCAGCTGCACTCAATCAAAATCCAACGATAAGCCGCATCTGACAATGCAGCACAAAAGAAAGCCAATTACATCAGAGTTAAGCTCAAGCAGAAGCTTAAGCAATAGAACTGAGACTGAGCTCAGCTCATTATGGGATAATCGCCAGAAAATCTGAGAATGCACAACACAGAATTATTGCTATGGAAATGTGCAGTGGATAAGCATTAATTCATGGCTACTTAACACTTGAAACTACAAAATTAATTACAATTTATGATTTTAGAGGAGCAAAGTTGTAACTTAATTTGGTAATTGAAATAAAGTACTTTAATCTGTAACTAAAGGTTCAAAAGTCCACAGTTATAGGTGAGAAAATCTACAGCTGACAATGGAATAATTCTTGCAGCTCTTTAGCTACATTTTCATTACATTTTCTTCTTTCATTTCTCTTCTATTGTGATATTATAGTTATAGTTATTATAGTTATAGTGATATTATTGTTTCCATATTTATGCAAATATCTAGATATCAAGCTCAAGTTAAAGTCTAACTTCAACTACTGAAAGTAGTTATAGCTCCAATCTATAGCGTTGCCAATAGAAGCTAAAAAAATGCTAAAAACCACATGAAACCACCGCATGTGGTGCTGTCATTTGCCTTGCTGCTGTGTAACCACACACGCCATCAACGTAACCAAGCGCTTTCATTAAAAGGAAAACTCGGCTCAAATTTTTGCTGCCGATTTCTCGTTTCAGCTGCTGTGAGTCTAGTGCATAAATAAACAACAACAACAACAATAACAAGAACAACAGCAACAAGCTAGGCACAAAGACAGTTAACTGCACAAGCAGAACAGCAGAGGAAAAAAACGAAAATAGAAAAGCCAAAACATTTTTCAACGCTGACTGAGAAACAAGAACAACATGACGAACAAATGGTGAGCATCTTTCCTTTTAATTGCAAACTAAGCGTGCGGTTGGCAGCGCTGTTGCCGCAGCATCAGCAGCAGCATCAGCAGCAGCAGCGGGAGCAGCAGCAGCGGGAGCAGCAGCAGCGGGAGCTACAGTGGAAATGGCAGAGACATCGGAAGCGAAAAAAAACGCACATAGGGGACCCAAAAAGTAGGCTTCCCCGAGTGATAAACAACGCCACCCATTCAGTGGGTAGGGGAACAGAAGAAAGGGGCAGGGCTGGGGGGTGCATTGCTGCAGGCAAGAACTAGCGGCTGAGCACAGCGACAGCGACACTGACTGCGACTGCGACAGCGAGAACGTGTGTGTGTTTTTGTGTGTGTGTGTATGTGCGTGTGTTTCTGTGTGTGTGTCTGTGTGTGTGTGTGTGTGTGTCTGTGTGTGTGTGTGTGTGCATGCGAGGCCCGGTTGCAACCCCCTACGAACCGAAACCGAAACCAATCCCAAAAAGCCAACGGGCCCAAGTGCACAACTGCGAGTTGTAGTTGTTGTAGTTGTAGTTGTAGTTTTGTGTACGCAGCCAACGCAGGGCGGAGCCTAAGCGAGAGCAGCCAGGAAATGCCAGGATGCGACTGCTCCGGCTGCTATCATATATACTGAAGCGCACTTTTTTATAGCATACTTTTTTGCGCTGCTCTGAGTTCGCTTGTGTGTGTGCGTGTGAGCGTGTGTGCGTGTGTGCGTGTATGACTGCCTGAGTGGGCTGTGTTTGTATATGTGTAGTTTGCACGCATTTCATCATTTACAGCCCAAGTTTTTCATTCGCCTTTCTTTTCTCTTTTCCAGCGTTTTCTTTTTTCCTTTTCCTTTTTTTTGGGTGGGTGGCATAGAAATTGTTTTTAGAAATACGCGAAAATGTTTGCTGAATTTTCTCTTTCTCTCCTTCTTTTTCTTTCGTTTATCTTTTTTGGTTTTGGCTTACTTTTTGTGCACTGGCTAGCCTAAAAATGAAAATTTTTTAGTGTCCACATAGAAGGCGCCCGATAACAGCGGAGCGAGGGCTGCTTCATAGGTTGGGCCATGAGGTTGGCATGGCTGCGTGCTTTTGACTATTTGTATGTTGTCTTTATCTCCATTTTTTTTTGTGTAGGCAAGAACTGATGCAGGACATACATGTGCTTGCACAGACGCAGACAGAAAAAGCTCAGAAAGGCTAAAGCAAACTACACGTAGGCATAGTTAAATACAGGGGGCGAAATCAATAGAAGCAAATGCTTTGTCAGTCTCTGATAAGCTACAACAACATATTTTTCGCAGCTAACAAAATTAAAGTTGCAAGTGAATAGCACTTTGAGGCAGATTCCATTTTAAACTGATCAAGAATGCAAATCGCTTTTTAACTTAATGACAAATTAAGCAGGACTTATATATATAATTTTTAATATTTAATTCTAAGCTAGAAAGAAGCTGATTCAATTAGGAGAACAAACAATGATCAAATAGACAATCCATCTATTAAATGTTGCCAGAGTTATGAGATATTAAATGCTGAAAAACTATACGATAGTATTTGAGCATTTTCAAACTGCTTTCTTCTATTATATTATCTATAAAACAAGAATTATACGTCTCCATCTACTCGTTCTCCTCTCATTGTAACTCCTTCCAGGCAGACTTCCATCTCGACTTGATTTTCATGTTAGTAATTTGTGTGTACTCCAACTCTTTCAGCTCCTTGCTGTGCATTTCCTGCGGCTCTGTTTTGGTGTCAATATAATTAAAATTGTTCCCAGATTGACCCATAGTTGGCGGTCAAGAAAAGTGATCAACTCGCTTTAGGTCTAATGAAGTTGCTTGCCTCGCACATTTAATGTCAGAATGAAGACACGCATAAAACCCAACAAAATTAATGCAAATAACCGGCAGGTATTTTAATCAAGCCGACAACCAAGTCAGAAAAAAATTAAAACCAAAAAAAAAGCAGAAAAAACTGCAAAAAAAAAGTTCAACCAACCCCCGAGAAAGTGACAAGCGCCTAATACTTTTTATATCGTTTTTTCTATGATTTGATATGTGAAATAAAAAGAGAGCGAGGGGTGTTGGCATTGATGGGCCCATGAACTCGTTCGTCGTCTGTCGTCTCTCGTCTGTTGTCTGCGCGAAATTACAGGCAAGGCACAAGGAGACAGGAGTGGGGGGCACTGTACAAGTGCGCATAATAACCATCAATCAAGCGGCATAGACAGGTGGACAAGCAGCTTCGTGGACAAGCAGCGTCAAACAAACAACGTGGACCAGTCGCCAACTTGCAGACAGACAAAAAACCATCATACACACGTACACACACACACACACACACGCACACATAGGACCTCTTGTGTGTGTGTGTGCTTTGAAAAATAACGCGAAATTTCGCATTTCACGAAAAATTTTCGCATTAATTTACCAAAAGGCGTTGGGCCAAAACAAAAAACCAGAAAAAAGATCTGAACAGCACAAAAACAAAACCAAAAAAGACTTAAAACGTAAAACGTTGCCGAAAAAATGCGCCACACAAAATGGCAAACAAAAGCAACAAGCCAACAATTTTTAGAACAATTTTTTTTCAAGTGCCAGAGGCATAAACACATTTGAGTTGGGCAGTTTGGGAGCTTAGCGGCGGCAGTTTGGGTTTGGAATGGTGTGAGGGGAGAGGTGAGCAGTGTAGCTGCCTGCCTACTTTATCGTTTTTTATCTGCGGGCAGTTGGGGCCCTTTTAGGCAGCTTTTTGACCATGGCACAAGTGTAAGTCGAAAGCGCGGCATTTTTATATGTTGCGGCCAAACAAATGCGTTTTATGTGCGATTCTTCGAGTCTGAAGTGCCTAATGGATGGGTGGGTGGTTAGGTAACAGTTAGACGACAGTCAAAAAGTGGAGCGAAATGATGAAGCCACTCCACTGCCATTTCATATTATTTACCACAAATTGTTGAACGCAATCAAGAAAAAATTCATTGTGGAGCAAGAAACTTGAGAAACAGATAGGAAACATTAATTGCAATGAGTATAAGTTAATCTGCACTGAGTGCAGTCACATACAATAATCGGACAAGCAAAGTGGCATAAATCAAAAATATTTTGAAATAGCCTCAATGGATACGAAATCATTTAAGATGAGCTCAGTCATCTAGCAATTGACTATTCCATTTAGATTCAAATTGCATAGCTGAACTAAGCATACCAATCGCAGCCCCTACGTCTTATTGCGAGCCAACAACTGGGTGGGTGGGCCAGCAATTAAATTGCCTTTTTAAAATAATTGCAAAAATGCAATGCAAAAAGCCGTAAACAAATTTGCAGTTTTGCATAGCTTCTTGTAAATTCTGCAGGCCACAAAGTATGCAACAGCAAATACGAAAATTGATCGAGACAAATACACACACACACACACACAATGTATAGAGAGCATTTATTTAATACTAGATGATAGAAGTTTTGGCCTTTCCACACTTCGCAAGCTGCTGGCATATGGAAATTATAAAGTTTTCACCGAGTGTGAGCAGGGGAGTCGAGGGGAGTCGAGGTAGCTGCAATATAAGCCCTATGGCTATACATTGTGCAATATACAAACTACAAATTATTATTGCTATTAAATGCACAAGCAACAAGAAGTTCTTAAAGTTTTTCTACAACTTTTCTGCAACCCAACATCACATTTGCTGGAGAGGGAATGGGAATGTGTCGTATCGAGTGCATTTTGCTTCATTATAAAGCAAACATCTTAGGAAGCTGCTGGACAGCAACCAATCAATGGCGTCTGTCCATCTATCACTATATATATATATACATCTCCATCGTGGAGGAAAGCTAGCCAAAAGTTTTCCCACTGCCTTTTGCACTGGGCAACTTAATTAGTGTTCAATCAACAATAAACTATAAACACTCTCTGCTTTCAACTTGGACTTTTGCCTGAAAGGTTGCGGTTACCATGGCTCGGACAAACTCTAAGACGCAGTCAAAGACGGCCAAAAGACCAGTGAAAAGCATCTCTGCCGCCGCCCTTACTGTTCTTGCCAAATTAGTAGTTATTAGTTTTGAGTGCAAGCCATTTTTGTAAGAAGTTGGCCAAGTGCGTTGCATCTAACAGCCACCAATATCGAACTCGAGCTCGCCTCAAAGCCAAACGAAGCCAGCACATAAGCAGACACTTCAATCGAATTACTTTTGCTAGGCCACAAAATTTAATTAGTCACTTTATTGCTGGCTTAGTGATATTGCATAGTCAGCATATTGTTTATGCTGCAAATGCATTTTCCAAAGTGCATTAAAACTTTTCCTTTGAAATTACAAAAAAGAGCAAAAAGTTATGTGCCAGAAACAGCAATTAAATACAAGCATTTCAATTTGTTCTTTTATTTAATTAAAATTAGAAATATTTTAAAACAACACTCCATAACAATAGCTAATATCGTAGAGTAAATTTAAAAAAAATTTGTCAGAAGTGGGATTCGAACCCACGCCTACAGAGTAGACTGCGACCTGAACGCAGCGCCTTAGACCACTCGGCCATCCTGACGAGTTGAACCCGATAAAACAGAGAACATTCACAAAATGCTTCTATTCATTCGATAAAAATGTAATCTATTTATAAATTACTTGAATTTGATTTAATTAATAATATAACAATATGTATAAACATTATTTCTGCAAATATAAAACATAAGCAGCTCTCAGCAATCAATAATAATAGAATCTCAGAAAACCAAAAGTACTTTAAGTACTCCCACTCTAGTTTCCATAATTGTTCGCTCTTCAAAATAATTACAACCAAATTGTAATACGTATTACACATTTATCAAGAAACGAACAGAAAAAATAGCAAATACCTTTGGCAGGGCAGCCTTATATTGCCTTTGGTCGAAAGTGTTTTGCTTGCTGCCGAGCAAACTTTCCGAGAATTTCTCAACCTGCACTTTGGCAACGTTGCAGCCTTACAAAAAACTTGAAACTTGCCATAAATTGATTTACTTGGCACAACAATAATGAGTGCAAACATGACCACACAATCATGCACACAAACACACTCACACACACACACACTCACACACATATGCAAACACACACTGCAGGGCTTACACAAATAACATACACGCACTGTTCAGGGCCATGACGCAAGTCGTGCAGAATATTAGCAAGAAAATTAAAAGAAAATTTTCCATAAAATGTGCAAAAGTATGCGAAAGTTATTAAGTGCATACAAAGTAGAAAAACATATACCAGCCCGCACACACACACATACACACACACACACACACGCACACACAACGGACACAACATCGATGTAGAAAACTTTCTAATCACGTGTACAAGGCAACAGTCGAAGTTGTATTACTTCCTGGCAAGATGCTGGCCTGGCCTCTCGCCCTGCCCTCGCCAAACCTCTTTTAAGACACTCGCTTGTATTTTACAAGTTTTCTATTTAAAATATAAACACATGCTTGATTGGAATTGGGCAGTTGCAACTCATCGAACATGAGCACAATGTAAAGTCTTTTTGGCATTTTAATAAATTGTTAAAACATTTTATGTTTTTCTTTGGGCCACTATTCAGCCGAAGCGTCTTTAGTATATATTTTAAATGCTATTATTATACGATCAGCAGAGTCAAATTATTTTACGTAACTACATACGTAACTACGTATACGTAATTCATTTCATTGTAATTCTATCAGCAGAGAAATGTGCGTAAAATGAGTTAAAACAAAACCGTTTAAGTGTACAAATTCACAGTCATTTAAAATACGAAAATATTAATAACAGTGCAATATAAATATTAATTAACATAAAGAAATTATTTCCAATTTCAGTTTACATTTACAACTTGAAATTGTGGCTTAAGCTCTACTATATAATTTCATGTACATCAAAACTCTCATGAGATTTTAAACAAATTTGTAGCAAACATTTTTTCAATATTTTTTTCTAATTTTCAACCCAATGCCCAGCGCTCATAACTCATAACACCTGGGCATTTCACTCGCGCACACTCGCACACACTCGCACACACATGAGCAGGGCGAAACGCCAAAAGTGCCGCAAATGAAAAATGCAAACGGAATTAAATTATAGTCTGTAACGAAACAGCTAACAGCAAAGAAAACAAAAAAGAATTGCAGCGAAACGAAACGAGAAAAAAAGAAGATATATAGGAGCTCTCTCAACTGAAAAAGTTCAAACAGGCGGCGCATAGTTGGCTGCCCGGGCCGTGTTCTATGTTACTTTACGAAATTAAATCTGAGCGGAAGCAAACACACACACACACACACACACACGGACATAAATATACACATACAGTTGTAATGATGCAGCAGCTGCGCTTAGATTGCATTAAGTGGGCGGCCCCGGGAGCTGCTTGGAGGCGCTGCAGTTGCCACCAAAGGCAACAGCAGCAAGCAAAAATTTTAATTTCCGCGCAAAAATCACAAAACTGGCAAATGGCAATGCAAAGAGGCAGCAGCACAGCAAGAGATGAAAAATTGAAAAAAAAAACATAAAAAAATAAAAGATTGCCAACTAAAAAAGCGAACTGCGAAGCGAAAGGTGCAAAAAATGTGAACGCTTTCGCGCACATTAATGAAACGCGCTCATGTGAATGCTGGAGAGCACACAGAGCCATCTCAGGAGTGGCAGGAGTAAGTTTACCTAGCTGCAAACACTCGGTTTGAGCAATGCCAGTTCGTTATCAAACACTACAGAACTAAACTTACAACAAACAAAAATGAAAATAAAGCTACGCTCTTTAAGCTAGAAAGAGTAAATGCCTTGAAATTAATACATATTTAAATAGTATTATTAAATAGAATGATATTTCAACTTGTAAATTCGCTGAAGAACCTAAAGATATGTAAATAATATCATAAAATACTTTCAATAATTTATTTCTTAATAATTTGATATTTAAGTTAAAATAATAATTGATGAAAGAATCTAGACTAATAAGATTTACTTGTCTTATATGGCAAAATTAACTGACTACACGTTTATTATTAATATTTATTAATTTTATAATAAAAATCCCTCAATGAAATCGCTATATTATAGTAATAAGCATACTGTTCAAATTAAAACATATTTAAAAAGTATTATTAAATTAAATGATATCTCAACTTGTAATTTCACAATTTATTTCTTAATAATATGAAATTATGTTAGTTTGAATCGATAAGAAAATCTAGAGAAATACGATTTACTTTATATAATTATATATTAATTTTATAATAAAAACCCCTCAATGAAATCTCTATATTGGAGTAATAAGCATACTGCTCAAATTACTACATATTTATAAAAGCATTTAAATAAAATGATATCTCAACTTTAAAACATATTATAATTTGGCTAAAGGACCTCAAGATATATAAATCATATCATAAAATAGTTTCAACAATTTATTTGCTAATAGATTGGATTTAAGTTAAGAGAATATAGAACAATACTTACTTACTTACTTACTTACTTTTCTAGTTGACAAAAGTATATATTAATTTTATATTATATATATTAATTTTATATAATAAAAAACCCTCAATGAAATCCCTATATTCGAGTAGCAAGCATGTTTTTCAAATTAATACATCTTTAAAAAAGCATTTAAATAAAATCATATCTCAACTTTAAAACGTATTATAATTTTCTAAATAATCTAGCAATATATGAATCTTATACTAAAATATGTTCAGCAATTTATTTGCTAATAGATTCGATTTAATACTAATATGAATTTAAGTAATTTTGTATCGTTGAGAAAATCTAGAGTAATAAGATTTACTTTTCCTGTAGGACTAAATTATATATTAATTTTATAATAAAAACCCCTCAATGAAATTTCTATATTAGAATATCGAGCTTGCTGTTCAAATAAATACTTATTTGAAAAGTATTAAAATAAAATGATATCTTAACTTTAAAATAAATTATGATTTGGCTGAAGAACCTAACAATATATAAATCATATCATTAAATACTTTCAACCATTTATTTCCTAATCGATAGAATTTAATATTAATCTAGAATTTAAGTAACTTTGAATCGATGAGAGAATCTAGACTAATAATATTTACTTTTCCTGTAGGACTAAATTATATATTAATTTTATAATAAAAAACCCACAATATATTATATTAGAGTACCTAGCTTGCTGTAATGCAATTTAAAATATTTGAAAAATAAATAAAATATATGAATTGTGACTTTGCAAGCAAATTGCAAAAGCATAACCGTGCCAATTATTTGTGGTTACGGCTTCCACGGTGGTCCACATCGCTCTCTTGCTCAAATAGTGCACATACCTCCCGTATGTCACTAATTAAAACATCATATGTAATTTCAGCTTTTTTGCTCAATCTCTCTTGCACACACACAAACACACACACACACAGACACATGCATATGTTCTCTAGTATATCTTCTGACTGTTGCATTAAAATTAATTTTCGTATATTTTTATACATTTTTTCCTTTCACTTGTCAAGTCAAAAGCTTAGCGCTAACTACAGAAACAAATCCATAAAAAAATATGTTGTTGCAAATGATGGACTACAAAATACCTTGCAAACGCAACTCAGTTTAGTTTAACATCATTTCTATAAGTTAGATTTGAATTAATTAATTGGTTTACTATTAGTTATATTTTATATAAGTTTCGATATCTGTTTCGATGGCACCAAGAGTGCCCTATTCATTTGTTGAAAACAGGGTATAGCGAGTGGAAAAGTCTGTAAAACAAACTCCATAGCTGACTGCAATTGGATTGCCCTGCCACACACCCGCCCAGGCGACCCACAATATTTGTCTTTTTTAATAAAAATAATATTTTTACTGTACTCGTTACCTTAACAATGTCCTAGTCCGTCGTCGAGTTGCGGCCAGAGTTGAAGTGTGCGCAAAAAAAGGCTCAAATAACCACGCCAACATTTTTGCCAGCCAACCAGCCAACCAGGCAGCAAGTTAAAAGTTAATGAGACAACATAACTTTTGTGGTCAGCTAAATGAGTAAACGAAAAGCAAAAAAAGGCATTCGCTCAGCGAGGGTTGTTTAAATGGTAGCTGTAAATGCAATTGCAGTCAAAGAATCAAACGAAAATTATAATAAAACTCACGAACTTAATAATAATAAGTAATATATATGTTAAGGGGTAATTTGTAAGAAAATGTATTGTAAATTATACTAAATCTCCAGTTATTTAGCTCCACGAGAGTTCACGAACTCACCTCGTACATTCAATTTGCGGTGCTGTGCGGCACTTGAGACCCAGTTGCATCGCGTTGTAATCAATGTTCCCATGTGCGGCTCAAAATTAAACAATTTCCAGCAAGGACATCATAATGAAAAAAATGTTTGCCAATGCTGGGTAGTGTTAATGCGAAGGACAGTGTCGTTGGCGCATGCAACTTGTGTCTTATGTCGTGTTAACATTACAAAATTTATGTGATAGTCCACACCGTCTCATGCCGTCTCAGTTTGGCCGTCAGGACACATGCTTATCCTCTGGCCATCATCAGCCATTAATCAGCGCAGCGTTCGTGCCACACACTTGTCACTCAGGCGACGCTTATCACTTGGTCCATTGAACGCTCGTCGCGTCTGGCATAAATATCACTTAAATCAGTTGACTTAGCGACGCGAGTTGAGAGAGACAGACATGGACCCGCAGCTGGCCAGGACATATCAACTTGTAATTGTGACAATTGCTGTCAACAAAGCGCAGACACAAGCTCCCCGCACTCCCCTTGCTCACCATGCTTCAGCTTCAGCAACCTCAACCTCAACCGCCAGGACATCCGCAGTCAGACGACAACTGGACGAAGACTGCTTAGCCAGTGAGCTGTGTGCGACCTTTTCTCACTCCCCTTCCCTCACACAAGCATCTCCTCTATGCTTTTGCGATGACAATTTTTTGACAAAATAAGATAAATGAGTTGCTTGCATTCGCTTTACAACGCTGAGTCCACTGAAAAGCTGTAACTCTTCGGTGTGTTTGGAGTCAGAGAAGTAAATCTAAAGATCAATTAACATGTGAAAGATCAGTTAATGTTATAGGTAAATCTAATTCCATTTGTTTCTATCATAGTTAAGAAGAACTTTGCCGTTCAATCAGCTTTATAAATAAGACTCATTTCCGTTTTAAATAAACCGGAAGTATAGTGTATCAAAGAAACATTTTGAAATCTTTGACGATCTTTCTTGACAGCTTTTCGTATATGGAGTGCGGTATTGCTTGGTGTATGTCGGAAGTGTGCGCCATAAAATGGTGCTTACTATAAATTTTAAAGCTAGACAAAGTTATTTAAAAATCATTGAGCTGCTCGCAGTTCACATCCTTCGAGCTGGCTACCAGCTCCTTGCCGCGCTCATTTACAATAAATTCGCGATTTCGGTTCGGTTGAATATTCTGTGTTCCATGTATGTGTGTGTGTGTATTTGTGCTTTTCTACTCTACATCTTGTGTGTGGGGGTGTGTGTGGTTGTTGTTCTTTTTTATTTTTTGCACCATTGACTAAGCCAAACAAAGTCTGATGCTCGAATTTATTATGCTCACTCCAATTGCCGGCTCGCTTGGGTTTTTTGTCTTTGCTCGCGCTAACATTTTTTATTTATTTTGTTTTGCTTTTTTTTTGCATTTTTGCTTCTGTACTTTCTCTGGTTTTGCCTTTTTTAATTCAATTTATTTTTGGATTTATACGTATTTATGCACATGGGATTCATTTCCGCTTACGGTTTCTAACATTTCGCGCGGCTAAAACTCATTTTTTTCCCTCTCCACTCTCCTCACTCCCTCTCATCTTTTTTCAGAGTATTTTTGGCGCGTTTTAATGAAAATTGATGCTGCAAAAGTGCGCAAAGGTTATTGGCGTGTCTAAATTAATGTACGGATATTGTAGATCGGCGTTGGGGGCAACGGCCACGCCCATACACACTATACCCGCAATGCCCCGAAGCGTCAGGGACAGCACCTGCATCTGCATTGTGTTCAATAAAATTTTGACATTTCTTAATTGAATTCCGTTGCACAAGTTCGCCGCGAACTCAAACAAAAGCCAACAAACCAAAAATCAAATTACAACAAAAGTCAGCGAGCAATGAAATTTTCCACAACGCACACACACACACACACACTCGCATACTCGCATACACATACCGCAAAGTCATATACATCTATATGGTTACCTGTGTGGAGCAAACTTATCGCCAGCATCCACATCCATGCCGTAGATACATTCCTGATCAGCGAAGGGGCAAATTTTATAACTTCATTAAATAATTGCGCGCCCAAAATGCAGCAAAAACCGCAAAGAGCCACCGCCCAGACGCAGACATCGTCTTGTCCTCGTCTTGTCCTCGAGTCCTGTATCCAAAAACTTTATGGCGTGCTAACTGGCAAAAGACGACAGCGTTGCGAAGTTGCAACCATGCTCCCAGACACGTCCACCCAACTTACCTGCAACCTGTGTTGCAAGTGCTCAAATATTGAGTTTTTGGATTTTGTATTGAAATTTTCGCCCCTTCCTGCCCTTGGTATGTGTGTGTATGTGTGTTGGGTCAGCCTTGGGCAAATGAGGCACCAGTTACAATACTTGTACTCAATTAGGCGATATGCTCTGCTTCGTGCATGTGTGAGGGGGAAATACGAGTAGTGGCTGAGTGCCAAGGTGTTGTAGAAAGAGAAAACTTTGAGATGTGTGAATTGGGAGTTGCAGTTATTTTAAAGATACTAATACAAATTTTAATACTATGGAAATCAAATAGAATTATTAAGCAAAATTTGATTAATATAATATCAATTTACATAAGTTTCAGTTTAACAATTTATACTTTATTTGCAATCCTAGAACTTGTTAAATTTATTTGTTTAGCTTGTTAAGTTAGAGGCTCTGCATCTCAATCCATCAAGCTGTGCTGCTCACCTCTCTTCCAAGTACAATTTTCCCACGCATAGTTTAAGCTCATTAAATTAACGAGTGTTTCGATATGGAATGCACACATTATTCCCACCACTTACTGCATTTCAAAAACCAAAACAGCACCGCATATGTATTCAACGAATTCTCATATTACGCATACGCCTCGTGCAACCGCGAAACTGCAATATGCAGCGAATAACAAGGCGGCCTATGAACTGCCCGTTTGTGTGTGTATGTTGTGCATAACCTGTGGCACTCATTAGCTCTATTATACTAGCACACCCACACGCACACAAACACACACACACACAAGCTCGCACACACGCAATACACACAAATATTTCAGCCTCATATTTTCACACCTTTTTGGCGTTGACTTGGAGCGGCGAACAGATTTCGTTGGTTTTGCTGGTTTTGCTGGTTTTTCTGGTTTCCTGCATTGCACTTAATTGAAATTTTAAATAAGCCAATTAAAATTAAAATTATGGCTGCATTATGCCACGCCCTCCCCTTTGCCGCACAATCATCGTTGATGGCAGACAGATGATAACTGCGAGTGCCACAATATTTATTGAAAATTACTGAAAATTATTATTATAATGTTGCAACTTGCAACTGCAACGTATGTGCAACTGTTGATAATTTGTAAATTATTGCAGTGCTGATAAAACTGCAGTTCACACTCTGTTCAATACTTCATTCAATATTAATGATGTTGGTCAACAGTTTGAGGTGAGCGACTTTTAATTAACGCACAATTTGTTGGCGTATTTTTTTAGGCAAATTTAAGGCAACAGAAGTGAAGCCAAGCAAGGTGGCCAATACGGCAAAAGGGAACGAAGCGAACTTTGTCCTCTGCTGTCCTTTGTAAACATGTTGACAAAGCAAACGCTGGTAGCATGCCCCACTCCCCGCGCATCGTGCAATAAATGTCAGGCCAACACAGTAGCAACAATAGCTTAATTTATAATTAAATTAATTGTTGTAATTACTTCATTAGCGTACACTTTTATTCCCATTTCCTTCCATTCTCACTGTTCATTAGGCTCACTTCCTGAGCCCCATTATGAAGGCTCCTGCGTGATGTTGTTGTCGTTTTTGTAGCTGTTGTTGTTGCTATCATTTGTTGTCTATGTAAATGACATCAAATGCGACAACAAATTACACAATTAGGCAACATTAACATTTAATGCGTTATGTTTGCGTTTTGTTTACCTGTTTCACTCTACACCCTCCCCGCGAAACACACTTCCTTGACTTACCCCCAAAAGTGTTGGCCCGGCACGCAGGTCATAAGCATGATAATCGATTGTTAGTTAATAGAATTTTCTTTGTGTTAAATATTAGTGGGTATTAATTTTTTTTTGTTTCGGGTCTATTTAGGTATTAGCTGCTCCCTTAAATAGTTTTATGTCTGTCTTCTTTGGGCAAATGAGTCGTAAAGTGTGTAAGTTTAAATGGGTTGATTAGCTGTAGGCCAAACAATTGGGGCTAAGTTATTCGGGTTCAATCAATATATTGTTTGATAGGGCTATATATGGAATATGGCTCGAACGAGGTCACACATTATAAACATTTACATTTCATTAACATCATTAACGATTTATTCATGTATTATAAAGAGGCTAATTATTAGCATTAGAGTTAAAAGATTCTGTTTAATACTTTTAACCTGAACAGAGTTCGAAATTAAAGATCAACACAAAACTATTTATAGTTTTTAACAAATTTTGTGAGAGACTTAAGCAATCGGTATCAATTCAAGTCTAAGAGATATGAATGTGTTTATATAAGAAGTGACAACATATGACAAAACATTAAAATAACAAATAATTCCTAACATATGTCAAGAAATTGCAAATATTTGCAATCCAAATACAACAGCAATAAATATTTTCTCTTCATTTCAAAATTATGCAGCATATTAACTAAAATATCACACATGCGAGTCTGTATTTGTGGAGAAACACAAATGAAGAACACTTTTCCCATTGCCCAGTCAACCAGGCGGTTCGTACAAATTACACTCTGTGCGACGTGGAGCCGTCGTCGTCACGTTGCAGCGCCCTACAGCGAAAACTCAACGAAGCGCCGGCATGAAAGCAAAGAGCGTCGTAGTAGTTAAGAGAGCGGCAATTGGTGCACTCTTCTGTTTCGGTTTCTGTTACGAGTGCTCTGGCGTTGACGCCGTCGCGGGCAGCGCACGTGGCTGCTTTTCTTTTACCTTTTACGCTGCGCAAATGAGCAACAGTGGAAAATGTAAGCCAACAACACGAAATGAGAAAAAAAATGTGCCAAACGTCGCTGTCGGCGTCGCCGCATCAAGAGAGCGCTGCCGAATGCGAGAGTGTGAGTGTGTTACTGTATAAGAGTGCGGGAGAGCGAGCGAGCGAGAGCGCAAGCACGCGACGGCCATTTGATGCTGTATGGGAAAAATTGCACAAAATGAGCGACGCTCTTTTTTTTGCCAACGTTGCGCTGCCACCAACATTTTCGTTGTGTTGCTTTTGCCGGGCGATTCGTAAACAAATTCTGTGATTGGCTGACAGACGTTTTTAGCATTGGGAATGGGGAATGGGGCAGGGGGAGCTCAACGGCTGGACTATGTGTGCCTGTGTTTAAGTGTAGTTTTTTGCGCCACGTTTTCTTATTAACGCGTTTTTGTGATTGGGTTTGGGGGTGCGGCCGCCGACTGGTGCGAGGCAGCAGCGCAGTCGGCGTCTGCGTGTCGACTTTTTTCGCATTTGCTGGCAGCGTCTGTGTGTGAAAATGTGGAAAATTGCCTATGCGCACCCAACTACAACCACAGCAGAAACAACTATGCGAAATGAGTGTAATGAGCGTGGAAGAGCGAGCCCCAACTACATCAGCATGCTATCTTGCTCTAGCATTACACATACGCCGCGTTATCTATGTATGACGTATGCAGTTGTTGTTGTTTTCTAACTGCGTCGTCGTCGTCGTCGTCGACGTCGTCATCGTCTTCGCTGCTGGCGCCATGGGCTGTTGGTTGGCTGCGTTTGTGGCTGCAGCGGTGTTAATGTTTTTGCGTGTTTATGTTAATCGGGCGATGCTGGCAGCGACGCAGCGACGCCAACGTTTACAGCATCAGCATTGGCGGTGGCGGCAGCATTTGCAGTCGCAGCAGTTGCACTGCTTGCTTAGATGACGCCTATTTTGTTAGTCGACCCCACCCGTTACACACACACACACAAACACACACAGTACACTTATATATGTATACACTAGTACATATTCACATACATATATGTACAAGTATTTGTGCGTTGTTTTTTATGCATTTACTAGGCAGCATTTTGATTGCATTCTTTTTTTCAATTTGTTTTTTCTATTTTCTGCGCCTCTACGTAATGAAAAATTGTGCACAGCTGCGGAGGTTGCTTGGTGGGAGCGAGATAGCAACAGCAAGAGCGAGAGCGAGAGCAAGAGCGGCCAATGTACAGTGTTTTTTTAATTGCAATTTTTCATTAATTAAAATTTGCTTAGTTTGCATTTGAAAGTTTTTATTACTGTCGTTCCTCTTTGAGTTCTGGATATATAACGGAAATTTGTATGGATTTATTGTGATTGAAGGTCCAGCAAATTGAATGTGTATTCGGTTTACACATGTGTGTGTGTGTGTGTGTGTGTGTGTGAGGAGTGATATACTGGATGCAAGTGTAACTGAAATAGACAGGAGTCAAGTTGAACGAATAGGGCTTGGAGCGTTAAAACTACCATATAGATAGAGAGACTAACGGTTATTGCAATTACTATTCAGCATTCGGTGTAACTGAATATTTGAGCGATTAAAATATATTTCTATGGCATACATTTATCAACATCAACATAAGTTTTATTTAGAGTCGAATTTACTATGGCACAATTCAATTATAAATATTCGATATTTAGCTTTTCTAATAGTTCTAAATGCACTTTTATTTTTCCCATTGCTAAAGAATGTTAACTAAAGTTCCTATTGTTACTTATGATATTAAAAAAGAACAATATTACAACACTCTATGAAAGAAGAAGTGTTATAGATAATTAATACAAGCTAGTTTTCTAATTACCTTATCTCCATTCTCAACATTCTCTCATAACATATTTCTGACTATATTGATTTTTTTTTGCGAATTTCTCTTGCAACGATTTATCCACTAATTTGTGTGCTACTTTTTATGTCGTGCTGCTGGCGGCAATTAATGATATGGCCACAAAGTCACAGCCACATCAAATGACAGGTTCTGGGAATGCATTGCAAAACATACACACACACACACACATACGTAGCCACAAATGAAAACCAAACCCCTGGTAGTAGCATTCGAGAGCCAACCAATGCATGGAAAACGCATTGCCCCAGCCACGGGCCACCCACAAGGCAAAGTCAAAAAGTGCGTAGCCTAACCACCCCAGCTACCCACACACAAGCGCACAGAGAGAAAGAGTGAGAGAGCGAGAGAGAGACAGAGAGATATATAAAGAGAGAGAGAAAGAGAGAGAGAGGGAGAGCGAGATGTGGCAGGAAACGGAGAATGCGTTGAGCTGATTGGTGGAAAGCAAAAGGAAGAGAAAAAACTCTAACACATAACCGCCGTTGCACATGACAGAGAGCAACGGGGGAATTGGATGCTGGGCGGGGATGTCGACCACAACAATACAAAAGTCAAATTAGTGGAAAATGCAAATGCGAATAAAAAACGCAAAGTGAATGGCACAAAAAACGGCACTAGAAAATATAGACATAGCTGCCTTATATACCACAACAATCGAAAGAGCAATAGAAATACAGAGAGAGAGAGAGAGAGAGAGAGTGAGTGAGAGATGGAGAGTTGAAAAAGCGATTCTAAAAAGCAAAGCAAAAACTGCAACGAGGCATTTCCAAAAGTGTTGGCACAAAAAATTATATTATAATTACACGTTGCAGCGTTGCTAACTGGTTTTGTGGACAGGCAAAACTGTAGCCCGATTTTAGGCGTTATAACAACATTTCTTTTATTTTCGATCATTTTTACCATTTATCGACACACAGTGTGTGTTGTCGAGCTTTGCATGCTGTCAATTTCACGTTGATTTCTGTTGATCTTCTTTCTATCCGCATATATTTAGACGTTAGCACTTTGTACTCTTCTTTCTCTCTGTTAATTGCTTTATACCCTGTTGAAGTTTTTTCTTCTGATGTTGCCCTCTACAGCTGTGAGAGGGTTACCAAAATACATTTTCTTTGTATTTTTAACATATTTTTTTACTTACTCAGCCGTTGAGCATATGTTGCCTGGTAAATTCAGCTGTTTGCCTGTAAAAAAGTTAATTAAACATAAACAATAAGTTTTTCGCAAGCAACAATTTGCCGTGAAACATATACACTATTTAAATATTAATTGTAACCCATATATTTTATATTTTATTATTAATGCAGTCAATTTTTAAATGTTTCTTCATCAACTCTTGCGATTTAATAATTCAAACAGCGCAGTTTATCTATTGACATCGTCTGAATATTCGATTTGATTCTAAAATAGATTTTTTTCTTAAGGAAGTTTCCTTATTGGTTTAATTCTATACATAAATAACTTTTGTTTACGCTTTTGTTTTCACAATGTTTATTTTTTGGTTTTATTGCAATTTGTTTTATAAATTAACTCGTTTAACTTTCTTTAATTGCAGCAGATAAGCGAATAAATAATTAAGCCTCGCATTGTTATCAATTTAAGCTCCGTGCGTTGACGTTTCTGTTTTGATACTTTTTACTTGTTTTAATATTTGTCTTTTAATTAGAACTCATTATTCAAACTGTTTATTTGTTTTAGACTCGGAGTTTATCGCGAACAAGCAGCTGGCTTTGAGGGCGTCCATAGAAGCTGGAGGTGGCAATTCTCTAAGCTTTTAATTCACTTCCAACTAACTAGGTCTATGGTAAATTCCATGACCCACAGTGCCTACAGTTGAGGGAAGTTAATTAAAATTACAGAAAATATATTGTATTCTATCAAATAAATGCATATGAAATTATTAATTTCTAACAAATCTATAAAATATGAATCTAAAACAACATTTGTAATATAGAAAATATCATTTATAACATTGCTAAACCTTTTTCCTGGCAAAAGTGAAGGTGTATCTATTTACATATATTTATAAAGCAGCCCTCGCCCGCTGTCACTTTCTGCCAATGTAAATTAGGTGCTCTTATCACCTGTCGCTCATTTCAGTTACGAAACGACGACTGTCATGAAATTATGAATTGTTAGAACCTATTTAACTGCCAAGTTCAAAATCGACTGCAATTCGAGGTCGAGGTGAGGCAACATTTCCCGTAATATTTGCACAAGTGCAGCGCACAATCGTTGAAATGGAAAAGCGTATTGGATCCAACGGGCCAAGGGGCCGCATACGCGGCGTATGCGCAATATGCTCACAATACTGTTTTATCAAGTGCTGTTACGCTTAATAGCAGAACAATAAAGCAAAGTGTTTGTGGGCTTTGCTTGATTGTCTTAGCTACTGATATTAGTTGGGGGGCGGCATTCAATTTCACCCAGTTAAGCGCTGACATCGCAACCGAAAACGTCTTGTCACAATGTTCAGTCCTAGTCTAATCTTAACCAGCTGCCTGCTCGTGCTGCCCGCTGTGTGGGGCTATTTTGAGGGCTGCGATAACGTCTATACACTGAACGCAGGTACCACCTATGTGGAGTCGCCCTATTACCCCCAAAACTATCCAGCACGCACCTCGTGTCGCTACAAAATCATCGCCCCATTAGATCACTACATCAAGATACAGTGCACAATTGCTTTGCCATCGGTAAGTGTTCTACGGGTATTCGACTTCTATCCTATCTCTTCATCCCCATCTCCATCTCCATCCCCATCGCCATCAGAACAATGGCCAGTGCACCACGGATAACTTCTGGATCGATACTGAAGGCGATCTCTTAATGCGTGGCGCTGAGAACTTTTGTGGTAGCGGCAGTTTCAACAGAGAATCCCTTTTCACCGAACTTGTCTTCGCCTACATCTCGACGGGCAGCCAGACGGGAAAATTCAGATGTACAGTTAACATTCAGCCGCAGAAATGTAACTGTGGCTGGGCGGCCAGCTCACGCATTGCCAACGGCGAACAGGCTGCGCTCAATGAGTTCCCCAGCATGGTGGCTCTCAAGGATAGGCAGAGCAATCTGCCTACGTTCTGTGGCGGTGTTATTGGTGGGTATCAAAAGATAAGCGCGTGATAAGAATGCGAAAGAATAGGAATAACTCAACTTAAGCAAGTGAAAAGAAATTAACTTTCAATGAGCAGCTGCTCCAGCTTTCTGTTTCTCTAATTTTCCCTTTCTTTCGCCAACTTTTGCAGTCTCCCATCGTCATATTATTACCGCTGCTCACTGCACACTTCAGATTACTCAGGCAACGAACATTGTGGCCATTGTGGGCACCAACAATCTGCAAAATCGTAAGTCAATCTTACAATCAGTTGTATGATCAGCTGACCTTTCACTGACCCTTACAGCAACCAGTTCTATATACTATGATCGGTATGACATACAGCAGATGGCACGACATGAACAGTACGTGAATGAGCCCAATGTGGTTAATGACATCGCAGTGTTGCTCACCACCCGCAATATTAAGTGGACACGTGGCGTAGGCCCCATCTGCCTACCGCCTCAGGGCACGTGAGTAGTAGCAGTAGCAGCATTTCAGTTATTTAAGCATCTTAACACAATTTGTATTCCTTTGCAGTACGAATAGCTTTTCCTATGACACTGTCGATGTAATTGGCTGGGGCACCACTTCCTTTGCCGGCGCCACTTCCCCTACACTGCAGAAGATCAATCTTATGGTTGTTAACAACCAGGATTGCCAGACAGATTACACTGGTGTGGCCACCATCAACGCTGGCCAAATATGCACCTACGATTACTCTGGCAACAGCCGGGATTCCTGCCAGTACGATTCAGGTGGTCCGGTCATCAAGCGTACCATCAGGCACTTCCTTGTTGGTGTTATTAGTTTTGGCAAGAGCTGCGCTGCCACGCCCTACTCCATGGGCGTCAATACGCGAGTCACCTCATACATCAACTGGATAAGTAACAAGATTGGTAACTCCAACTGCGGATCATTTAGTATGTGATATGTTAAGTACGACTATTAACAACTAACTATATTGGTAACATAAATCTCAGTTTGTATGAGAGCACAGGCTCAAAATATCAATAAAAACATTACGAAATACGAAATGTGGATTTTTAATTACTCTTCTAGCAAGTCTGAATTCTGGTTAGCAATTTACAGAAAGAAAAGAGGAAACCTTAAATATCTTATCTCAATTATTATAAGATATTCCTAGGAATGATTCCTTTATTTTGTAGTATTTGCACTATGAATTATCATTTTAATTTCATTCTAAATTGTAAATTAATATGAATACCATTGCGATTAAAGAAAAGTAGGGATTTGAATAGATAAAACATATATTTCATCTAATCTTATCATCTAATCATTATTATAAGATATACATATACATTTGCACCATGAATTTTACTTTTAATTTCTGTTGTTAACTGTAAATAATGGGATCACAATTAAGTGCAGATTTTAATAATCTAATCTCAATTATTAAAAGATTTTCATATGGAATGATCCCTTTATTTTGTAATATTTGCACTATGAATTATATTTTTAATTTAATTCTAAATTGTAAATAACGTTATTATCATTGAATAGAGTTTTTAAAAAAAATACGTTTAATGGAAACTCAATTATTAAAATATATTCGTAGGAAATGATTCCTTTATTATATAGTATTTTCACTACGAATTATCATTTTAATTTCATTCTAAATTGTAAATAATTTGAGCATAATTGAATGGAAATTTGAATAGAGAAAACATTTATTCCAGCTAATATCAATTATTAAAAGATTTTCATAGGGAATAACTCCTTTATTTTGTTAAAATATCATTTTTATTTCTTTTGTAATTGTAAATTATGTAAAAAAAGTTATTATTAAAATAGTGTGTATGCAATATAAAATATATATAATCGCTAATGAAGCGACAATGAAATTGACACAATTGACTTGTGCAAGTATTTGCTGAAGAAAATTAATACAAATTACATTAAAAACAAACGGATTAGCCAAGCGCACGCGATAGTATAATACCCTGTAAAGATTTCTATATATATAAATATTATAACTAATTTGCAGTTATCCCAACTCCCAAAATCTACTTTTCTTTATTATATTTTCTTTTAATGAACATTAACTCAATGGATGTACAATATTTTATATTCTTTATCTTCTGATAATCTTTTTAATTTGTAGACCGATCTTGGCTCTTGCTTCTGTACTATCGTACTTCAATCACTCGTTAAGTAGGAAGTGTCTAAGCTGAGAAATGTCGCTATAATCGATCTGAAGAGAATATGCAGTTACCTTCCTTCCAAATTTGGTGTCTCTAGCTCTGAGAGTTGCTGAGATCGATGCGCTCATACAGATCGACTCGGCTGTTGATGCTGATCAAGAATATATATACCTTATAGGGTCTGCCACGCCTCCATCTGTCTGTTACATACTTTTTCACGAAGCTAATATATCCCCGCACAGGGTATAATAAGGTGATATTCAGACTTAGTTAATATTTTTTTCAATCTTCTAATCAGCGACAGCGATCCGCACTCCGTTATTTTACGCAATTTGCATTCCCCTTCTTCGTAGTCGATGAGCACAGCAACAACAAAGCGCAACCAATCCTCACTCACTCTCGGAGCAATGCAACAACAAAGCAAAGCATGTGAAAGTGTTGTTGCTAAGCTCGAAGCATAGGCAAAGAAGAGAAAAAGATAAAAGAGAATATGTGCAGAATTGTTTTTGCATTTTCTATTGCCTTTCGATCTCATTTCGCAGCAAATACAAAAACAAATATTGGAAAGAGTTTGTAGAGGCTTGAATTCGGCTGCTCACTGCAGCTGTAAATTACAAAATGATTCAGAATAGTCATTTAAATCAAATGCCGCCCACCGCAACTATTAATTTCAGAATATATACATTTAAAATTCAAAGTAATTATAACAATTTGCGCTGACTAAATTGCAATGAGCTTAACATATATATTTATTAATTAATAATTTAATTATATCCATAGATTCTAATGAAATTTGAGACATTGTTCTGTTAGAATTGTCGACAATAGTGTTGTGATATGCTGTTATTCCACTAAATGGAATACAGGGTATTGCATCAACTGTTACTATGTGTATCATAGCCCACAGACCACAACCTACAATCAGTTGAATGAGTCAATAGTCGTATGCATTGCTCGACATTGACTTGGTAATCTACTTTAGGCTTTGCGGATAACTTAATATAATATATGTATAATAAATATGCTAAATAAATGTTGGATATATATATACTTCTACTATATAAAGTGAACAACTTAGCTCTCATTTGCAGTGCGGTAATTCTTGAGAAACATGTTAAAGTTACAAGTGCTAGGGATGCTCGTACTGCTTGTTAGCCTGGCTAATTCGCAGCAGTGCAACTGGCATTACAATTTGCAGCCAAACCAACCCATCAATATGTCCAGCTCGAATTTTCCGAACGCATTTCCAGCCGGCAGCAGCTGCCGCTATCAGCTGAGCGCACCTGCCTCTCATGTGATACGGCTTACCTGTCGCTTCGAAGTGGTGAGTTCCAGAACAGCGCATCTGTGTTGTACGATTGCGTTCTATTACTATTTCTCGGCCACTTGCAGTACCCCGACATCTGTCAGTCCAAGTTTCTGTTTGTCTCACTCGATGGAGACATGCAATTCCGTGATGCAGAGCGCTATTGCCGCATGGGGCAACTCTCGCGTACATCCAACTTTCAGACTCTCGCCTTTGGCTACCAGTCGAGCAGTGGCGCCACACAGCAGCGTGCCCGACTGAGCTGCCAGGCAGTGGCACTTCGCGTGCCCTGCGATTGTGGCTGGTCCCAACCAACAAGGATCACCAACGGCGTCGAAGCAGCCAAGCACGAGTTTCCCTCAATGGTGGGAATACGAGATATCAACTCGAATATACCCATCTTTTGTGGTGGCAGCATCATCAGTGATCGCTTCATTGTCACCGCAGCCCATTGCACTGATATCCAGCCTGTAGCCAGTCGGCTTTTGGCCCTGATAGGTGTACATGATCTGCGCCTGGGTAAGTGATCCTCATGCTCACTTTATGACCGATTTTCATGGATGATTTTCCCATAACATAGATGGGGAATCGATGTTCGCCTCGCAATATGCCATACAACGAATTATCAGGCATCCGGAGTACAACAGCGTTCGGGTGACCAACGACATTGCCCTGTTACAAACCGTTAGACCCATTGTCTGGTCCCGAGGCGTCGCTCCAATTTGTCTACCCTTTGGGCAAACACAGCTGTAAGTTGAGAGAGTTTTACAAGGAAATTCTTGTAAGGCAATCCATGTGTTATCATTGCTTTTCCTTTATTATCTAGCAGCGAAACCTACGAGGTTGTTGATATCGCTGGCTGGGGAACTTTAAGCTTTGGATCTGCCAAATCGAACACATTACAAAAGGCCCAAGTGATGACAATACCCAATGCCGACTGCAGCACTCGGTATAACACCAGCATAGCCCCCAATCAGTTGTGCACCTATGATCATACGGGATTGGGCCAGGACTCCTGCCAGTACGATTCGGGTGGTCCTGTTATCCTGCGTCAGCGCAGTCGCCTCTTTCTACTCGGCGTGATCAGCTATGGCCGCTCCTGTGGACAAAGCTACGGCACGGGGGTCAACACTCGCATCTCGGCGCATCTCAACTGGATACGCAACTTTGTGGGCGGCTCAGTGTGCATTCGCTAGGGGAAGAGCTTACATATCGATGCGGTTAACAAGTGCTGGAAGCTTCAACATTTGCCAGACAACTATTTTGGTATTCCCCCTCTTGCATTTGCTGCTCCAGCGCCTTCTTTGGCTGCTCTGGCAGCTCTGGCTGCTCTGGCTCCTCAGGCTGCTTAGGCTTCTAGGGCAGCTGCTTCTTGCACATCAGTTTGACAGTCTTCGAGTGTTGACAAAAGCCTTAATTTGCATTTAAATTAAAAAGCAGTGACATGTTTTGCCTACATTTAAACAACACACAAACCAGTTCCCCATCCCACTGCCCCGCCCCTCTGGCCAAGCTGCCTTCAGTCTCTGTGCATAGTTCGCACGCACTACAATAAAATTTGATAGCAATTTATACCCTAGGCAAGTTGAGCATACACAGTCTGTTGACTCTTTTGCTAAGAAACTCTGTTTCTTAACTACAGAAAAAATGTAATTATAAATTATAATAGACATAAGTTTAATGTAAATAAAATATATTTGTTAATCTTGAGACTAATGTCTGAAGGGTATTCAGTGGTCTGTTAGTTGTTTGTTTTGCTTTTGTTGTATTTGCATTTCATTGTAAAATGCAACTCATAATTGTTGTTGTAATTGTGTGCTAACTCAATTTCTTGGCAACTCAGTTGTTGTGCTTGTCATCTCTTTGTTATCACAAAATTGCGTTAAATTTTGCAAAGGCCTTCAAGGCCACAAACACCCCGCCGCCGCCCCCTAATCCCAATGCCACGCCTCACAATCAATGAACGAAACTCCCCCGAGCCTGTCTGCTGCCTGTTGTAAAATTAATAAATTTCCTAGTGACGAGGAAAATGGTTATTTGAGATATTTTTGCATTGTTGTTATTTAAAACGCAACTCAAGTAGATTTTTAATTGAATTTCGCTGGCAACAAATACACAATATAGTACACAAATAAGCAAATAGATAAACAAACTTATATATTTTAGTTTTGTTTGTCTATCTTTGAAACATGCTTCGATTCGATTCGAGATTTTAGTTTCGTAGGCTTTCATTTCATTTAGCGTCATTCCAGATAACATTAGGTAGTCGGTGTAGTCTCATTTTCATTTAACTTGCTATACATTATAGACCAAAATTTTGCCGTTTTAGGAAAAACCCAAAATACAAATATTTCAAAGTAAAAAAAATTAAATTTTTTTCTTGTAAGTTTTCTTTTTATCACAATGTCGGGAAAGAACTTTTCAGCCGTGCAGCGACTTGCACACTCGCTGTACGCACCACCGCGTTATTTCAGTGGTCGAACGCTGGTGGACAAAAGCTTCGATGCTTTGAGCCTACACAATAGGATGACCCATAAGCGGGCGTGGCCCCAGCGGGAGGAGGCGTATGCGGCCATTCAATTGATGCGCCAGAACCGCAGCTGGAACAATGTGAGGAAGTTCGGGATTGCGCTTAACCAAAGCATGTCGTTGGCCAGAAGGGGCATTACGCCACGTCGGAATAACATACTTGCTGCGAAGAGTGCCTCTGTGAAGCGGACTGCGATGTTGAGGAAGGATTCGCCGAATAAGATCAAATCGAGATCGCAGAAGAGAACTGCCATCGATGAAGTTCAGTTGGTCGAGTCCATCTCCAGGCAGGAGAGTACAAATCGGGGCCATTCCCACAGCGAGCAAGATGACAACAAGAACGAAGAGAGCGATGAGATGGACGTGCGAACAATTCGGGATGCCGTCTTTGGCTACCCAGAGAACAATGACGAGGATCGGGAGCAGCAGCGTGAGGCAGACGATGACCTACTCAAGCGCATCACTAGACAACGACCTTTCAGTGCCGCAAACAATCTCTCCAAGAAAGTGATCGCTCCGTATCAAACCTACAAATCGCATCGCAATTGCTGGGCGGAGTTCCGACATCGTCTCGTATATGGAGCATCGAATTATTATTAAGCGGACCAAACAAATTCCGGTCAAAAGTATTCCTTTCGGCATTTTGTTATATTTTAGAAAAAATTACAAATGCTTTTGCATTATTTAGCTTATTTCGAAGATAAATTTTCCGTGAATAGAGAATATATATAATTTGTACCCAAAAAGCATCATAAATAGACGAATAGACAGATTGATTTGCATTTAAGTGCAAATATGTATTTATTCTAATTAGTGCATGACTCTCAAGTCACATACAATTACAATTATACAATTAAGAACCCTCTTGGGTCTCCCCAGTCGAAAGTACTTAGCCCAATTTAGCGCTGGACACATCAAAGTCCCAGGCAAAGCGGAAGCTGCGCCTAATTACACCAACAAGTGTAAAGTACAATTGTAGATTTAATAAATATTACAAAAAAATGTATATATATATATATACTTATGCATCAAAATGAACTCTCGGCAAACACTAGAAATGGCAACAACTTAACAACGACAACGACAACAACAATGAGCACAACGCGAACGAAATGAGAGAATTTGCAGGGCAAGTTAATTGCATGACTTGGCCTAGAGAAAGGGGGAAGTGTGGGGGTGACAGCAGTGGGCCAGCACTTTCCATAAGAAGTGGCCTGTCCTGGCGCAGAACCCTCGACCATGTCCTGGCCGTAATCCTTTTGCACTGGCATCCTCGCTTTTTCCCCATTGATTTTTTTGTATATTATAAAATTTATGCTGCTTTGTAAAAAATGCTGTTCTGCTTTGTTGCAATCTCTTGTACTGCCGCCTGCACTTCATTTTCTGCCTTTTCCATTCCGCTTTGTTATTGCCATTGCTGCTGTTGTTGTTGTTGTTGTTGTTGTGCGCCAAGCGCTTTGCAGCTTTTGTTGTCGAGTGGGCCAACAACGACGCTAAGAGCCCAAACCCTAAAAGTCTTGACAATAAAAATTATGAAGCGTATTACTTGAGTGCACTCTTATTTGTATTCGTTCCCTTTCTTTAGCCACTTTTTTTTTTGCTTCTCCATGTTGCTTTTCCATATCTCTTTTATGCACAGAAAGGACGTGAAAATATTACAAAGTATGTCGCTAGTTTCTGAAGAGCAAACTTGCGTGTTAAGTAGCACAAAAACGGGGCAAGTGTCCTCTACAGAGAATAGCACGAAATCACATCTATCCATATCAGTTGAAATATTCCACAATTTGGCCATCTTTAATGGGTATAAATAATATTATCATCAATATAGCATAGAGCTTACGTTCAAATTGCACAGAGCCAGACGTGCTATCCCTGAACTGACTGTCGTTTGATTATTTATTCTGTTGTTATAGACAAACACAAAGTGAAAACTAAATATACAATATTTTGGAAATGCTATGTATCTAAGCACATCCAAATCAAACGTATTTCATTAATTAGCTCACTTCCACAACCACAATTGAAAGTTATCTTAAACATGTTGCCGAACAGTTTGATCAAAATGAATGCACAATTATATTGTAAGAATGTATGCTGTCAAAAGCGTCAGCTGCATCGCCACGATAATTCAAAAGGACAGAATACGAAGGCAATAAGGAACTTAACGCAAAGACGCTCTGAACCCAATCCCGAATATCATCATGCACCACGCAGCTATGTGGAGAACTATATTAAACACCATCTGCGCACCGCCAGCCCCAAGGAACCCACAATGTTACTTCGTAATCCTCGCTATCGCTGGATTGACTTTCGCCGAAGGATGGTCTATGGCACATACGATGTCTGAGAGAGCAAGATAACTAATCAGAGCAATCAGATGAGAAGCTATACAAAGTATGTATTACTTGAATATTTATTAATATTATTAAACTATTAATTATTATTATTGTATTAAGTACATACGTTTGGAGTTTGGAGATCTAGAAAGATGACTGACGGCAGAAACAATCAATACTCACAATACAGAGATGATACAATAGGAAATCACAATTACAAATCGCAGATATAACCATAGATATCAATAGCTACTAACAGTTGAACGTGAAGGTGTACAGAATATAGAGGAATTAACAAGTAGTAACTGTACCTACGATTTAAATAAATCATATAAATTATTGAACTTGCACAAATCAAGTGATTTTCTTATTAAACTGTGTTAAACAAGTCAGGCAGGTACAGTCGGGGTACGACTGTGGGAGACTCTGAACTACAGCACGAGCTTTTGCATTTGTCATATATATATATATATATATATATATATATATATATATATATATATATATATATATATATATATAAGAATTTCTAACGAAATTTGGTTATTGCTTTCTTTTAAATTCTTAACATTTTCTGACAAATAGGGCAAAATTATTAATATATGTATATATAAAATAAAAGTAATTAATTTATAATTATTAAAAAATGTAATTTGGAATTGTCAGCAGTGGGATTCGAACTCGCGCCTTTGCGGCGTTTCTGGTTGTTGTTCTTCTAACTAAAACAATTTTGGCCGCACAGCTGCCATGAATCTAGTGATCATCCTTTCCTTAATATCTTCTATGTTTATCCGATCGGGCTGAAATTTTCAGAAAACGTCCGCCAAGGGACATCCTCCATATGTGTCAAATCTGAAGTCGGTAGCTTCAGTAATACGTTTTTTTCGATTTGCGGGGACGGAAGGGGGCGTGGAAAAAATCTAAAACAAACTTGATCTGCGTACAAACTATACACGTGTTGTCACCAAATTTGGTTACTCTAGCTCTTATAGTCTCTGAGATCTACAGACGGACAGACGGACAGTCGGACAGACGGACATGGCTATATCGTCTCGGCTGTTGATGCTGATCAAGAATATATATACTTTATAGGGTCTGCCACGCCTCCTTCTGCCTGTTACGCACATTTCGCTTTCGTCAAACCTAATAGACTGTGAACTTTTAGTTCAGAGTCTAAAAAACTCGTATTCTCTGAGAGATACTTCTCTGAGAGATACTTTATAGCCAGATAAATATTTTATTATTATGATTCCAACTGTAGCTTGAAGCAGACCTGACTCGTTCTTTGCCTCTGCTTACACTATAACTAATAAGACTATTAACTAAATAGTCTTTTCGAGTATAGAAACATTGACACAATTGCTTTAAAGGTCTAAGAGAATAGCGAGTGAACTAAAGCGACAATCTGGTTCTACTTTAATCATATCCAATTTAACATTATTCCTTGTCATTATGCCATATCTTAACATTCCACATTTTGACCCTTTGCAGTAGTATGTCATGAGAATAATTTAATAAACGAGTACATTATATGGTATTGAAACTTATGTTACGGTCTAAATCATTGTTTTTATTAGTTTTGGGTCATAGAGAACGATCTCTGTTAACGAAATTCAAAATTTCGATTGGTCTAGTTATATTGTCTCACCCGCAAGTTTTCGACAATGAACAACTTAAAAGCTTTAGTGCGACGGAATTGTTCGGTGACATTGAATCGATGTGCAACATCGTTGATATGCAAGCATCAGTTGCACGATGCCCGGGCAGTGAATCCTGCCAAGTTTTTCCAGCAAGACTACACGGATACGGTACCCAAAAGACAGGGCCTTACCAAGATGCAGGACAAGTACATGTATATCGCAAAGCCAAATGCTGAGCTTAACTTAAACCGTAAGAGAGTACGCGGATATGGGGTGAGGCATGCGTTGAATGAAGATTTCAAGTCTGAGAAGGCACGAGCTCGCTGGTCCGACTTCAGGCGACGAATGATCTATGGTGCTTTCGCAGTCTGAATGCATCACAGGAGCAGCTTGTGTGAGCCTCGGTATTTGTTGTTTGAATGAGTATTGAATGTGTTTTACTTATGGAGCCATTTCGAAGTGAATTTCACACTAAAACGCATTCATTCATTCGAGCATTCAAAACCTGAGATTCATTCGTCTCCAAGTCGAATTTTCAGTTATTCAGTGGATCTCGGAGTTAATAAATCGAAATCTTTTTGCCAGAAGAACCCTCATATTCGCATATATAGATATTTGAAAATATATGGGTTATAATATTTACAGTGGCTATAAGCCAAGCAAATTTTGATGACCATAAAACCAAGAAAAAAAGAAAACTAAACACACATTTGTATGTTGTTTTTATTGATGGGAACGGATTTAATTGGCCAATAACCTGGACAACAAGGCAACGTTAATTTCTGACCGCAAAAATAAATATGCAAATATTTAAAAACGCAAAAAATATTACACAATCATAGTGTTCCAGCTAACGAAACCTCAACCAAATCGCCAGAAATACATTAATAGAAACTTTGTGGGCAGGCAGAATTAAGGTGAAAGAGTTTCGCACTTCTACACTTAGAGAGCAGCCATTTGGCATTTTGATGCTGGCCATTGTGCAGAGCGATTTGGGGGCTTTTGTGCAGCGCGTGGTTTTATGTAACAGGCGCCAGGGCATTCGACCCAGCCAGCGATTCCCCCTTCCAGGCAACCGGGGCAAAACGTCAATTCCATGAGCCGTCATGTCGATATTTTTGCCAATTTTTAGCTGCCTCTTGCAAATTGCTTTTTGAGCTTGTTAGAGTTTGGCACACACGCTAATGAATAGTCAAAGTCCAGCGCGTTTGCCGCACATGCCGATCCCTATTGCGTTTCGCATTGCATACTTTTTGGCGCGGCGACGTCGACTGCGACGGCGACTGCGACTGCAACTGCGACAACGACGACGACGACGACGACGGCGACGGTGGCTACAAAACGAAAACTAAATGCCAATGTTTAGGCGCATATTACGACAGCACTGGCACCGCAGTCGCAGAGACGCCCCCATCACAGACGCCATTTTGTAATCAAATGCAGCACAAAAGTATGCAAAGGAAATTTGAAAACGTCAAAACGAGCGCGAGTGGGATGGCAAGAGAGGGCAACAGAGGGCAACAGAGACCAAGAGAGATGGAGTGCAACTGCAAAAGCAACAGCAACAGCAACAGCAGCAACCGAATGCGCTTTCTTCATACAGTGAATGGCTCTTAGAGCAAATTGCCTGGCAGATTCCGATCGTTGATCTGATCTGATCGATAAAGAACTGATTTCTATATGTTGTATGAGAAAGATAAAAAGAAGGAAGATTAATGTAATCTCCATCAGATTAAAGAGATAGGTTATAGAGAAATGCAGTAGGTTATATTCAAAACTCTATTAAAACTAGAAGTTGTTGAATAACTGATGATTTAATATTGGTAGAATTATTCTAACTGAAATAAGATAGATAATTTATAATAATAATAATTTAGAGAAATGCAATAGTTTTTATTCAAGAATCTTTTAAAACTTGAAATTGTTGAATAATTAATGTTGAATAATAAATAATATTGGTAGAATTATTCTAACAGAAATGGGAAAGATGAAAAGGAGGAAAATGGATGAAAACTCGATCAGATTAAAGAACTGGTTGCTTTTAACTGAAAAAAGGTTTGATATGGTATTAGCAATTGAATAGAAATAACAGACTTAGAGATATTCGAAAGATTTTATTCAAGAATCTATTGAAACTAGAAATTGTTGAATAATTAATGTTATAATATTGGTAGCATTATTCTAACTGAAATGGGAAAGATGAAAATAAGGAAAATGAAGGATAACTTGATCAGGTTAAAGAGTTAGCTTAGAGAGAAATAATTTAGAGAAACGCAATAGTTTTTATTCAAGACTCTATTAATATTGGTAGCATTATTCTAACTGAAATAAGAAAGATAAAAAGAGGGAAAGATGGATGTAAGCTTGATCAGATTAAAGAGTTAAGTTATAAGGAAATAATTTAGAGAAATGCAATAGTTTTTTTTTCAAGACTCTATTAAAACTAGAAATTGTTGAATAATTAATATTATAATATTAGTGGCATTATTGTAACTGAAAATGGAAAATGGATGAAAACTCGATAAGATTAAAGAACTATTTGTATATTACATGATTATATAGAAATGAATTAGATAAATGCAATAGTTTTTATTCAAGAATCTTTAAAACTTGAAATTGTTGAATAATTAAAGTTATAATATTGGTAGCATTATTCTAACTGAAATGAGAAAGATAAAAAGAAGGAAAGATAGATGTAAGCTCGATAAGATTAAAGAACTGGTTATTTGCAACTGAAAAATAGATTTGACATGGTTTTAGCCATTCAATACAAATAACAAACAGAGATATTCGAAAGATTTTATTCAAGAATCTATTGAAACTGGAATGCTAGAACATCGCTAGCATTAATAGCTTTTGTTCTACAACAATATCTTTAGATTAATAACAAGTTCTTCTTAGCAATATTTTAAGATAATCAGACAAAGATTAAACTATCAACATATTTTAATACTTAGCGAATTAAATAAAACGAATTCTTCAGCAAATGTTGTATTTCTTTATTTATTTAATCACTTTTATTTAATCACCAACGTGATATGCGAATACTTACGACTCATGGCTACCAAAAAAGTGATGCACCCTTGGATAGTTTAGCTAGAGTTCACTGTAGTTAAAAACAACTGCATTTCCCCAGAGCAGGCAAACTGACACTAGGTTTGCTGTTGCTGCTGCTGCTGCTGCCGTTGCTGTTGTTGTTTCAGTTAGTGGCTTCTGCTTTTCAATTAGTGCCACACTGTATGCCGGCGATTTCTATGCCTATTGCCACGCCCATAGCAGGGCGCAACGCAGCAACAGCAATAGCAACAGCAACAGCACTTGATGCCACCGACTGCAGTTGACGTTGCCGCGTTTTACGTGAATTGAACAACAGAACCGAAACAGAAGGAAAGGGGTGAGCAGAGCGGAGAATTGGGAGGGGAATAGAAGAGGCGCATAAGGCAGAAGGTACAGACATGGACCAAATAAAGCAAACGATTGCAGATGAACGAAGAAGCAGCAGCAAACGCAGGGAGAACAGTCAATACTCGTAGATTGCAACAGCGAGCCAACTGCAAGCAGAGGCAGCTAAGCGAGACACATACACACACACGCACACACACACACACAGGCACACACACACACACACGCACACACACACGCATGGAGACATGGAGAGATGCCGTGCAGGAGGCAGTTGGGGAGGAAGCTATTGAAAAAGTGCATTGCAGTTGGGCGAAAATAGGAAAAGGGCAAATAAAAAATAAAAAAAAAGAAATAAAAGAAAAAAAAAAGAAAAAAAGAATTCAGAAATCAGAAATAAAAGGCAAATGCCACGACAAGGAGTTTATACAAAAATAGCAGCAGCAACCGCACAGACAGCGACTGGCAGACGATTTGTATTGCCTTTAAGCCTAAAAGCATGCTTCATATGTTATGCAAACGTTTAATTATTTATTTGAAAAGAAGATGACAGCAGACAGCAACAAAGCAACAAAGCAACAACAAGCAAACCAAACAAAAATCGACTAGAGAAGAACCACTGCAAATATTGCAGCATTTTCAATTGACAACACAGCACAACGTGGAATGCTCTTTGCAGGGATGCAAATGGAAAGGGGTTTCCGATGGAGGGGTGATTGCCGCCCTGCAATTGCCCTGGAGCGTTTGGCCTTTGAGGTTAATTAGTTGACATTTGCGCTTAATTGCAAACTGCGGTCGAGGGGCATCCAATGGCAGCGAGGCGTTAAGATTTCCATGCATGATTGATGGCTTGATTGAATGGCATTTCAATTGAGGAAGCGTTGATGCAAAGCGCCAAACTTGACACCCACTTGACAGGGAGTCCCCCCCACCCCTATGTATAATGTTAATCGATATGTATTCCATGTATATTTCATGTATTCATATTTGCTTCTGACAATATGCCACCTCGGGTGTCTTGGCTCTGATCCACTTGATGAACGAGGCAACTCGTGTGTTCACCGATGGCTGTTGAGTGGCGCAAGCGTAGCCGTAGCTGACAATGCCCACAGCCATGAGGCGACCCTGACGGCGCTCGTACAGAGCTCCTCCCGAGTCATATTGACACGTATCCCGGCCCGGCGTGTAGGTGCAGAAGCTGTGCAGGGGCACAGTTCCTTCAGCGAGCGAGCTGCGACATTGCTCGACACTGATCACGTCCAGCGTTGTCTTCAGCAGTCGCTGTGTCTGGGGTCCGCCATAGGATGTGGTGCCCCATCCAGCAGCCAGCAGTTGTTGACCCACCAGTGGCAGTTTCCTGCCATTGTCAGCTGGCTGCAGGGGCAGACAGGCGGGTCCCACATTGCGATTCCACAGGATGGGCAAACGGGTGCGCAGCAGAGCAATGTCATTGCGCAACTGTCCATTGGATTGGCTGAACTCCTCATGGAGGATCAGGGCATTCAGATCGTAGCGGCGGGTGAAGAGCGTCTCGTAGGCGCTGGACAGGTCATGCTCTCCCACCACAATGCGCAGCAGCGAAGCCTCATTCGTCTCCGCACTGAGAAAACAGTGTGCAGCAGAGAGCAGATAATGATGATGAACTGTGGGAGGAGTACAACCCGTTGATCAACCTTTAAGCGAACTTCAGCTGCAATTTCAACTACTTACTGATCGCAGCGCCGCAGAAAACCTTGCCAAGTTTCTTGGTCAGCACACCGGCCATGGAGGGAAACTCGTGAAGTGTCGCCTCGTCATTAGTTGGACTGGCGATTCTTTGGGTGAGGCTCCAGCCACAGTTGCAGTTGGGCATGAGGGCTTCGACGAGGCAGGAGAAGCGGCCACCGCCCGGCACGCCCAGTGGATAAATGGACACAATTTTGCCACGTTTTGCGGAAGTCTTTGGAGTGCGGCTTGGCAACCACTGGGCCAGGTAAGTTGGCAAGGGCGTGCTGCCAATTCGACGACCATTGTTGGGCTCGTCGTAGAGCAGCGAGGCGACGTAGGCCAAGGCATCGCTCACGCCCACATCCTGCAGCACGTGCAGCACCTCGTTTGAAAAGTCCTCCTCATTCTCGTCCTGCTGCTGCAGTGCCTGCTTCTCATCCTCATTCTCATCCTCATTCTCATTCTCATCCTCATCCGCCTCCTCGTCACCCTCAATCGCATCCTGCTGAACTTGCGGTGCCTCTGTAGTTGTTGTACTGTTGCTCGTGCTGTTGCCTGTAATTCGCGTTGGCAGCTTATCCTTTAACTTTGGCACCAAAGCAGCTGTAACCGCCTCCCTCCTCTGCGATATGTAGGAAATCACGGCACGATTCAGAAAACTTTGACGCTCGAATTTGCCAGTGCCGCAAAAGTATTCGGAACTCGTCAACAGCTCATCGCCTTCGGCATTGAAGTGGAACACCTCCGTGCGGCATCGCGTGTCCCTCACCAGCTGTGGAAACAATGCGAACTCCATGAAAAATCAACAGTGGAATAAATTGCAGAGCAAAGAACAGTTTAGATAACAATAAAGGTTGTCTTACTGTAGCTTAATCTTTTGATTTCACTAGCTTTACAATCAGTTGAAGTACAAGTTGTTTCTGAAGATATTTCTAAATATTCCAGATTAATCGATGTATCTCTGTTGGGAATTATGCCTTCATCAGATGTTTGACTTTTAGATTCTATCTTTATATTTTCACTCGCAATTGCAAAGCTCTATAGATGATCCTTCATGCCTTCATCAGATGCTTGACTTTTATCTTCTATCTTTATCTTTTATCTCCCAATTGTAGAGCTCTATAGATGATCTCTTATTTGCTTGTATTCAGTTCCTTTCAAGCTGAAGGCTGCCGCTGACTGTTTCTCTTCAATTTGATTCAACTTTCTGTCACTTTCTCGCTCTCTCTCTCTCCCTCTCTCTCTCTCCCTCTCCCGCTCTCTCTCTCCCTCTCCCACTCTCTCTCCCTCTCTCTTACATTGACTCCCCATCAACTCGCAGATCTCACTCACCGTCTGCAGCTGCAAATCGCACTTGAATTGCAGCACATGATCCTTGGGCGCTTTAAGCGTATAACGACAGGAGCTGCCAATAGGATACAGTCCAGGATAATAGGGTGAATTGATGTAGATCTTTTGGCCCCTCTGCAGTTCCAACTGATGATTGCACTGCTCGAAGAGCGCCAAAGTCTGAACAAGTTGCCGCAATAGCAGCCAAAGAAGCTGTTGCTGCCACCACATGATCGGAGCAACACTTGCCGCAGCACTGAACAAGATGTGGCAGAGCAAGCGACTTAAGAATTCAAAACTCCAAATACCTGTTGCCAAATTGTATCTTGATATCTAAACGCCAACACCAACGGCGCCTTTCATCGAGATTTGCCGCTGACGCTGACGCAGACGCTGACGCAGACGCAGACGCTGACAGCTGACAGTCACGCGAGCTGCTCCATAATTGTCAGCGTCTCCGTCTTTCGCCCACGCCACGCCCAGGCCCTGTCCAATGTGGTGTCTTAAATATACATTAATTGGGGTCTCCAAGCAATATGAAAAGAAAGAAACAATCTTGGCAGCTAATTGAAGGAAAGTGCAAGTGTGTATCGCCTTCTTCTTGTATTTTTCATATTTATTCAGCTTTTTTATTTTGGCAGCTAAACCAGTTTCTGAAATGTGGCATTAGCACGAACCGTTAATGCTACCAGTTGGGGTAGGTAAGGGTCAACGGGGCAGTTGCTTCGAATAACTTGCAGACAACAGCCAAATAGGCTTCTTCCGGGAGGAATTGTTTTTAATAAACAAGACTTCAACTTGTTAATAGATACTTAAAGTGAAATTTATACAGTAAAGTTGTAAATTGTTTGTAAATATTAATTAAATTTGTTTATTTTTAACTAATAAGAAAGTGAAATTGTCGAGCTGAATACACAAATTTACTAAACAAATATGCCGAAAGAATACATTAAAATGTATACTTTGTTATGTAAAATGTAGTAAATTAAATATTTTACTTGAGAAACTTACAGCATTTATTGTTTAGCTGATATTTTTAACTCACATTTTTCACATTTATTTATATATTTTTCATTGTTTATTTACAATTTAATCAAACGAAGCAATTTGCAAACAAAACGGTAAGCAACTTGAGAAATTATTTATCACTTTCTCTCTTGGATTTAAAAAGTGCGCCACATGCGCCATTTAATTATTTTATAGCGTACTTTGCGGCGAGTGCATAAATCAAGAATTGATTAGATTTTGTTTTACTTATACAATATATTTCTACGCTTTTTTTAAATAATCAATAAAAACTAAAGAAGAACTTTTGAAAAAAGAAGTATTTCTTTTCTGAATTTATTTATTTATTATTATTATTATTATTATTATAATTATTATTATTATTATTATTATTATTATTATTTTTATTATTATTTTTATTATTATTATTATTATTATAATTATTATTATTATTGTTATTATTATTATTATTATTATTATTATTATTATTATTATTATTATTTTTATTATTATTATTATTATTATTATTATTTTTATTATTATTATTGTTATTATTATTATTATTATTATTATTATTATTATTATTATTATTATTATTATTATTATTATTATTTTTATTATTATTATTATTATTATTATTATTATTATTATTATTATTATTATTATTATTATTATTATTACTATTATTATTATTATTATTATTATTATTATTATTATTATTATTATTATTATTATTATTATTATTATTATTATTATTATTATTATTATTATTATTATTATTATTATTATTATTATTTATTATTATTATTATTTATGGACCGATCTTGATGAACCTTTCAGCATTGCTTCACTATGCATTCTTCAAGTGCCTGTGAAGTTAGAAGGGTCTTCAGAAATATGGACGTTAATATAGTAATATAACTTCGAATTAGTGTCTCTAGTTCTCTTAGTTGCTGAGATCGACACGTTCTAGCTTCCCCAAACAATCGTTAAGTAAAGCAGCTGGTTACTGCCCTGATGTCACAATCAATAGTAGACATTTAAGTGACTTATCGGCATATAAATACATTGGGGTCATCCTGGACAGAAGAATCACATTCAGAGGATATGTCACGTCACTGCAGCACTCGATTAGATCAAAGATAGCAATAATGTCTAGGTTGCTTAAAGCACTTAACAAACTCTCCCTGGATAACAAATTTAAAGTCTATAAGTGTATTGTATTGTATTCAGAACTCTACTATGTCTTTCAGGCGTACAGCATTGCGGCCAGGACTGCTTGGTACCTGAGAACCATGTACATCAAACGCGAACTCAAGTTGGCAAAAACTGGTAGAGAGTTCAGGAGGTTGCCAAGGCATCTCATTGTCGCGGCTCAGAGATCTGCTAGCTCACGCATTGGAGTAAGAAGAAAACTCGGACGTAACCTGCTGGACCGAGTTTTGAGGAAAACATTGTCATATTCCTGTGATACCATTTGCATTGATGCATAAATTAAGTTGAGAATAATACGAAAGTTTCGGTTTTCTCTTTCTATTTAACTGATCGAGTTCGAGGAAGACACGTATCCAGCGACTCCAGCTTAATTGTAAATCAGAAATACCTATTCAGTCGATTCAGTTGTGTGCTCTGTTTATTAATACTCGTGTTGCCTTTAGCTGGAGCTGCAGACTTTAAAGAGCCACTTGGCATTACCCTTTCCCCCCGCAATAGTCACATGCCCAACTCCTTGGATAGCTCATTTTTTAGAGCTTTTCAAACGCTGCTTAATTGGATGTGCTCCATGCTCCTCGAGCCGTTGATGTTGCTGGTGCTGCTGTTGCTGGTGCTGATGGCGCTGCTGAGGCGCCACACATGTGCGCCACATGGCATAAAAAACTACAAGTTGGCTGGCCTGGGAGCAGGGAGTTTTTGACAAAAATAAAAAAAAAACATGTAAAGCCAACACAAAATGACGGCAAGTTTGTCGCCCATTTTATAAAATAAATAAAAAGTCAGAGCGACGGATGGCGCCGCGGCTGTCACGAGGCGCGCAGACAAACGCTTAATGCTAATATTATTTTCTTGCTTAACAAGCCAAAGGGGTGGCCGGCAGCAGAGATGAGGGGGCAGGGGAAGGAAGGTTGAATGGTAGATGGTGGATCCTAGCAGCTGCAACTGGCCGTGTGACTTATTTGCGCAAGCCATAAAAAATTTAACTTTATTTCGCCATTTTTAATTTCCTACTCCGCGGCGCACATTTGGCGTAAACAGTCAACGTTGGACAATAACTACAAAACGTGGCCAGAGAGTGTCAGAGTCAGAGGCGGAGTCGGAGGCAGAGTCAGAGCGCCAGAGTCCGAGCCAGAAACACTGGATCCCGGATTCCAAATACCGGACCCGTACGTAAGCCGGGCCAAAAGAACAATGCGGAAAAAAACTTGGCTCCTGCTTTATTTGTATATTTTTATATTTTCTATTTTCTGTTTTTTTTCTGGCTGCATGCGCGAGCGCGGAAAACAAACAGCAAATAATTCAAAGTGGATACAACTAAAGCAAAGTCAAAGCTAATATACGAAAATGTAATAAAAATTAAAAAGAAATAAAAACGAATTAAAATGAATTCAGAGTCAGCGACTCCGAATGAGAAATAGCCAAAAGGAATGGGTGCAACGGCATTAAGCGACAGTTGTGGGGCTTTCAAACGACAAAAGGACACATTTGCTGACATGATGTGATGGGAAAATCTCCCTTTATATAAGCATCTATATGTTGAATCAAATACATAAGTGGCATATGTGGCATACATATGTTGGCAAGAAATGGCCTCACACTTTGTTTATCCACAGTATTTGGTTACGCACTGCTTTATTAGTTAATGGGGATTTGTTAATAATAACACATTTATCAAATCATTTAAACAAATGTTTATCAGAAACAAACGAAAGTAAACCGCGCAAAGAACCACTGCACTGCTTGTTGCGAAACGGCACTACTTGCTTAAGCTGTAATCATATGCAGTAAGCAGTGCATAGGTGTGAAACTCTGCTAAGCCATAAGCAGTGCACTCGCTATACTCACAATCACTCATGCTGCAAGCAGTTCACTGCTGCTACCAGTTGCTTGTTGTATTTTATCAACCATTATTACTTGTGGAATTATTAAACAAATGTATTTATTAATTATATTATATATATTATAATTATCAACCTATTTAATAAATGAATCTCGTATTCGCTTAAAACATGCCGAAACGGAATTGATTGTTCTTAAACTCGATGTCAGCAAATCGAATTGACACAATAAACGTAAATTGCAATGCAACCACAAGGAATTTGTCCTGCGAATCGCACTGGGTGCCAGTTAGCTCGTCAGAAGGACAAATGGAGAAGTTGTCCACTTCCGTTGCTGTTTATAGCCTGCAGCGAGTACATAATCAGCACAATTAATGAACAATAGAATGTTTTGGTCATCAGTTGAACTGGCTCACAGGAAGTGCAAAAGCAGGAGAACATTGTGGGCAGGAAGGAAGCGATGCGCAACAGTTGCATGAAGTGCGGGCACTTCAAATTAATAAGAGGAAATGCGAATAACAATGGTCAATGGGAATGGGAAAGGTCAGTCAGTGGAACGCCAGCAGTCTATGTCCTTTCTACTGTGTGCGGTCCTTTCTCACAGGTGTATCTATCGCTGTGTCTGCGTGTGTGATTATGCGTGTGATTTCAAGCAAATCGAAAGAGAATCCTGCACTGACCACCACTTTGAAGAGCACCGCTCGATTGCAGCGTAAATCCAATTAACGCATCTTGGAAGCGATGCCGCCAACGCTGCAGGATATCCAAATACGAGAAAAGGACGAAACAACCATCGATCATCAGTTCTGTTTGCTTGCGATTTTTCGCCCCCAAAGCAATGCTGAAATCACATCGAAGGAGCTGGCAGGATAGCAGAGCTACTAGCAGCTAACCAGGACTACCTGCCGCATTGAGAAACGCGCTCCAGAAGTGTGCGCATATCAAATTACCATTTCATAGCCCTTGGTTCTGACACGCCCTTAGTTTACGCAGTGTCCTTTGGCTTAATTGCTTGAGTAACCACTTTAACTGATTTATGGAACAAGTGTCAACGCTAGCAAAGGGATTTCAATAGATTTCCCAATGCAATTTCGATGTTGGCTCCATTTAATGGAGTTGCACTTGTTTGAAAGTCCTTGCGACCACCCACTTGAACATTTCTCATGTCCTGTCCATTTATCGAGCCCATCACACGCTCGCATCTCTAATCCTGACTGATCCTCAGCCTAAATACCTGTTAACCTGTTTCTGTTTACAAATATTGTTGCGTCTCGCAAATACCGAAGAAGAAAAGAAATACAAAAACAAAACAAACACACACACACACACACACACATGCATTTACTGCACTGTGTGTATAATATATAATGTAGAGGAACGATATCTTTGATAGAACATATTTCTGTCCCAGCCACAACAAACGAGATTTTCTCAGCCTTCTAACGATGCTATCGATGCGAGGGTGGGCTCTCATCAAATTGGATCTGGGTTCCCACAGCCTCCGACGGAGTGAGTGTATTTGTGTATGTGCGTGTGTGTGTGTGTGTGTTCCATATTTTGCAATTTAGATTTCTACTTTGTCTGGGCATTGCCAACAAATATCCTTTCTGCCAACGAGTTCCGCTTACCGGAAGGAAGTTCACAAATTTATTGTTGTAGCTGCATCCTTTATTGAACACAGCATTCGGCTGAGTTGTTGCTTGGCCAGTTTCTTGTGGGCGTGGTCGCATTACTTGCACACTGAAGGAGCCAGACAGTTGAGCATGCTTATATTCCAATAAAGTATATAATATTTATGTTGCCTAATCGATTTCATCAAGTTTATCTGCTGATTACACTGAAAGAAATGCTAATAACATATCAATAATATATAGCTAATAATATTTCAAATTTTAGACGCTGAGCAGGGTACACTTAAGTCCATTAGACTCTTATTTATATTTAATAGAATATCTATATTCTGTCTAATCGTTTCCATCAAGTCCATCTGCTGATTACACTGAAAGAAATGCTAACAACATATCAATAACATATAGCTAATAACATTTTAAATTTTAGGCGCAGAAGTATTTCTGAGCAGAGTACACTTAATTCCATTAGACTCTTATTTATATTTAATAGAATATCTATATTCTGTCTAATCGTTTGCATCAAGTCCATCTGCTGATTACACTGAAAGAAATGCTAGTAACATATTATGTTTAATTTCAATTTGAAGCGCAAAAGTATCTCAGAGCAGGGTACACTTAGGTCCATTAGACTCATATTTATATATTATAGAATACCAATAACCTTCCTAATTGATCTCATGATATTCTTCTGCTGATTGCACTGAAAGAAATGCTAGTAACATATCATGTCCATCAGATTCATATTTATTTAGAATAAAATATTTACAATCTGCCTAATCAATTTCATCATATCCTTCTTCTCATTACATATCAACTTTTATTTATATATAATAGAATACCTATATTCGGCCTAATCGACTTCATCATATTCTTCTGCTGATAACGATGAAAGAAATGCTAAAACATGTATTATTTAATTTAAATTTGATGTGGAAGAGTATCTCAGAGCAGGGTACACTTAAGTCTATCGTACTCATAATTATATAGAATACTATTCTTCTCTTGATAACACTGAAAGAAATGCTCATAACATATCATTTATATTTTAAATTTAAAGTACAAATCTGTATCTCAGAGCAGGGTACACTTAAGTCCATTCGACTCACATTCAGAATACTTAAAGAATATTTGATATTGCACAACTATATGCATTTTCTTTGCCATTTCGTTGCCTCAACTTCCCAAGCCAATTCATTTGCACATTTGACAACGCCCACATAATTTCTGCTCTCATTGGCAACTCTGAGAGGTTCCCATCACTCCGTTGAGTCCTTCGTTCGGAGCACATTCCCAAGGAGCATAACTCCAATAACGAAATTCCCATACAAATTTGACTTTTGCATATAGGGAACGTCATACCTGTGGTCGTTATTGTACCTGTTACCCTTAACCCCGCTGACGTTTCTCACGGCCAAACGGTAACACTCCAACGCACACAACAAAAGGACATCCAACCCTCAACCCTCAATCCTCAGTTCTCAGTCGTCGGAACAGGTTCCTTCGCCTTGACGACGACACGTCTGAAGTAGGCGCTTCATTTTCATTTTCATTTCATTTCATTTCGTTTCGTTTTATTGATTCAGCTCGTTGATCATAATAAACGATTAGTCTGCCCGATCCTTGCTGATCCTTTGCCCAGCATTTTTGCGCTGCTGAGAATATAGATTCTCAATGTCTGCTCATATATCTACTTTGTATACATATTTCTATAGTTCACACGCACTTGTTACTCAGCTTGTGGCTGGGAAAATTAGTTTAGCGGCTTTTCCTTTTCTTGCACTTCTCTTTTTATTTATCGTTCGTGTGATATGGCAAACTATCGAAGGAACTTTGTTGTGGGAAATGTTGCTGTTTTCTTTGTCATAGATTAGATAAAGCATCTCAGTTGTCTTATATCTTTGTAGCATTGTCAACTATAGATTTATAATGTTACTCAGATTTATGAGCACTTTCAGAGTAAGCTTGCTGCAGTTGCTCTACCAGTTTCAAGAACCTCTCAGTTTAAGACTGCAGTCATGATTAGAACCCTCCTTTGACAGTTTCTAGAAAAAGTCTAGTGCCAGGATTTCAGGAAGTCGTCGAGCTCCTATGTTAGTTAGTACGAAGTAAGGTATAGCGATGCATCTTGCATAACATTGCCCAAAACCCGTGCTGCACAGAAAGTCCTGCGGAATAACCAGACAAAGCCTTTTTTCCGAACAATTTACCATCCCGTTTTATGCAATACGCAATAGGCAATCACATTCCCGGAATCAAAATTGACTTCTGTAATCTGTTGAGCGATTGCCAAGCGTTTTTTACGCAATAAAGCGCAGTGACTCGAACGCGAAGAGGACTGCTAAAAAAAAGCCTACGGAGCTCGGATGGTACAGCAGGATCACAGTTCCAGGAAGTCGGACTGGCTAACCCTAGAGCGTAGCCGTTCTCGGACAACAGGCAACCGGCAACCGGCAAGAGCCAACCCCTGCTCAAGCCGCTAATCGGAGCGCTAATGGCAGAGGTAATGGCAAGGCTATCCTTGCATTATCCTTGCCACCCGCCGCTTTTATTGTGACCAAAACAAATAATCACCCATTGCTCATATTGTTCAATGCAAATGCGTTTATGATCCAGCTCATAAAGTTATCCTTTCTTGCATCTTGGTACCGTCGCCGGAGTTTGTGCTGTTAACTTTGCGCATCCTTTGAGCGCAGCCTTTCGCCTGTCTGTCAACTGTCCGTCTATCCGTCAATCTGTCTGTCTGTCTGTCTGTCGGTCTGTCTCCCTCTCTGTTTGTTGTGCTGTCACTGCAATCGTTACACAGAACTCTGGAAATTTGCAGTGACTATCGTAAAACGCAACCTTGTGCGAGCCTCGTTATGCATCCTTGTGCCCGCTTTGGTCCTTTTGGCTATAAAAACATTAGCGAAGCCATCAAGGACATTCTGCACATTTGTTTGCATTTGACTTGGTCGGCAATTTAACTGAGAAACACACTCAAAACACACACATTAATAGGTGAGTGTTAACTGAACCAAGACTCTCCATTCAGCTCAAGGACTATTCTAAATGAAACTGGGCCGATTCTTAACCCAAGGCTCTCTTCCTCACTCTCTCTCTTCCTCTCTCTCTCTCTCTCTCTCTCTCTCTCTCTCTCTTCTCTCTCTTTCGCCCTCTACTTTCTTTTATCTGCATTTAGCACACAACTGAAAAGTACTTGACTTACAAAGAGCACAGATAGAAGACATGTTTGTATGAGTTTGCTGTGTTTATTGATGGAGAATCTTTATATTGCAAATCATATAAATCAATTACATATTAAAGTTATCTTCAAACTGCACTTAGATAGATAATTATATAAATACATTTGCATCCCTAACTCTGCTTTATACATTCTTTAGATCTTGGCTGCAAAGATTGTAGTTGCTTCTTGTCTCTTGAAATTCAATTATTTTTATAAGTTAGTTAACATTAATTGTAATATCATATATTTCCTTATGTGGAATGTTCTGGAATATATTCCTAATATCTCAATTATATATACCTAAATTATATATATTATATTACATTATTATATTCTTATTTTATTTAATTATATAATTACATTATTATATTATTATATTATTATATTATTATATTTTTATATTATTATATTAATGCATTACTATAACATTATGTTTTATAACTAAACGTAAGCAATATTGTTTAGACAATTTGTTGTAAGCAATATCGAAATTGAATAGATTAAATAATACATATAGAAATTATACTTTTAAATATAAACTTAAGTAAATACAATACAATAAAATACAATAAATACAACTCAATATAGGCAATATTTGACCTTAACTTTATAAATGAATACAGCTATGATGCTTATTATTATTATTTAAAATTGTATTATGGAATACATCACAATATACTTGTTGTGTTAACCATATAATAACATTAATAAATAATGAAATGATAGCTAAAATAATACAATAAATAATAAGTAATAATAGTAATAGAGCAGTGAAACTGTTCTTTGCAAGCACTACAACATGAGAAACTGATTGCAGTCCTTTTACAGTGAAGCTACCCTTAAATGTATCTTAGTCAACATACGTGCTGTACTTCAATTCTTGCGAAACATTTTCCCAACTTCAGAGGCATTTGGCCCCCTGCCTGGTTGGTTGACTGCCTGGACAGAGCATACACGCTTCTGACGCATTCCCTGGCTAGATGCAGGTCTGACTGGGCTCTAACTGGGCGCAGAGCCATTCTAATGCCCGATGACAGGCGCAGGGAAGGCAGCCAAAACAAAATGGCTGAAGTGTGGCCAAGTTCTTGTTCTGCGCGTACAAGCAAAAGTTTCACACGCGTTGCACAGAACCAAAGCAAAAGACGTCTCATAATTTTGGGGTGTCTTTGGCAAGGCCTTCAAGAAATACCAAAAATGAATGGAAAACAAAAAATACAACAGCTGCGTGCGAGGTAAACCCAAAACTCGAATCCGAACCCGAAAGCGCCTCCCCTTTAGCCCAGACAAAGGTCGTTGCGCTTAACTGCGCCTCACAGAACAACCCTCTGTGTGCGAGTTGATGTACATTTTGCATAAGATTTTCGAAATCTTTAGCCCAAAAGAAGAAACAAGCTAAAATGGGGTGGCTGATAGAGTCAACGGATCCCAGTGTCTGCACATGCGCAACGTAACTTCTGATCGTTCTTTTTGCGCAGCGCATTCAAATGGCAGCAGAGACTGCGAGGTTTTTGATTGAGGTTGTCGTCTAAGGAGCGGGGAGTGGGGAGTATGTTTTGAACGCGTTCCATGTTGCGAGTGTGCGTGTGTGCGATGTACTTTGTGCGTTGTTCTGATGTCGTCACACGAGTCTTGGCGCACACCTGGCCACGAACCATGCCATGCGATGCCATGCGATCCCAGGACCCTGACCTCACAATGCCGCTAGTTCAGCTTGGTCTTTGCTTTCGTTTCGCCTCAGAGATATGTTAAATTAATGGTTTATTTATGCTGAATAGCAGCAACAGCAACGGCAACGGCAACCCAACTCGACTTGACTCTCCACGACGCGACTCGCCAGCTCTTGCCTTGAACGTTTTCTGAGCAAATCATAAAATATATATATATGTATAAAGAGATATATGCGCATTTTCCAGATATAATTAGAGCGTTTTGAAATTGTTTTAAAACAGCTCAAGGCATTGCGAGGACAAAGAATGCAAAAGATGCGTTTTAATTTGAAATCATAATCGCTTTATGAGACACCTACAAATGCACCTAAAAAGATGAAAAACATTGCATTGTTTGCTGTCACAACAAACAGGACAAACACTGAGGAGTGACAGGACATGTTGCGAAGATTTACCTGTGCGTGTTTCCTGGAATACGCGTTATGGTTTTATAGACTTTTTGCATTCACAAAATACGATTTCCGTTAAGCATTTGAAAAACCTTATAAGCGTTCTCTCTACCCCCAAGGTGGCATGCATAATGTGTTTATGAGTGTGGCTCAAAAGTCCTGGGAGTGTCCACGCTATATGTCTGTCTTTCTCTCGTCGGTCTCTATCTCTCTCTCTCTCTCTCTCTCTCCCAGCTAGACACTTGCTGTGGTCGCCGTTGTCGGTTTGCAATCGCGACCAGCACACGCTGTGCGCTCGACCAAAGCCAAAAACCCAGGAATAGATAATTTGCTGGCAACCATGAAAATGGTTAGAGAGCTCGCTGCTTTCCGGCGAAACGTTTGGCCAAAATGCAGTTGAGACATTTCACGCCTTTGTCTACATCCAAATTAAGCTGAGTTCAGTTGAGCGCAACTTGGCGGCATAGAAGTATAGAAGTATACCTTATAAGGCGACTTTTTGGGCAGATTATTTGAGTTTGAGACAAAAAAACAAATATTAAACGAGTGCAAAGTTCATTGTAAATGATTGAAAATACTATTGTAAATTACAATACACATTTTGAATGACTTTTTAATTAGAAGTTACTTTGAGAGCTAAACAAATTGATAGCTAATGGATCTTAAGCCAAATCATACTTTGAAAGTTACTTTGCACTAACTTTAAATCAAGTTCATTTACATTTCTTCATGCTCCCTTTTATTCCCTCAATACTTCTCTTTATTCTAATGACTTCAACATTCCTTTTGATCGTCAGTCTCAAATCTGGAAATAGTTTTTCAGAGCATGCCTAAAGAAACATCTATAGTTCCCTTTGTAAAGAAATTCACTATGTTTTATATTGGTGCTGCAGCTGTGCCTCTGTGGCAATGAGAACGAAGGCAAGAAAAGGACTTTGGCGCGTGCCAGGCGAAAAACACCGGGCTCAAAGTAACGTTCATTTCAGGATCACTGATAATAATTACACAGACGCAGGACGAGTGGCCCAAGCAACTGCTCGTCCTGGCTCAATATGCAACTGCAACCCTCGAATCTCAATGTGGTAAGCGACTCATTGCAATGCTCAATGAGAGGGACCTCTTTCTCTTTCTCTTGCTTGCACAACTACTCCACGTATTTGGAGAAGGAGACAAAGAGGGGGAGCCCTCGTCCTTTTGTTGGCAATGTGCAGTTGCCTGCCAACTCAATCAATTTGTGCTCTGTTTGTTGTTCTTCTTGTTTGAGCCGGGAAAATTAGTTGGTGTAACGTATTTTCCGTCCACCTTTGAGTCTGATTTCCTGGCACGTGTGGCACGCGTAGATACCAAAGAAACAAAGAACAATCACATTTCCTCATAGTCTCCAGTCATTTTATGTAGTTCTTTAACAGCTTCCGCTTCTCTAATTCAAGCGAATTTAATCAATTTGATGTCGCTAAACCAAACCAACAAACGGCTCTGTCATAAAAATATTAACAGAAAGGCAAGCAAACTGGCAATGTTAGGCCGGCCAATTGACTGCTAGATACCCTGTATTTTTATGTGTACATAAATCGAAGCATATTTCCTCAAATTTAACAATCAGAATGGTCATCTTAATTATATGATAACTACAAAATGAACAATTGATTCCTCAACGATATCATTGCTTTATAAGCGATATGGTCACCTTAGCATATTAATAACAATTAAACATGGTCACCTTTAATACGAATGGAGTTAAATATCTATTATAAAATACAAGAAAGACCATCAAAACCAGTGCAAACAAAACTGATTATATGTTCTATCACAAACCCATATACCCTGCATACCCTGTACACAAATTGTCACGAAATTCAAATACATACATGTCGCCTGCATAACGCTCACATGATGCCCAGCAATGGGCACAAAACTGTGACAAGTGCTTCCTCGACAGCATCGCATCATTCAGCAGCAATTTGAACATCAATTATGAGCTGTACCAGTGAATGGGCTGCCCTGCATCTGAATGATGGGGAGGCCGACGTGTGCTCATCCTCATCATGAGCACCACTCGTCATGCAGAGGCATTCACAACAAGAGAATACACCACAACAACAACAACAAAAAGGCAAAGAATAAAAGGAAAAGGGTGGCTTGTGCCAAGATGCTGCACAA